>CM068749.1:22875686-23360733 GCA_035084275.1 Hydrolagus colliei
TTGCACACATGCAGCGTCCCTACATACAGTCCTTTACAGTTAAATGACGCACTTTTAAGACGTCTAGAAGACTGTGAAGGCACTATCACCATCATTATGCAAGTATTATTATCTATATTTTAAAATAAGTATTCACAGTATTAAAAAAAAACTGATTTATCTGATTTGAAAGATCGAGCCTTGTGTGTTGGTGACCAACTGTAGAATTGCTTGTTTCTGTGGGAGGGGAAAGTGCTGTTGTGAGATCAGAATGGAAAGCTGCTGAGAAAAGGAGCCTTTTTATGTATAAAAAAAATAGTTTTTGTGTTGGCAACAGAGGATGATATCAGCACAGGACAGGCACACTGCGAATGGATGCCAATGTAGAGAGAGAGAGAATTATAGTTATTCTCTTCAATGTACTGGGCAATTAAACACCAGTGTTCCGTGGCCTCCCACCCTACCTCCCCACCCGGTTAAGAATTGCGCTTCCTCCTGTAAAATTCGATTTAACGCTATACAGTAGCTGGTTGACTTGTTCGGCAAGGGTAGTGGGTATATAGATGCCTTGCAGCAAGAAAAGTCTTTGAATTATTTATCAAACCTTTGCCTTTTACGTCAGCATGCTGAGGGCTCATTCCAGGCTCTTTATTTTTTTAATTTGAAGTGTAAATGACCAATTTTGTGTTTATTAAAAAAAAACTGAATGCGAACGCTAATTTTTAAAGAGATTTCCGTCTCAAACGCTGTAGTAGGGTATACTTCCTCCTCGCAGTGTCCGTCTGCCCTGATCCTCCTCAATCTCTTGTCATCGCAAAATGCGCATAATCTCGCGGTGAAGCTTGGAGGGAGATACCACTCACTTGTGGAATGTAGCCGAGCCGGGTTGGTTCAGTGAGGCAACGGGAACCTGACCTCAGGGTGAAGGACGACGAACGATAGATAGTACTCCCAAAACTCCTGGCTACCAGGTGCCTTTTACAAATGAGGCTATGTTTATGTAAGGGTCTCAAAACTCGCTAAACAAAAAAAAAATCTTTTTTTCTCTCTCTCTTGAATCTTAAAACCGGTCCACTTTGAACCTGGTTTTGCGAGTTGAACACAGTAAAAGGAAAACCGTTGCTTTTGTTCGCATGTGGTTACAAACACGTCCCCCACATTCTGTAAGAAATATTTTCTGCTTTCCACTTTCTCTCCCCTCCCCCCCCCCACCCCCCACAGCTCAGTGCAGTGATTAGAGCACTCACCTTACAAGCGTTGAGACCTGTGATTCCAATCCAGGCAGGCCAGGGCGAAACCTTGGGCAAGTTTCCTCACTCCATACCCACATACCCGCCTAATAATAATCCCTCAAAAAAAACTTACAATAAATTAGTCATTTCAAATCTACGACTGTTTGCGTGGGGGGGTGGGGGGGGGACGCTGCTGTGCGCAATTGGCTGCCGCGTTTCGCCCACAAATATACACGGTCAATTCACTTTACAGTATATTCTGTGAAGCGCTTTGAGACGTCATCCCACAAGTGATGGGGTGGGCTGGGCAAGAGATTACATACAAATGGTGGAAACCTATACCAATACAAGTCTAGGGGAATCCTGTCTCTGATCTTTTCACGGCTCGTGAAACGTCCAAACTCTGGCTCCAAGACTCTCCAAACAGACACAATCCACTGTAAACGCAAGCAAAGGGCAAGGAACAATGGGTGTCCTGATAACATCTAGCGATTTGTGAATACAAAATGTACTTGGGATCTTTTTTATCTAAATAAAATGGCGATTTAAACCGAGCAATCTGTTGACAATGTGTTTCTTTTTTGGCTGGTGAAACATGTTGAGATTGTTACTGTTTCCTACCTCTGGACTGATTGCTTTTCCTGTTCCATACTTGTTTAGAAACATCCGTATTTGATTGTCCGCTTGTTGCGAAACGAAAGAAAACGCTTCTACAGTTAAAGGAATATTAAAATGTCACTTTTACAACAACTTTGCATTTATATAGTGCCCTTCACATAGTAAATCCCCTTGTTTGTAATTGAATGCTGACTTTCTAACTGCACATCTCTGTAAAGTTTTAATAATTATTCATTATTATTATTATTAATAATAATCCTTGCATTTGGCTACTATCATGTCCTTCCCGCGTCTCAAAAGCGCTTCACAGAAATATACTGGAAAGTGATTTGACTTGTAGATATTGTGTGTATTATTGACTTGTGTGTATATTTGTGGGTGAAACAGGGCAGCCAATTGCGCACGGCAGCGTCCCCCACAAACAGCGGCGGTTTGAGTGACCAAATTATTGTCATTATAGTAAGTCAGAGTTTCTAGTCAGACCAGAGACTGATGTTTCCTGGAGGTGGATGGGCAGAATGGCTGCCTTCTGTGCTGTGAATGTCTTTTGGTTCTCTTATCTCTTCCAAGTGTTGGCTTTGTCCCACAACATTCTCCTTCTCGTCCTCCAAATGGGTTCTGTGCAGCAGTTTTTTTTTTGTTATTACGTTTCCTTGCTGTTGACCTCTTAACATTCCAGTAATATTGTTCATACTCACTGGGATGCAGCGTCACTCGAATCCACAATCGTCAAATCTCCCGTGAGGTTATTTTTCCCTCACCACTTCCTTTCCTCTTTTCCAATTGAAATTCTGCACTTCTTTGACTTTAAACATTGCCTGTGTTTTTTTTGTTTCGCCCCCAGAATATTCCGTCAATTCACTTTACGATATGTTCCGTGAAGCGCTTTGAGACGTCTAGAAGACGCGAAAATCCGCTATTACCAAATGCAGGGATTAGTATTTAGAGCGTAGACTGTGGTGTACATAGGGTGTGAGATTTTATGGAAGTTCACCCATAAAATTAATTCTGAGTGAATATGTGTTTACTATCGGTGATAAGATGTTGAACATGCACAACCCCCCACCCCAACCCCACCCGCCCGCCGAGGGAGAGAGGGAGAGAGAATTCTCATCTTGGTTTGGATACTCTTAAACACGGTGATGGGTTGTCTGCTTGTGTCAGACAACCTAACTGCCCCCCAAAAAAAACATGTGGTCTGACCTTATGCACCCGATAGCATCTCATTTTTGAGCTCAGCTCATTCATGTAGCTCAGTGGTTAGAGCATTCGCCTCACAAGCGAGATACCTTTGCTTTATTTTTCCGACCAGGGCAAAAACAAGGGAAAGTTTCCTCGCTTCACAATGGCATGGAAATAATCCCTCACCAAAACAACAATAATAAATTGTTTTATTAGCTCTCCAATGCTTTGTCTTCCAAATACTGGTACAAGGTCAGTTGCATTGAATATGGGATATCATGTGATGGACAGTGAGATAAAAGGCAGTAATTGAATCGAGCTGGCTGGTTTGGCTGGCTCTCTGGCTGGCTGGCTGATTTAGGTGAACGATCTTTTGTTTTGAATGTCCACAGCGGCAGGATCAGATTGTTGCCTTGTAACTCACCATCCACCCAACTTGTGATAACTAGTGATTGTGTGCCCACCCCCTCCCCCCAAACAGCTGATGTACTGAGCGTGGTGGTGTGACATGGGATGTAAATAAAGGTTGCCATTAAAAATGGTCACATGAAGCCGAGAGGCATTTGGCACTGTGCGTAACTGTGGTGTGACTGAAGGTACTATATACAGTACAGTAATTGCTAGGAGGCTGGTTTTATGAGGGAAGATTACATGATTGATATCTGACCGTTTATGTTGAACTGTTTACATTGGCTTATCATAGAATTATATGACACAAAAGGAGGCCATTCGGCCCATCTAGTCTGTGCCGGCTCTTTGAACAGAGAAACTCAATCCCACTGCCCAGCTCTCTCTCTCCCCATAACCTAACAGACCTGTTCTCCCTAAATAAAGATCTAGTTCTCTTTTAAAAGCTGTTATGGAATCGGCCTCCACCACCTTTCAGGCAATGCATTCCAGATTCCAACAAGCCGCTGAGTGAAAACATTTCTCCTCAGTTCCCCTCTGCTTCGTTTTTGAAACCAGTTTAAATCTGTGACCACGAGTCACTGATTCGCCCACCAGTGGAAACAGTCTTTCCCTATTCACCCTGTCGAAACCTCTCATAATCTTATAAACCTCTATCGGGTCTCCTCTCAATCTTCTTTATTCTAGAGAGAATAAGCCTAGCCTATCTAGCCTTTCCTCGTAGCTGAAGTCCCTCATTCCTGGCACCATCCTAGTAAATCTCCTTTGCACCCTTTCCAATTACAACCTACGCGATCAGTTCTATTTCACGGATGAGATTCCTCTGGACCCAACAGGACTGGGGCCTTACTGTCAATGTTATATACGCCATCATCTGTGCTATACTGTTACTCGCTTTCGATCCTCACTCAGTCCCTCCGCCTCGCCCCCCAACCCCCACCCCCCTCCCTGGCCTCCTTCCCAAGTCCTGTCTCAAGACCCTCCTCTGCGACGGTCCCATCGGTCACCCCAAATCCCAAATATTTATCCTGGCTTATTGTGAAGAATTGAAGGAAGTGCGACTTTGTTGGTTGAGACAGACAGATGTGCTGCTGTACTTACTCTTAACTTTACTCTGGGAGTTGATAGCATCTTTTGGTGTCACATTTTACCAGGTGTAAAACGAAATGAAGTTTTGATATGACTGGACTGGAGGAAAAATACCAATCTTGTTTCTTTGGGGGGGGGGGGGCAACAAAACCTGATTCCTTCCACCATGGGATAAAGTTATTTGAAGTGACTTGTCAAGTGGAGGCTTTGATCGTGTCTATTTAAGCCAATCCCATTGACGCCCATTGGGAAACACCAGCCTCTCTTCAAAGCCAAGCCTGAATATTTCTTATTTCTCTGCGGAGCTAGTTATTTTAATGAAGATGTCTGAAATCAGACTGAACTCAGTGTGTGAGTCCGCTTTGTACCAATCTTCTTCGGAATTTCACTCCGCACACACACAGAGTCGGTGAGGTTCACTAATTTGCGTTCGCTCTCCTCGCAGATCATGCCCCAAGGCAAACGACAACAGCCGTTTTGTGCCTCAGTCCAGTTCACTAATCAATTGATAGCCTTGATTATTATAATAATAACTCGCATTTGTTATAGCGCTTTTCATGTCTTCTAGAAGTCTCAAAGCGCTTCACAGAATATACTGCAAAGTGACTTGACAGTACCGTATATTTGTGGGCGAAACGCGGCAGCCAATTGCGCACAGCAGCGTCCCCCCACAAAGTTCAATCCAAAATTCAAATCGAATTCAGTGGATTGAAATGACCAAATTATGATTTTTAAATTTTTTTAAATTATTATCCAGGCGTGTGGAGTAAGGAAACTTGCCCAAGGTTTCGCCCTGACCTGTCAAACCCAGGTCTTTTGTGTGTAAGGCGAGCGCTCTAACCGCTGAGCTACAGGATTCCAATAAACTGGAAAGTGTAGCAGCGTTTTTTCCTTTAGATTGTGTTTGTTGTAATTAGTTTTACTTCCCTTTATTTCTCCCTTTGTGCCACCCACGCCCATAGGGTTGTCAGTGATCACTGCCAATAATGTTCTGAAGCCTCTGGCGTCCGTACGACTAAAGGATGGGGACTAGTTGAGTCTGGATAAGACTCTGTTTCAGCAAATCACAGCGGAAACTGCCAAGCACTGTTTCGCAAGCAACGCTCTGAAAGAAATCCAGAATCTACACGCAGGTGGTACTCAGGAGGTGGGGGGGGGAGTTTCAAACCAGTCACCCGTCTCAGAAAGACGTAATGAGGTACTAATAATAATCCTTGCATTTGATATAGCGCTTTTCCCGTCTTCTAGACGTCTCAAAGCGCTTCACAGGATATACTGTCAAGTGAATTGACTGTATGGGGGGGTGGGAGGGGTTGGGTTAGGGAGTGCGAGTATCTTTTTTAAAGAAAAATTGACACCAAAATAATAATAATTATTATTATTCCTTGCGTTTATTACTGTATCAAATGCAAGGATTATTGCTGTTAATAACTGCAGAAGCTGGCTGTGTAGCAATGTCTTGCGATATCACATCACTGGAGCAATGTCAGCCGAGGCGTGGATTGTGTAACAATGAATCAAGCGTCCGGTTTCTGATTGAAACACTGGACAGAGCAAAATAAATGTCTCACTTGAGGACTAATACATATTATTAGCAATACAGTCATAATAATCCTCGCATTTGATATCGAGCTTAACACGGTGTTGATATGGCTGTACTTGTCGTCCACAAACATACAGTCAATTCCCTTGACGGTGTATTCTGTAAAGCACTTTTGAGACATCTGGAGGATGTGATAAGTCCTGTATCGAACTCAAGGATTATTAACGATGCATCTGAAAGCACTTCACAGGATACGCTGTAAAGTGAGTTTGACTGTATTTTGTGGGAGAAACGTTGAGTTTTGAAAGACTTTAATCCATTGCGCGACGCATTCTTCTTTACAGTTTAAAATCTTGACAATTATTCTGGAATTCGAATGCCTCGCTGTGCCATAAACTTGTGCTTTTGACTAGAACGGGCCTGTCCAGTTGAGTGTCTCAAAGGCATGTAACGTTATTCCTGTGGGTGGGCGGGAGAGGAATGTTACTGGGGCTCACTCTTGTGTCTCGCTCTTTACTTGGAACTCGATCTTTCTTCCCCACAAGCTTTGCAAGAGTCCCCGACAGTTAGAGTTTTGAAAAGATTACGTTACTCTGGAGCTCTCTACGCTTAAACGCCAACGTAACTGAGCTGCGGGTTGGGACGGGGAGGGTGGGGTGGGGTGGGGGGGGGGGGGGCGAGGGAGGTTGGCCAAAAGCACCGTCAAAGAGAAGGGTCTTGATTTGTGCTTCGAACGAGGCGATGGGACTGGTGGGGGATGGAGTTCAAAGAGCAGCGTGAGGCAGGAGCCTGAAGGTGGGGGGGGGGGCGGAGTTGGGGGGGGGGGGGTGGAGTGGGGCGGGGGGGGGGGGATGTCTGAGTAAGAACAGACATCCTGTAGCTCGGTGGTTAGAGAACTCGCCTTACAAGCGTGAGATCCAAGCAGGTTGGGGCAATACCTTGGGCAAGTTTCCATATATATACACACACACACACACACACACCTACCTAATAATAATCCCTCCAAAAAAAAAACAATAATAAAATTGGTCATTTCAATCAACGACTGTGTGTGTGGGGGGGGACGCTGCTGTGCGCAATTGGCTGCCGCGTTTCACCCACGAATATAGATATACGGTCAATTCACTTTACAGTATATTCTGTGAAGCGCTTTGAGACACGGTCTAGAAGACGTGAAAAACACAATATAAAATGCAAGGATTATTATTATTATGATCGTCTGCTTTGTCGGAGCAAAATGCTGCACTGATTCATTTAAATAAAATAGTGTCAAAGAAGGAGTCACACAACCCCCTGTGTGTTATGCCAGTGTTGGCCATTGCATAAGGATATTACATCTGGCTGCCTATCGCAATTGGTATGATTTCTATTTCCACATGTTTTCTGGGGGTTATTGTGACATTTACTGGTTGTTGAGTCCATCAGTCAGTCAGTCTTGATTTCCGTATTAAGATATGACTTTGCTGCCCTCCCTGCCAACATAGCAGTCCCTTTTACACTCTTCTTAAGCTCAGTGTTGAGGTCAGGAGCATTTTACTCTGGATCTTCCTGTACTGAGGAACAGTGCGAAATGCCAGCAATGGTTTCTGATGGTGGAGCGAGGGGGTGGGTCAGTGGGAGGGAGGGAGGGAGGGAGGGAGGGAGGGAGGGAGGGAGGGAGGGAGGGAGGGAGGGAGGGAGGGAGGGAGGGAGGGAGGGAGGGAGGGAGGGAGGGAGGGAGGGAGGGAGGGAGGGAGGGAGGGAGGGAGGGAGGGAGGGAGGGAGGGAGGGAGGGAGGGAGGGAGGGAGGGAGGGAGGGAGGGAGGGAGGGAGGGAGGGAGGGAGGGAGGGAGGGAGGGAGGGAGGGAGGGAGGGAGGGAGGGAGGGAGGGAGGGAGGGAGGGAGGGAGGGAGGGAGGGAGGGAGGGAGGGAGGGAGGGAGGGAGGGAGGGAGGGAGGGAGGGAGGGAGGGAGGGAGGGAGGGAGGGTATTTATGGTTTTAAATACAACACTTCAATACAAGTCACCGGCAGCCAAGGTCACGTTCACAAGTGCGATATTTTTAGCCTGACTAAAGTAGTCATTTATACGGAGTGGATGTAACCGAGCGTGTAAAGGAAAAGTGGCTTTAGATCTTTAAGTTTTCTGTTGCGCGAGGAGCTGTGGTGATTTGGAAGCTGTGAGCTGAACCTTATTCCTGAAAGTGGGAGTTTGCATCAATGGAGGGTTAATATAATAATAATAATGAATATATCAGATCAGATATCAGATATTGCAGATTCTCTTTCCCATTAGCATTATAGTCGACTGTATATCGTGAGCTAAATACACCTTGATGCTCATTGCCGCACACGTTTTACCGGTGAAGTGTTCAATGCTGTATTCAATACTCCGCTATGTTTGTTCTCAAAACAGGGTTGTCTGCACACATCGTATTAATCTGCGGCGTGCTCCTTCCAGACCAAACGATCAGTGAGATCAATTACAACAACACATTTACAACCAACACAAAACGACACTCCTATAAGCGCCTTTCACATCAGGAGGACGTCCCAATTTACCACCACAACAACAACAACTTTGATTTCTATCGCGCCCTCCACAAGAACGACTTGCATTTACATACAACAACAACAACAAAATGACATTTACAGAGCGCTTTTTGCATTGGGAGGACGTCCCAAGGCGCTGTTAAATTTTTTTTTTAAGTAAACAGTTTTATCTAAATTGAGAGGGTGGTGGGGGGGGAGGGGGGGCACAGAAAATTAGGATAGCATCCCAGGACGCTTCACGAGTTGCAGGGATATATATTTTTTAATCCACGGCGTGTTTTGCAATGCTGTTCAGCTGGTCACGTTTGAACGAGAGAGATTTTTAAATAAAAAATGTTTTGCCCCCGATCTAGTGTCCCGAGCGAATAGATTGTTTTTGAATAAAAAAAACGTTCGCCACATCCTCACAAGTACGTCCAGTGGGGTTTATATTTAGCCTTTTGAAGCCAGAAGTGAGACGCGGAGAGTGAGTGTGTGGCTCGGTGCCCTGAGCACTTTTCGGAGAAAGTGTCATTTGCATAAGCGTTCCTCTTCCGTTATCGCTAGTGAATATTTTGTATATATTCCACAGCGGACCAATTCTTCCAAATAGAGTCGACTCTCGTTTCTCTGGTTGGTCCCCCCCCCCCCCCCCCCGCGGCCCCCCTCCTCTCGATTTAGATGAAAACTGTTTATTTTTTATTTTTTACGGCTCACTAAACTGAGCGCCCACGAAGGCAGAGGCTGAACTTGTTCCTCTTTTATCGGGTCTGGCGGCCTAGCTTCTCCGCGGGTCGCTGTGCGGAGCGGGTCAGGCAGGGCTCGCTCGGGGTTTCTGGATATTTAATGACGTCGAGCCGCTTTCGCAGACCGCACAACAATGATAATAGTATTAATAATAATAATCCTGGCATTTGATATAGCGACTTTTCACATCTTATCGACGTCTCAAAGCGCTTCACAGAATATACTGTAAAGTGAATCGACTGTGTATATCTGTGGGCGAAACGCGGCAGCCAATTGCGCACAGCAGCGTCTCCCCCACAAACAGCCGTGGATTGAAATGACCAATTTTATTATTGTGATTTTTTTTGGGAGGGATTATTATTACGCGTGTGTGTGTGTGTGTGTGTGTGTGTGTGTGTGTGTGTGTGTGTGTGTGTGTGTGTGTGTGGAGTAAGGAAACATGCCCAAGATTTCGCCCTGACCTGCCTGGATTCGAACACAGGTCTCGCGCTTGTGAGGCGAGCGCTCTAACCCACTGAGCCACAGGAGCTCCACTTTACAGTATATTCTGTGAAGCGCTTTGAAGACGTATTGGAGCTGGGATAAGGCGCTGTATCAAATGCTATTATTATTATTACTACAATGATATTAAGTGAAATCGACGATGGTAAGGGGAGGTACTGGCAAAGATCAGGAACTATTCCCAACGGCACAGTTTTGCAGAAGGTTGGTTTGGTCCCAGCGTTCCTCAAAGTCCACGAAAACTTGTTACTCTGAAGCGAAGACCAGTGCAGAACTAAATGAGCATTTCAAGCGATGAGTACAATAGTGAGATGTGATGTGGTTTCTTTGTCCTTCACACTGATCATTTTCTTTGACCCTCTGTGTGTTTTTTTTTGTTTTGCTCTAGGCAACACCATCGCTCCATCGATAGCTACGGGGCAGCCGCGTATCACTCTAAGCCCTGTGAACACAGCCCCGAATGCCAGCCACGCCAATGCTCAAGGCCGAGACAACGGCCTGAGCCTCAACAGCGGAGGCGGCCTCACCAATTCCTCAGGAAATTCAACCGGCCAACTCCCGAACAACACCCATCACGTCAACGAGCAAAACAGAACCGCTGCCAACAAGACTTCAGGCCGTGGCGATCAGCCGGAGAACGGAACCAATGTCGGAGTCCCTGCCTCAACCGGAGGACCTCTGACCCCCCCTCCCTGCCGAGGGCGAGAGCGCCAGCGCCCCCGGTGGGGTGGTGAGGGAGGTCACGCCCACCGGAACGCCCCCCCTCGTCACTGACACGGAGGGGGGCCGCTCCCCCTCCGGCTCCCGCGGCCCAGCGACAACAATTCCCATCGTTCGCACAACAGCGGCCACCCCACAGGATGCAACAAAACGTAAGTTCTTGCCGTTGATGAGTAAGTTCGTGGGTTCTGAATTTTTCCGATTCTCTCCCCACAACCCCCCCCCCCCCCCAGATCACCCCACACCACCACGCTGTTTCAGGAGCAGTTTTTGGTGATGCTTGAGGGGGGAAAGAATGCATTGAAATGACTCAGCGTTTAATTATCTTGTGAGAAACTTCCAGCTTGGTTAGGAACTGATTCAAGCTGAAAGGACAGTGTTCCAACAGTCTCTGACGCACTCACTCTCACACTCTCTCTCAATCTCAACTCTTTCTCTCTCTCTCTCTCTCTCTCTCAATCTGGAGTCCTGCAGCTCAATGGTTAGAGCACTCGCCTTACATTGCGTGAGACCTGTGTTTCGAATCCAGGCAGATCAGGGCGAAACTTTGGGCCAGTCTGCTTACTCCACACGCACACGCCTAATAATAATCCCTCAAAAAAAAACCTGTAATAAATTGGGCATTTCAATCCACGACTGTTTGTGGGGACACTGCTGTGCGCAATTGGCTGCCGCGTTTCGTTTCAAAATATCCAGTCAGTTCGCTTTGCGGTATATTCCGTGGAAGCGCTTTGAGACGTCTCGAAGACGTGATAAAGCGCTATATCAAACGCAATTATTATTATATACAGTATCCCTTTGCGTGGAAGTCACTGAACTGAGCATTGCCTAGTTCTGAGCTGTTGATTCACCCGTCTGAATGGTACAGGAAGCGAACCGAGAGTGTACATCTTCGATCAGTTTTGAAGGATTGGGAGATCTTATAATAATCCCTCCAAAAAAAGCACACACTAATAAAATTGGTCATTTTCAATCAGCGACTGTTTGTGTGTGGGGGACGCTGCTGTGCGCAATCGGCTGCCGCGTTTCGCCCACAAATATATATATATATACAGTCAATTCACTTTACGATATATTCTGTGAAGTGCTTTGAGACGTCGATGAGATGTGAAAAGCCGCGCGATATCAAATGCAAGGATTCTTATTATTATTATTATTATTTTTGTTAAATGCGACTGTACGATGAGCGTTGCCAATTTTTCCATTCAAGATACGGTCAACGGTACCCACAATCAGACCGCGCCATCGTCAACCGAAGGAGTCGGGACGACCTCGCCGTCTTCCAAGTCCCCCCGAGCCGGCTTCACGTCGACCGCGCTGTCTACACAGGCCACGAGTGCCCTGCCCGCCATCGTCGCCAAACCCACCAGCGTCAAGCCAACCACCACCACAAAGAGGGTGACCACAATACTGTCCGTGAACCCCAGCGGGGAGAATTCAGCCAACATCCACGGTGTGTGCTTCAGTTGTCTCCAGAAACTCAATGGGTTCCGCATTTTCTCAGTAAACTGTGTATTTGGGGAACTGGGGCTGCTGATGATGGTGAGGGTGATACCGACGTGAAAGGCGCTCTATAAATGTAATTTGTTGTTGTTGTTGTTGTTGATTTGAATTGGGGGGGGGGGGGAGAAACAATTAGGTGGGCCCCCCTTGTGACCAGAGCTCGAATCGGTAAAAGTTCCTTTTCTGCCCTTTTTTTTTGAACAGGGAACTCGGAATCGATCTCCAGCAAAACCAAAGTGGATCCTCTGGTGGTGGGAATAATCACTGTCTTCTTTGTCATCATCGGGGTCCTGTCGATTCTTGGCTACTTGAAATACCGCCAGCGAGTCAACCAACCAGAGTTCAGACGTCTCCACGAGCTCCCAATGGTAGGTGGGGGGGCTAGTATTATTATTATTATTGAAGCGTTCTGAGACTCCGTTCGGGGTGGAGTGAGGGCGCTGTAGTAAATCCAAGTTGTTGTTGTTGTTATTAAGCAATTCAAGATATCCTGGTCCTCACATTTAAAGCCCTCCTCAACCTCGCTTCCCCCCCCCCCCCCCCCCGCAACCCCCTACACCCGTGACCTTCTAACCCCTTCCCAACCTGCCCGCCCCCTCCGCTCAGCAATGATATATAAATCGCTATAGAAGGCGCTATATAAATCCACGTTGCTGTTGTTGATGGATTGTTGGGGAGATGGATTAGGAAGGAGAGCAGTGGGTGAGGTGTTCGATAAGGAGGGGGGTTAATGACTTGTGTTATTAAACATGAATTTTGCTTCTCCTTTATTCTAGGACGACATGATGGAGGAGGACACCCCACTGTCTCTCTACAGTTACTAGATGATGTTACTTGTTGCCAAAGAAGGTGGTCTCATTTGAGTTGCACAATATTATAAGTAATATGTGTTTAAAGTATTAATAGCTTTCAGGATGAGGACTATTTTTTTGTCGTTCCCCCCCCCTCAAAAACTAAATTTCGATGCATCCTTGTGTGTTTTTTTTTGGGGGGGGTGTTTTTTTTAACTATAGAGATGCAAAAACTGCTTAAAAGTTTGGGCAAAATTCAGAGACATTGTACCGTTATTTTCCCTTGTTCTCCCCCTCTCTCTCCCGCACCCCCCCCGCCCCACCCAAAAACACAACCTTTCCTTCTCTCTCTCCTTCTCTCTCTCCACCGAGATACACAGTGATAAAAGGCCCGAGTCTTTGCTAGAGATATTGACGGTGTTGGGAATGTATTGGTTGGTACCAAATCGATCGGGAGTTAGCTTTCGATGGTATGAGCTCAGCATGCACTAGTCTAATACTGTGAAGCCTGATTTCACCGTTGATGTTAATCACTGAGCTGTCCATGTAGTCAGTGCGCCAAGGCCCTTGTTTGTCAAGCTCGAGTCTGAAGGAAGATTGGTGTTTCATTCAGCGGAAGCGATCGGTCCGAGCCCCCATCAGGGCCTGAAGTGCGGGCGCACTGTGTAAATGCGAGTTGTTATATTAGCAAGGGACTCAACTCTGTGACTGACTGCAAAGGCTACATCTAACACAGACCCAGGACTGCTCTTATCATCCAATACTCTTATCCGAATCATCATATTAAGGTATTTGGTGTATATATATATTTTAAAAATCGCTGGGTGTTTTCTCCTTAATCTGGAGAAAATTCTTAATTGAATTTATTTCAATTCCTAGAACTCCTTTAAAATTGGCCTGTGTTTTACACAGAAACTCGTCTCGCAACGATATGAGAGATCTGAGCTTCCCAGCCAGATGAAACCCCTTTTTTTTTCAGTTCAAATTGGGAGCTTGTCTGCCTGTTCTAATGGTGCCTTTGCCCTGCACCTGACAGCTACACATTGGTGTGATATTTTTTTAATAAAAATTTTATTTTTTTTGCCAGTGGTTTCCTGCACCATTCTCTCAATGGAGACATTCAGAACCCTGGCCAGGGCGATTAAACAAACAGGAACACATAGGTCTTCTCTCTCTCTCTCTCTCTCTTTCTCTACCCAGCAAAGTATTTCCCCATATGGGATGAAGTTAGTTACCCAACTGTCTCTTTTATTTTAACAAGAGACGGCTTGTTAAAGACAGCTCCTCAGATTCCGAGCCCTTTTCAAACCGGTTGGAAAGGTTGGTGTGGCCTTGGTCAGTGCTATATTTGTGTTGCCTTGAGTCTTAATGCAACACAAAATGTCCGAGAACACCTGCTGCCCGCTTTGGAAGGCAGGGTCCGGGAACTTGAAACCTTATTTACTTACTCCCCCCCCCCCCCCCCCCCCACCCCCTCCTCCCCAGCCCCACCCCCCAACCCCTCCCTACCGCGTTTGCTAAATGTCTTGCACAGAAGCTGGCTTTGCACAGCAATCTACCACCTAGTTCTTTTTATAACCTAAAGAGTAACTCCAGGGCTGGATTCCGTGATGACGATTTCGAAGATACAGAACTCGCTGTGTAACCTTTTACTTTGCTTTGAAATTCTCAACCTATTGGAACTCGGCTCCCTGTATTTTTGCACGTGGTGTCTCTCTACCATTAAGCATCTCGGGCTCTATCTATCTTTGTGCGAATGGGCGCTATAGAAATGCGAGGGTGTGTGTGTGTGGGGGGAGGGTGGGGGGGGACAGTGAGTTTGGGATTCCGATGCAGTTATTGATGTGTCCGAACTGTGTCAGGATGAAAAAGTAGACTCTGGAATAGTTCCTCGTTCTTTGACGCGGGAAGTTAAACGCTCTGAGACGCCGTCCGGGGTGGAGGGCGCTATATCACAAATCGAAGTTGTTGTTGTTGTTGTTGTTGTTGTTGTTGTTGTTGAGCTCCCGTTGTAATTGTAGGCAAACAAGCTCCCGTAACAAGGCCCCCTCACAGATTACTGTTCGCAGTAACTTGCCAAAGGCTAAATTTAAACTGCTGGATTCCTACAGACAAACAGTGAGCAGCAACCCCCGACGAGGGGGGTGGGGGGGGGGGGTTGGCGGGGGTGGGGGGGGGGGGGTTGGCGGGGGTGGGGGGGGGTTGGCGGGGGTGGGGGGGGGGGGTTGGCGGGGGTGGGGGGGGGGGGAGGTTGGTGAGGGTGGGGGGGGCGGGGGTGCGGCTGAATGGACGGACTCGCACACACGGCTGTAGTCTTTCTAGACTGCAATCTTCATTTGACCAAAATAATATATACTTTTTGACACAAAAAGGATTGCCTTAAAATGTGTGATCGGCTTTTCGGCTGTTGCCCGTGCTCACCAGAGAGACCCGTGTGTAACTCTACAGTTTGTGAAGAGGAATTCTGGTCTATCGCTCAGGGACAATTAAAAACAAATCAACCCACATGCTTGTATTTGGTGTAGCGCGCCCTTCACGTTTAGAGGACATCTCAAAAGTGCAGTGACTTTGTACCTTGTGTAGGTGAAATCTCTTGCTTTACGTGGCGTGTTTTCATTTAAATTTTAATGGCATTTTAATGGCTTTTGCGGGACGCCGGTGTGCGCAATAGAGGCTGGCCGTGTTTCTGCCCACAAAATCATCCACACTTTACAATGAACGCGGTATTCTGCGAAGCGCTTTTGAGATGTCTCGATGACGTGATCAGTGCAAGGATTATTATTGTTGTTATAATTAATTGATGCAAAATCACCAAAATGCAACAAACAGCTTCGAAATCGACAATGACCCGAAGGCGCAATGTGATTTGACAGAAATTCCTATGTTTACAAGTGTCCAGCTCACTCCCAAAGCCCCGGCTGTGAATATTTACTTTTGTTTCCACACCTATTTTTTCTCTGTGTGTGTGTGTGGTGTGTGTGCTGATGGCTGGGGATTTTTTTTGTCAAAGCAAAGTGTGTGTGTGGGTGTGTGTGTGTGGATCAGCTAAACCTAAAGGTTAAAGCTTTGCTATAAACCACATAAGTGGCTACGTCAGGGCTTTAGTTAGTCGAGTTGGAAAAGAAAAAGGGATATTGTTAAGGCTGTGAAAGTGTTATTTTTATTTTTGTAGATGATTTCACTTTTTAAACTATTGGTGTGGACATGGATGGGAATCTCTTTCCTCTGTGCGTGATTGAACCCAGTGTTATTTGAATTTTAATATTGACATTACAGGTACATGATAGTTTTCGCATGGACTGACTTGCTTTGATTTTTGGGGGTGGAATTGAACCGTTAACACAGGCGTGGGGAGGATGGTGTGTGCATGTGTAGTTGTTTGAAGACTTCTTAAAATCTCTTAAGATTGCGTCCTTGGTTTCATACCATCCCTGTAGGTACGTAGGTAGGTTTGATTAATAAGGTATTAAGTCAGTTCAAATCAATCTGCATCGCGCTGCCTCTGAACTCGCCATGAACTTCCACGTTTGCGTGGCGTTCTGTGAAAGTAAAACTGTATTTCATTAAAACATGTAGCCTTAGACTCTGCAAACCTCTCCCAATGACCGACAAACTATACGCTGAAAGATGAGGGCCGTGAGAGAACGAGACTTAAGATTTGATATACTGTACTGACTGCCTCTTAGACTGTCAGAAAAGAACATGCATGTTGTGATATGGTTGGTTGTGATGTTTTTGCTCTCCGGGGAAACTGTTAATGTCCTTCAGGAAAGATGAGGAAAGAGACTGACTGCTTGACTCCCTTTCACTGAACAGATCGTTTGTTTAGCAACAATTCTACACAGGAAAAAAAAAGAGCAGCATCCAACATGTACTTATATATTAGATTCCTTCACTTGTGTTGGAAGAAAGTCACATTGTCTCTCAGGCGAGATCGCTGGGGCTGGCTTTAAAAATATAGAGCGGGTGTGGGAACATTTTTATTGCGAGTCCTTTATTCGGTCTTTTCTTTCAATTCAAATCATTAGAGAATTATTAACCCAGACCTGAACAGTGGTTTCTGTGAAGAGAATTCCCCCAAACTGACCTGTAACTGTATCAGTAAGTAATGTTGAGCAGTCAATGCATGCATTTCTTGAATTGCTAAACGAGAAACACAGAGGGAGAGAGGGAGGGAGAGATACAGAACAAGTGTCCCCAGTGAATTTTGAAATGTGCTGCATCTTAAAACAAAAGCTATTCAGATTTTTGCTGCCTGGTTTTCAGTTTCACTTCGTACGGATTGAAGAAAGCCTCGCGTTGAAAGCACAAGATTATTGTACTTTGTTTTATAAACAATAGAAACCCTCCACACAAATTATATTTAAAAAAAAGTGAATGTTTGTAGAAGTATTTTTATATCGGGGTTTCAATGGTCTGTAACTGATGGGATTCAGCAAAATTCTACCCTCCTTCCTCTCTTTTCAATGTACAGTGAATTAGAAGTCTGTGTTTTGAAATCTTAAATGATCTTGTGAGGTGCAACAATAATAATTATCCTTGCATCTGACATGGGGCATCGGGAGAAACCTTCAATGGTTTCACAGGGATTCACTGCGAATTTCAGTGGCCAAGTTTCGTGGGTGAATTTAAATAGCAAGACCGACCGATTTATCATCTGGATATCGGCGAGAAATTACTTTTACCCTTTCCAGACATTGGAAAAAGTCACGTAATCATTCAGAGTTTAGTTTCAAATCTGCCATTTCTCACATTTTTCCAGCATTTCAATCCCACTCGTTTCTCCCCCACCGCCCCCCAAAATAAACTGCTGCTTTTAATGACTGATTTAAACAGATGTATTATACAATAGATTTCCAATTACCCAAACGACTCCACAGGCACTAAATTAGTTTAAGTAATGAGCTATTGAATAGCTAAGAGATGACCCCCCTCTCTTCTCTTCTCCCCCCACCCCATTACTAATGTATAATATAAAGCTGTTGACCTGTCTGTCTGTTGTACATAGGTTTCTGGAGGTGCTTGTAGCTTTGGGGTCAAAACAGTGTGTTCATCTGGACTCTGCTGCAATTTGAAATTGGAAACCTCTGGAGAAAACAATTCCAGAGTCAAAAGATTAGACGAAAATATTTTCTGCTTGCGTGTGGTACTAGATGTTCAATGCCTTGCACACGCGAGAGAAGGGAGATTTATCGATTGCAGTAATACTGCGTGTTTTTTTTTGCTCTCGCCCCAAATAAGGCCAGTTTCCCATCAATGTGTTGTGTTTTCGTGTGGGTCGGTTTGGTATCTGCGGGCTGAGGATCCGCTCTTTCCGATTTACCAGCTACAGCAGTCGGTAAGATCTAATGAAACCACAGTCCTAAACACAAGTTGCCAAGGCTACTAATGAACAATATTCATAACGGAGGCAATGTTAGTCGACCCATCTGTTGACGTGCCATTATTTAACTGCAACCCAAAATCTTTAATGCTAAATTAGTATTGGGGGGGGTGGGAGGGAGAGGGGAGAGTCCCCTCTATTGTGTTCTTAAAAGGATAAAAGCCATGGTAGCCAAAGTGTTGATCACAATTGCTATGTAGTGTGGATATTATATTAAACTTTTCCATCACATTTGTGTGCTTCTCCCCCCCCCCCCCTCCCCCACCCACAAATAATCACTTTTTTTTTCTAGGATCAGCCCAGTGCCAAAATCTATTGGTGTAGCTCATATTTGCTTTGAATGTTCTTTTTAAAAAATAAAATGTTCCCCAATTGAATTAAGAAGGCTTTTCAGGAAAACTTAGAAATTGGGCCTGGTGTTAAAAGAATCTACAGAACTTCAGCTGGCTGTTTGGGTCTCCACCAGTCTGCCTGATTTTCTTCCCGAGCTCTTGTACTGAGGACTGGTGATGTGACTGACCAGTTTGTTGTTTTTATTTTCGTGCCAAAATTATAAACTATCTTCAGATTGGAATCGTTTGGAAAGTTTTCCTTGTCCACAATCCTTTTGGGATTGGAACCCGATAGGGAGCGATGATGATGATGCACATACCTACGGTGGTACATTGTAGAAGGAAATCCTCGTTTGCACTATTGGAATATGTGCGTTTTGTTTTCAAGTCGTGGGTGGGAGAGGAATTGGTTCCCGTCAAAGATTAGTAGAATATCCATCATGGTGTGTGTGGGGGGGGGGGGAAGGGAAATGCGCATAAAACTGTTGCAATCTAAGAATGTTAATTTTGTACAGTTGATTTTTACATTTTTGCCATTGTTTTTGATTTATTAAAATTGTTTTTTTCCCCCCAACCCATGTTGTGAATTCATTTATTCCTGATTTGTTGATAAGATGCAAGTCACCAGTTTATTTGGTGGCATCCATTTTAAACTTATATTTTTGTGGGGCCATTTGCATTTCAGAAAATTCTTTCTGGAGGATTACAAGAGTTTTAAAACTTAAGAGTTAAGAGAGGAAAAAATTGCTGCTGTAAAATTAAACGTTGCACTGAATTCCTGAAGGAAATAACCTGGTTTGGAAAATTGTTTAATCATTTAATAAATGTTAATTGTGGTGATTATGGTGTAAGATTTTAAACTGTATTTAATCACATGCACATTCTTCAGAACAGTTACACGTGAGACTTGGGTGCATGGGAAGCAAAGAATGTTGTAAGTTTAACATGTCACTTACTGATGCCTTAACACATTTTTATATTATGTTTGGGAAAGATAAATAGACAATCATTGCTGTTTATCCTATTGCCCTGTTCAGCGCAATTGGAAACCCTCCTTTGACCAAATCAATAGGTCCTACTGATTTACATTTGGTGGAATGTAGAATTTGATGGAAACAGGCACAAAATAATGAGGCAATCTTTATTTAAAAAAATATATTACAAATTAAACTGGTGTTCACTCCAGAAAATATTATTCGTTTTACAATTTAAAAATATTACAACTTAAATGTACAACATTTGCACTGAATATTTGAATGTCTTGTACAATATATTGTGGTCACAAATCAAATTGTGAGCGTTTAACCTTCAATTAAACCTATGCCACTTCATAGCCATTCGTTTGGGTAAATGTGTTCCAAACCTAATTCTTTCTGTTCATCTGAACAAGCTGCAATTAGAAGCAATAGTTTGAAGTAATGACTTTGCAGCTATAAATCAGAAGCTTTTGCATGTTAATTAGAAGCGCTGTGATTTCTCTGTCTGGGCTGCTTTCACCCACAAAATATAGTCAATTCACTTTACAGTACATTCCGTGAAGCCCTTTGAAGATGTGATAAGGCGCTATGTATCATGGAAGTATTATTATTATTTGCAATCAACAGCTTCTTCTGATGTAACAGTTACGCTTGGAAACTTACCACCTGCACCATAGAAAGTTCATAGGGTAAAAACCCACAACTTTCCTCTGTTGCCGACTAAAGCTGAGCACTAAAGCTGAGCACTTTTTTTTGTTGTTGAGGATTTCACACTTATATCTTAGGAGTTTTCAATACTGTCCAGTATTGAAAGAGATGTGCATTATTCAGTTGTAACTTAAGTACAATGTTCAGCCATGATTTGGGTTAATAAAGAATCCTCTTTATGGTCTAGTCGATGTAAAGTTTTTCTGTTTGGAGAAGTGTTGTGTCTTTGTTGAACAACTTACACTTCCATTAAAAACCTCCACACAGGATGATGTCTCAGAGCGCTTAACAGCGGCGGCGGACCCTGAGTTAGAGGTGGGGGGTGAAGGGGAGGTTGAAAAGGAAGGTTTTCAGGTGGGAATTTTTTTATATAAGGGGAGCAAGGCAGAGATTGAGGGAGAGTGTTTCACAGTTTGGGATATAGGGGCTGACAGTCAGCGTGACCTCCAATGGAGAGTGTGAGGGGCGAGCAGGCGGCCGGTCGGTCGGTGCGAGTCGAGCGGAGTTGTCGGGTGGTGGGTTGGGGGGTGAGGAGGTTGGAGAGGTAGGGGGTGAGTGAGGTGCCGGTGAGCGAATGGATTTGAACACGAGCGTGAGGATCCTAAAGTCGATCCTTTCGGTGATGGGGAGCCAGGCCTGGTGAGATGTGGACACAGTTTGGTCCGGGTCAGTATGCGGGCTGTAGAGTTGTGAATTGTGGAGCTGGGGAGAGTGGCGAGGAGGGGGCTGGAGTACGAGGGTTTGGGCTGCAGTTGGGGGGAGGTAGGGTTGGAAGTGGAGGAATGTACATCCGTTTGACAGGTTCCGCTGTTTGCTAAGATCAGTAGCGTTTGAAAATTTCAGCTGGAATTATTATTCAGTTTAGTAAACGTCATTATCCACGAAGTTGACAAAACATCCATTTCATAAGAGTTCATATTTAGATGTTTTCCCCCAAACAGGAATGACCTGGCATTTAAGCAATTTGTGAAGTTACCTTATGACTGGGTACATGTTACCATGGAAACTATTTTCCAGCCACAAAGATACAGTACTAAGGAATGAATACAAGGCATTTAGACGATAAGAACTGAGCTGTTTCAAAGAGTAATTTGAATTCCTCAGATTACTGTAATTGCAGACATGTAAACTGCATTTTTGTAACAATTCTCTGGGTTGATATTTCAGTTGTGTTCACCAACACTGGGTTTGATAGTAATAATTACCGACTACAACACACAATAAGGAATTAGTGCTTTGTACTTCCCTCACCAATTACAGTAGCGTAATCAAAGATTAATCAACCCCGCAGTGCAGTGATTGTCAGGATACTATCAGCCTTTACACGGCTCAACCTCAAACTAATCCGCGCACAAGGAAGACAACCTTAAACACTATGCGGGGGAATTATCCCCATTTCAGGGAATGTTAAGACTTCCACTACTGCATTGCCGACGTGAAAGGCGCTCTATAAATGTAAATTGTTGTTGTTGTTGTTGGTGAAGTGTTATATACTACTCGATTTGTGAAAGGTGATTTTTTTTTAAATGGCAAGTTTTTAATATATATATAAATGTAAAGTTTAAAATCCACCCCGCCCACCTCCCAAAGCTGTGCACCTGGACTTTTTGTTGGCAAGAAGTTCCCTATTAGTCTTGTGCTTCCCATGTGATCTGTGCTTGCTGCTGATTGCCCCTCTGTCTGTTCCCACCCACTCCTCCGCACTGCAGTCACCTGGCAATTTCTTGCCTGGAACTGCCTAGTCATCGCCAATGAAGGAACACACCTGAAAACTTTACATAAATTTTTCTCAGGCGCACCATCCAGAGCCATAATTAAAGCAACATTTCTGGCTGATATCGGTCTTTTAATTGGAAATTTGAGCAAAGGATTGGGTTCAGGATGTTTAAACACATCCTCTTCCCCCCCCCCCCCCCCCCCCCCCCTCAGTAAGCTGCCTCAATGCAGCTGAAAAGTGAGAGTATTTTGCAGCTACGTTGACTTTTCTGCAAACTGAGCTCATCCAACATAGAAATGAGCCTACAAATAAAGAGACATCATCCTTTTTTTTAAAGAGTTAACACAATAGAAAATTGCTACCATAATTTGATGATGCCTTTATAAAACAAGACATAACATGAGACCTGTAATAACGCTAGCGGGGATAGAGGCGCACACTTCACTACAATGACTGACTTTGTGATGAAAGTTTTTTTCACCCAAAACCAGAGAGGCAACTAACAAATAGAATATTTTCAGAAGGTAAATTAATAACATCCAAGATTGGTAATGGAGGTAAAACAGAATATCCTAAAACAATACTGAAAAATTTGCGTGGATTAAAGCGATGTAGAAAACCACAGGGGAATGAGTTACACCGCTCTAGGAGCGAGTTAAATCTGTGGAGAGGAAACAAATAACTACTTCCTTGTCCTACACAGCAGCATTTAAGAGCAAAGGTAATCTGTTCTCTAGCCAATACCTCTATACAGCCAGCCAGTGAAGATAAATCATTTTGACTGTTGCCCTAGCCTAGGGGGAAGCGTTTGCCTATTGTTCAGCAAGTACGTTTGAATACTATTTTTTAAATTACCTGGAAGTGATGCAGAATCATTCTCTCTGGCACAGCCCCACATTAGTGACCTTCTGATAATGTCCCTTATTCATAAATGTTAAATTACATTGTAACTTCGGATTTCAATAGCATGGGACCAACAGTGTATACAGTCCAACAGTAACACCAGGTAATTAATGTCAATTAAAATTGAATAAGTTCACAGGCATACAAATGCTAGTTATCGACCTGTACAAACATAACATCTAAAAATATAGCGAAGTTATCCCAACACTCTAGGTGCAGCTTAAGGGTCTAGATTGCCCTGTTTGCACACAAATGGCCTCACACTTTTTTTAAAAAAAACTTGTTTCCAAATTGGATAGTTTTGATCTAAAATTTTGATCCAGTGCCTTGGGACGTCCTCCCGACGTGAAAGATGCTCTAACAATGCCATTCTGTTGTTGTTGTAAAATATACAGGCCAAGTACATTGGCAGCCATATTTACTCAATAAACACAAACGCTATACCAAACGCAAACCGGGGGTGTAAGAGGAGCTGGAGAATGAGTCTTCCTTGTCTCCGAGTCAGGACAAGTCACTGAGGTTTAATTCAGCCGGGCTATCAGACAGTCCCAAGTCCACACTGACATCGGAGTCATTTGATTGTCTTTCCCGGTCCTTCAGGGTGGCTCTTTCGGCACCTGCAATGAAACAACCAGTTACTATTGGGCTCATTGACCTCATTCACCGGCGGCCTTTGATCTGAGCTCGGGCTGCCAGTCAACTGAGCAACCCAGAGCCGGGGCTGGAAAATCCCATCCGATCGGCGTCTGGGAAGGACATACTTCCCAGCTTCGGGCAAGTCACAAACATCAGTAGTTTGCACAAACAATAAATAGTCAAACAGTTAAAGGTGGGCACAAGATGCAAATTCCCAAGATGGAAACAAGACCAAAATCATCTGACTCAATCAGTGCCCAACTGGAAATTTCTATTCTAGTCGTACACCGCTTGACGTCATGTTTTTATCCCAATGCAGGCTCCAGCTCTAGCATTTATAAGTGTGTGTTACAATTTAGAGGCTGAATTGGCAAACTTCCAAAACAAAAACACATTGATCATATCTGCTATTGTGATGACGTTGACTATTATATGTGGAAACACTGAGTCTCGCTGGAAATAACTAACTGTAACCTCAGCTCTCTTTGTTTCAGTGAACGTGGAATCTAATTCACCATTTTCCAGGAGATCATTTCACTGTCTAAACTAAACAGATCAAAGGGGTTGGTGCCCTAGATTTGCCACTGAGTGTCAGTTTTCCCACAAGTACAAAACTGTGAAGATGCACAAAATGGAATTCAGCAAGACTTCACTTGGCATCTCTGAGTGACAAAGTATATAGAACCAGAAATTAAGAAATGTAGTGAAGGGGACAAAATTTAAACAAAGGAAAAATGTGAAGAACAAGAACGTAGTGCATTTAATTAACCAGAAATGTAATCTTATAGACCTTTCTATTAATTAACAAGGCAATTGAAAGTTTTTCCATGGACCCTCCCAGCTAAAGGTCTCAGATTCCTAGCCTGGACATTTACAGTAATAATAATTTGTGTCAATGAAGTTCTTTGAGATGTTATCCTAACCTGGCTGGCCCTCAATTGCCTACCCTGGGTGTTGGCAAGGGTAAACATAGCGGTTTAGTCACACGGTAGGTGTGAAACATGCACATTTCTGCAAAGTAAAAATTCTCAACTCGAGGACAGAACTACAGGCTGCAAGCTTAACATTTCACAGGCAAGATATCACACAAAACCGTGCCAAGGAAATTTTGTTCAGGGGAGCCATATCATTAAAAAGAGATACGACTGGAAATGTGAGGAAACATAAAACTATCTACAATTGACCAGTAGGGCTCATTAACTTTGTCATTATTTCGTCCACAAAATATACAGTCGATTCACTTTAACAGTATGTTCTGCGAAGCGCTTTGAGACGTCGATAAGACGTGAAAAGTGCTGTATCAAATGCAAGGATTATTATTATTAGTATTATGTCATCCTCCCCCACACCCCAGGTAACACAGCGATCTACTAAACATTACATTTTTAAATATATATATATATATACACACACTATCTCCACAAGAAAAACAAAAAATGATTCAAATTGCAGGAATTTTATTGAATCCCCTCATGTAACTGATTTTAAGGGAAGGCTCACTGAAATTATAAAATATACTCGGCTGCTAGAACGGCAAACTTCAAGCTTCTCATATTAAATATAAATATTTAAATATGTTTCAGTTTGCAATTTTTTTTTTCTTGCACCAACTGCTGTCCCATGTGTTAATGAGCCTCAGACTGCGCCCAGGCTTCATTATTATGCGAAGGAAGGAAAAGTGATTCAAGATTTCGGGTCCACTTTTGTTCTGACGAAGCGTCGTGGACCCGAAACCTTGACTCACTTTTCCTCTCTCCATAGATGCTGCCTTGCCCTGCTGAGTGTTCCCAGCCATTTCTGTTTGTGTTTCAGATTCCCAGCCTCTTGCAGTATTTTGCGTTTTGGATCATTATATGGCTGGAGAGTTGAACCAGATGAATAATAGGTTTTATGGAAAAAAAAATGAACTAACCTTTTTTATGCGGGGGTGATGTAAAGGTTTTGCACTACGCTTTCCTTTTCGTCTAGATATTTTTGAAAAGCCCATTATCGAGGAGTAAGTAAAGCGTTTGGGAACAGAAATGCACCCATTACCACACACCATCATTGCACCTTCAGCAGAATTTCAGTTCTGTCAAGAATAAATTTCTCCTCCCCACCACATTCGAGGCATACTTTGCCTCAGTGGCTGAAATTTACAACTGATGTTGAAAATTTATACACCTTTCCAGAGCTGCAGAATTTGCCATAAGCCTACATCTGTTAAAATCACCTTGGGTGTCTGGGGTTGCTTCATCTCTTCACAACCTAGTTTCACTGCAGAAGCTCATTACTAGGGAACACTCTTGAAAACACAGGAAGACAGATTATTAACTGACCAGGCGCAAACTCATGAAAGCTGTAATCACAGTTTGTGAAACAAATTTTCAACAGTTTAATGGTTGCGAACGTTGGAATTGAAGTGAGGTGGTGGGGGGGATATGGAATAATGTATAAACCATGGGAAAAGTTGGCCAAGGATAGATTAAATGACCCTACGATACCTGAATTAAAGTGATTGTGAACATTTATATTTCTTGAGCAAAATTCAATCACAATTTACGTTAAACATTTCAAGAAGATAGTCTCACTATGTTTTCCCACAGATGCTGTGGGTTATTCAACTAGCACATTAATGAAGATTCTAACTCTTGGGATTCAACCAAATTGGCAGGAAGAAATGAAGGCCTCGAATTGCTTAAAATTGAACATTTCCTAAGGCAAACACCCACAACAATTGTTTTTTTTAAAAAAAGCAAGTTTCCTTCCTCTGGATACAAGTTGAAAAACTTGTCATTCCCCCTCTCCACCCCAATTTTTTTTACAACGACGTCTCTCATGAATTTCATTCTCAAGCTAAGAAGGGGGATTGATTCAATCACTAAATTCTCCCAACTGCTACTCAATACTCCACACGCCTAATAATAATCCCTCAAAGAAAACCACAATAATAAAATTGGTCATTTCAACCCACGACTGTTTGTGGGACGCTGCTGTGCGCAATTGGCTGCTGCATTTCGCCCACAAATATACAATTCATTTTACAGTATATTTTGTGAAGTGCTTTGAGATGTCTAGAAGACGTGAAGAGTGCTATATGAAATGCAAGGATTATTATTATTATAATACTTGTATGACAATCAGATAAGAGGTGCTTGGAAAACATTTTGAAATGACTTTGAATGGGAGGCTTATAACGTAACCTTGTACATCTGCTAAGCTCAGAGAGAGGAATGCATTCAGAACAACATTTGAACTCTGAACGTACGTACGTTAATGAGAACGGGAGTACGTCACCTGTTTTACGTTGCTGAAATGAATCGTGGTCTCGCGAAGAAATGAAATCGTCGCTTGAGCTGATGTCTATTAGACTCAGGGTGCAACTGAAATCGGAGTCGGAGTCCTCATGGAGAGACTGGGCTTTATGCTTCTTCTTCTTCCGATATTGTTTCTCCTTTGTGTCTGGAAATGAAGAATCGAGTTAGAGAATGGTGGACTTGCTGTGCGCCAGTAAAATGATGCAAGCACAAAAATGTTTATTCTTGTAGATATTTGTGCAGAAGCCAGAACAGCATTTGTACTCCTAAATCACAAAAGCTAAAACAAAAATCTGCTGTGTATATATATATGCACACTGTAGCTAATCACCAGAAGAGGGAATTCTATCGATTTTCTCTCAGTGAGATGAGTGAGATGTCCTCGTTGTTTGACTGCGTAGCCAAAGCTAGAGATTGGAGTGATGGAATCCTACAGCAACAAACACTCAATCTTTCTCTCTCTCGCTTACATTTTCTCAACCCAGTCAACACAAGTGTCCTACCGCATACTGAAACTTCCACCCAGTAGATCACAACATAGGGGATCATAAGAGAAGTCTGTACTTTCACAGTGAAGTTTATGTCAATCATGAAGCAGCATTGATTCCTCAATCAATAAGCAAAACAGGAAATTTTATAGATCTGCATTTGCTTACTGGTCTCCCACTTGCTCACCCCATAAATATCTTGGTCGATTGCACTTAGTTCTTAATTATAGATACCTTGAAATAGTAAGAGTTCAGAACTGAGCAATAATTCCTAAATTTAAAGTGATCTATGCGGTTACCTACCTAGATGTTATACGCATTATTAAAATAATAATGGGTGGATAAATGAGAATGGCGATGCATGTTAGTGGGGGCAGGGGAGGAAGGATTGAGTTTGTCTGCTTGTGTTCAACACAAACACTCCAGCTCCAAAGTTTCAACATCTGAAGTTTCATACTAGAAGTATATCAGACTCATTCACTCAACAATACAAATCCAGCAGAAATAGTTCCAAGATCAGCAGAAAGATTATTTATTAAAATAATAAATAACCCTTGCATTTGATATAGAGCTTTTCACATCTTAGTGACGTCTCAAAGCGCTTCACAGAATATACTGTAAAGTGAATTGACTGTAAATATATTTATGGGCGAAACTCGGCAGCCAATTGTGCACAGCAGAGACCCCACAAACAGTCGTGGGTTGAAATGACCAATTTTATTATTGTGTGTGGAGTAAGGAAACTTGACCAAGGTTTTACCCTGATCTGCCTGGATACGAATACAGGTCTCACGCTTGTAAGGCGAGTGCTCTAACCACTGAGCTACAGGAGCTCTGAGTTAAAGCGTCTTGTACTCACCCTTGCCTTCCGGTTTGGACGGTGTACTGGTCAGATGGTCACCAAGATGAAGGTCTGTTAATTGCTTCTTCAAGCCAGCGACTGCGGATCTGGAGAAACATTCAGCTTGCACATTCAGCATTAAAAATACAGAAAACAATATACAGTGGAATACTCCCCTTGTATATGTGTCCATTAAAAACACAAACCCTCACTTACAACAATGGTGTACTGTGTGTTCCAAGTCTCAGTACCTTGGGACGTGCTCGTGGTGTGAAAGGCGCTATACAAATGCAATTTGTTGTTGTTGACCTGCTGATGGGTAGCATCACGAGAGGTGTGCCGTTATGTCTCATCATAAAATAGTCTCATTCAAAATCAGTTGTCCTTTAAGTGCTACGTTTTAGTCTTAGCAACATTCAGTAGGTGTTGGGTTTTTGTTCAAAGCAAATTGATTAATTCGGGCTAGATTAAACACCTTTGAGTAAATACTACCCACTTGACATGTGTGAGCTCCTGTTCAGCATATTCCCGTTCATGAATTGATCGATTAAAGTTGAGACACTGCGACTGATATTTGCTCATTAGTTCCCCCAAAGTCTATAAGAAAAAGATAAACAAGACAAATAAGTAAGACATTCTTAGTCGATGTTGAGGAGTTACAACACATCTCTGTTCTTATAAAAAAAAACAGAATAATGCTACATTTCAGAGTTGAAAGATTTCCTTGTCCACTCTGACCCTGAATTTGACCTCAGTCCTCGATTTCACTGGAAGTACATCACAAATGCTAGACACTGACTTGTGTTCGAGCTCGCGTTATAATGGAATCAGATTATTAACTTTATAATGAGGTTGGGTCAGACTGCATACAGTATTTACAAAAAAAATCTGCATTCGCAATTAGCCCCTTTTCAATGAATGTATAAACATTGTTTAATAATTTAGGCAGAATTCATCAGGTTTCCTTTGGGTATTCCCTCCCATGGCACATATACTGGAATCGCAGAACTTTAATAAATACACTTGCATTTGCTCTCCCAAGATAGCGATCCCCCCCCCAAGGGCCACACATAGATTTCAAAAACCTTGCACAATTCAAATATCAAACAAGAAGACCCGAATAAGGGACTTTATAAGGAAATAGTTAACATTTCAGTTTACCATAATCAGAGGCTTGTGATACCAATTTCAATACCTACTGGTAACCGACAACTTTTAAAAAAAATTAGTCTGCCACTCAATTGCAGACAATAAAATCTTCAGTCATCTTAAAGGACAATGGTGTGTGTTTTGAATGGAATGTTTTTTCTTCAAACCTTTAAAGACATAATTCAATATTAATTAGAAGCCTCACCAAGGCTGATGTGGGAATGAGAGAGAAAAGAAATTGACAGCAATTTTGCCTTCTAAAATACCAGCATATAGAACAGGAGCAACAGCATCCTCTGGTGGTAAAATAAAATGAACCATTTCCAGAGTAATTTATTTATTCTTGATAGTTTCTCGTTCGCCCTAAATTTGGTTCTGTTCTGAGGACTTGCATCCACACAAGCTGGGCACAGACTGCTTTAACTAACTGCACTTCGAAATTTCAACGCGAGAGCAGTGGAGAATTCCATTACATCATTCTGGGATAGATCCCAGATCTGAAAGAACAGTCTTCATTTATGGCACCCAGATTTTCTTTAGCGAATAGTACATTTACAGCATCCTATACAAGGTTTTTTCTCACCCTGTGATGAGTATTGTAATTTGAAACAAAAATCTAGGTCTGTTGATACCCTGGCAAAGATGACCATAGTTGAGAATTCTGTGACAAATCAATAAGCCCACTCCACATTTAAAGATTGAATCATTTCTTTTTTAAAAAAAAATCCGAAACTATTCAGAAGTAAAAGCTTAATTATGCTTCCTCCCAACCATTTGTGTTTAAAAGGGTTCCTAATAGATGGGAGTAGCCTTATAAGGGATTTAAACAAAGTATAAGGGCATCTTTATTTGGGAGTCAATTAACAAGGTTTCCTTCCTTTACCTTCAGCACAAGGCAACCTGGTTTAGGTTATAATATATAATAATAATAATCATTGAATCTGATATAGTGCTTCTCGCGTCTTCTATACGTCTCAAAGTGCTTCACAGAATGTACTGTAAAGTGAATTGACTGTGTATTTGTGGGCCCATATCCTACTGCTTTGTGCTTTTGTTTCCAAGTAAATGAATACACTTACATGTCTCTAATCTACTAATGTTCATTAGAGAATAATCTCCCTAATAGTCAGCATGACTCAGAGAAAACCAAGGGTAAGAGGTACTGCCTTACTATTGTGGGTCAATTTATTCCAGACTTCACTGATCACAATTGTGTCTTCAGAACTACAGCAGCTGGTTTTGAACCAAACACCACTTTCTCTTATACGTAAAACCTCAGCCTTTAATCAACTAAAACCTCTTGAAGCTTGGGAAATGCTGGAGCATTTTGAGGACTTTGTTTTTACATGTTTTGGCATGTGATTTGCACGGTAAGCCAAGCAAAGCAGCCTCTTTGAACAGCATTAATTGGTAGCTAATGTTCTCTGTACAGTACTGAATTGCCCCCAGGATATTCTAAGAGAATAAATACCATTTCAAAACTTTTTGTTGCATTATCCTGATTGTTTCATGCCCCCATATGCGCTTCCCACCACCATCCTCAACCCTTTCTGCCTTCAAATTTTGCCATAAGTCCTAGCTTTTTGACTGTGCTTTCAGTCTGCCCAGCCAGATTCCTCTCCTGCTCGGTTGTCATAAAGTGGTTTACATGAAGCCCACTACCTAAGTGTAAATCACATTCTGATTTAGACAGAATGTGTTGCCGAATTTAATCCATGTAAACAGTCATTTTGAACTGAAGGCAAAACAAAATAAATTGCTTGGCCTAAAACATGGGAGCTTTTTGTTGGGGAAATTTTAATGTTAATATTTCCCAAGTCGGTTAACTCATCCAGCTGCTCTATTCAGTGACCCTATTTTCATTCCTATTTTGAATAAAAACTAGCGTTTCAAAACAACTCCGAGAAATACAAAACATTTATGGAAGGCAATGTAAATTCCAAAAGTTAATACACTCATATTTAAAGGTACTCTACCTTATTATCTCTCTCAAATGATCGCTTAAGATCCTTTGTTTCAGTAATTTGATTCTGCAGATCCTCCTCCTGTCTCCCTAATAAACAGTACACACATAATGGATTAGAAACAGAAGCCTTTAGCGTTAAGTTTTTTGTTGGAAGAAATTGCTACAAAAGGAGATAGGTTTAGCTTGTGGCTTTTTAAATTACAGCCATCACTGAATTGGAAACTGACGATATTTTCCAATAATTTGACACTGGAATACTTTTTGCGGTTTGGAATCAGGGAGAATGAGAGAACCTTTTCCTCCCAGAAGTGCTTTAGTTTGGAATTTTCAACAAACCACTGGCTAAAAGGATAGCATTCCGTTGAGCTATCAGAAAACTAACTATTGCAAATGATTCGATAATTATTAATACTACTAGTACTCGATTGATTATCTGGTCACAGAAGTGTACCCATGTTAATTGTGACAGTAACATGCATTAGAAGAGATTAGATCCTTGCCCTCTGTGCTATAATAAAGGGTTTGCCTACTGATCACTACAAACAGCATTCCAGGAATGGAGAACACGCTTGAACTAATTTGAGTCTGGGTTCAGAGAGACAAACATAAGATTGAATGAACCCCAATTTGATGGTTAATGAGGTATCCCCTGCCCAATAAGATTACCAGTGAGAGTCCAAAATGAAAGAGTTTGGAGGAAGATAGGAGCTAATCACAGGATAACTTCTTTAATAACACCACCACAGTTCAGTGGAATCTAGAGGTCAAATTTGTGGAAGTGGTCACTGGTTCCTCACAGCCTCTCTAACAAGTTAAGTAGGGCAGGATTTCTGTGGTCGAGCAATACATAACACAGGATTATTCAGTCATTTATAGATCTGGCAGCAATGGAAAACAAATGTTGATCATTCCTCCTGTGAATCTGGTTTCTCCAAACCTCTCCCTCTCCCCCTCCCTCATTTCTTCTTCTTTCCCATCCTCCCAAAATAGTGAATTCTGCAACCAAGAAAAAAAGCTAAAGCCCCACAACAACACAGCCCCTACCACTCCCAACTCACTGAACAAATTCAAAACATTACTGTACTTACGTAGTTTGTGCTTCAGGTTATCGATCTCCCTTCTAAACGATTCAAATTCTTCATAAAGCTCTCTCTTACTGTGAATGAAACCTACAATTACAATACGTATTCAACGCTATCATTTAAGGAAGAATGAAAATCTAAAGGTAATCGTTATTACTTACTCACGGATCGAAATTCATTGATCTAATAAAATGATAGAACAGGTTTGATGGACTGCATGACCTATTCCTGTTCCTATATTTACTACAGTACAGTACAGTCCACTTTCCTGGCCGGGAGTAGTAAATCAGAGGGCAATCAAGTGAGCTAATATTTCATTCAACCATTGGCAAACTAAACCGATAATAGCCTAAGAAGAGTAGAGGATCAAAGGGATTCAGATTCACCAGGAGCACAGGGAGACAACCGTTTCAGTGAAGAAACCAAGAGGTTATGAACTCAGGCCTGTTTTTCCTCAATCCAAAGAGTACTTGCTAATATCACAAGTTCAGTCTGGATCAAGAAGGGCCTTCAGCCTATTTGATCTCAACCCCCACCAGTACATCCCACCTCATCACGCCATCAAGCTGCTATCTATCGTGTTAACCAATTCCTGTTGTCAATTACCCTCTGCTTAAAGAAAAACTTCCTGATATCTGTCAAAATCCCTGGTTTCACAACTTTACTGTGACAAATATACTGTACAGTATATGGATTAATAGGTGGCAGCGAATTCAGTGAGATTACTACCTTGGGCACGAACCGATTCCTACCTTTCACGAACCTCTTGCATCACACCTGTAATCGTAATCGCCCCGTGACTAAAGCCTCCATCTCGTTGCCGTTGCACCTGCTCGTGCAAGCTGTAGATCTCATTAGAGATTTCCCTCCGCCACTCCTCCATCTTTCTCTCCAAAGCTTGAAACTCAAAAGCTCTGTCCTCTGGTCGATTATGAAGTCGCCGAATCTCCTCTGCATCAGAACAGCAAATCAGTCAATCAATCCGTAATCAATATGAAAGACAGTCAAGTTATTCTCTTGGTAAAAGGGTTTTAAGCTCTACCTTCTAATGATCTAATCTTCTGTTGTTGGTGCTCCTTTTCGGTCTCAACTCTCATTAAATTTTGATGCAAAGTTTCAATGGCCTAGAAGGCAAATAAAGAAGTTAATAATAATTTGGTCGCTCAATCCACAACTGTTGTGGGACACTGAAGTACACAATTGGTTGCCGTGTTTCTCCCACAAAATATACAGTTAATTCACTTTCTCAGCATATTCTGTGAAACGCTTTTGAGAAGCCTCAAAGACGTGATAAGGCGCTTTATTATAAGCAAGGATTTTTATCAGTATTATTACCTCTACTGAATAACTGGGCAGTGCCTAGCACAGAGTAATGCCAGGAATCCCTGCACAAAACAGCAAGCAATGAAAGTGCTGTAGGTTTTGTGCATTTCCATCAATTGCTTCAATAGGTATTGTATGGTAACCAAATACAGTGATAGAAAACAATAGGTTTACCCTTCCTTGGGATTGCAGCTTCCTGTAGATGTCTGTTAATTCTTCCCTGGTTATTGTGGGGTTCAGTGCATCTGAATAGAGGTTCAAGGGTTCCATAAAGACAGTATCTCTGTAGCGGACGTTTCTTGTGCCTATTTTGGCAAGCATATCATCTAAACAGATTCAAAATAGAAAATGGGATTAACACACTGTGTGTGGAGACATCAGTTCTTTACATGTTTACATTTTGCAGGGTTGCAAGTAAACCCTGAGGTGGCACAATGGTATTTTTTTTGCTAGATTTGCAAAGATTAAACCACTATTGCACGTTCAGTCTATTTATTTTGGAAATAAATGAAAACACCACGTCCTCAATCACATGCTTAGGATTTTGGTCAAGAGGCGCAAAGACCTGAATGCAAAATTTCCTTTACACTTTTAAAACACTTCTGAAAGCAAATGGCACTAATAAAGATTAATTTTTAACTTCAAATAAATATACTCACCTTTTGTACAATAACCAGCAGTGTTTAATCTTTGCTGTTAAACAAACAAGAAATGATGAGTCAATAAGTTAATAACTCACTTTTCTTTTAAAAAGCCAGAGCTACATTCAGAGCCTTGGGACATCCTCCCGACGTGAAAGGCGCTATACAAATGTAATTTTGTACTGTATACATTGCTTTCCAAACTTAACAGTACTGAAACAGCACTGCAATCATATTGGCCGAGTCTAAATCTTCATATGCAATCAGAGGAATCTACTAAGGATGGGACATGTGTTTGTTTCCCCACAGGAAAGGAAGAGAAAAGGAGCACATATAATAATTCACAGGAGCAGCAACAGGGCGCAAGCAGGTGACTTGCTCCCAGACTTCTGAAAGAACTAAATGAGCAGTGCTGTACATATAATACCACCATTGGCGTCCTGCAGCTCAGTGGCTAGAGACCTCGCCTTGCAAGTGAGAGACTTGGCAGGGAGAAACCTTGGGAAAGTTTCCTTACTCCCCACGCCTGATAATAACCCCTCCAAAATAAAAAAAAATCTGTCAAAAAATCAGTCGAATCCAAGACCGTTTATGGGGCACCTCTGTATACAATTAACAGCCGTGTTTCGCCCACAAAACACTGTACTGTACAGTCAATTCATTTTACAGCATATTCTGCCTTGAAGACAGGATAAGGCACTATTCTATACGCAAGGATTATTATCATTACCTCTACCGAATAACCAAGCGGTGCCTAGGGCAGAGCAGTATATCCTGCAAAACGCTTTTGAGACATCTGGAAGTCACAAAAAAAATGGCTATATCAAACGCAAGGATTCTTCCGATTGTACCCGACACCTCACCTTAATCTTTGCGACGTTGCTGTCGGTGTCGTTCAGTATGGAATTCAGCTTCAGGTCCCAGAGCATAGCGCTCGCTTGCGCAGCAAGTTCCGCGAATGTAAATCACACACCGGCCGGCGCAGTAACTCGACCCCCACGTCGCCGTACTTGAACCTCGATTCCCAGGCAAGGCGGGTGAGAAACGCTTAAGAGGGGCAAGTTTCCTTACTCCGCAACGCCTACTGTTCACCGAGCAGTCAGCGGGAGCCCCACGGGTATATGCAGTCGATTCATACGCCGCAGCCGTAATTCTGCGAAGAGCTTCGAGGCGTCTAGAAGACGTGAAAGGCTCTACATCAAAAAAAATCTTCATCATCATCATCATCATCATTATTATTATTATTCATTATTATTCAAACCCGGTGGTGGTTGATCGGTTAGCGGATCGCTTTTCCGGAGGTAACGATGGCCCCCGGATACGCGGCTGTTTGTGCGGGATCTCCCCCCCCCCCCCCACCACCACCACCACCCCCGCCGGGTGTAATTCAGGTGCCGCGTTTCGCCCACAAAACACACAGTCACTACACTTGACACTGCATCCCGTGAACCGCTTTGAGACGTCTCGATAGTAAAGCTGTGTATAAACTCCATCCCCCCCCCCGACCCCCCCATTACCCCAGTCCTCGCTCCCCCCCACCCCCACCCCCGGCTCCCTCTCTCAGGGCGATCCTCACTCACTCACTCACTCGCTCGAGTGTTTAAACCCCTCCACTCCTCTGACAAGTTTGACAGTTAATCCCCCACAGTTTGAAGCAGACACAGGAAGGAGGGAGGGGGGGGGGGGGAGAGGGTCGCCATGGAGACCAGTGTGAGTGGAGGAGACCAGAGCCTTCATTACATACACATCGACACATAACAACGATGGGAATAAAGGCCTCTCCTCCTCCTCCTCCTCCTCCTGCCATACAGTTACTCTTCACTCCCATCGCCTCCCCTCACTCCCCACCGTGAAAAACTCTCCAACATTCCCGCACTCCGTCCCTCCATCACTCACCAACGGTCAATCTTTGGCAGTTTGAAATGGCATCGCCGGCGCGCTAGGGGCGTCATGACGTCGCGGCGTCCGTATGGCGCGGTGCGTATCGGGAGCTGTAGTACTCATTTTTATCAGCTCCGCCCCCTCCCTCCCTCCCTCCCTCCCTCCCCCGTGACCCACTGTAACCTGCCGCGGGTCACCCTGGGATCTGTAGTTCTCCCCTCCCTCCCCCCTCTCCCCCCTCCCTCGCGCTCTGCCCCAGCTCACACTCTGCCGGAAGTGACATCAAGCCCACCCCCACCGCCCCACCACAACCAGCGCCAGCGCTGAGCACCCTGGGATCTGTAGTTCTCAGGGTGGGTGGGGGGTGGAGTCTGTAACCACTGTATGTCGCGGCGGCGGGGGCACCCTGGGATCTGTAGTCCTCCACCCTGACCCGGGCTCGGAAGGAAGGAAGTGACGCCGCGGCGATTCGCTGGTTCGAGGGCCGGCCACCATGGCGGCGGTTGGTGGTGTGACCCCCGCGCGCCGGCTGCACGAGCTGCTGTCTCCCGGCGGCTTCGAGTGTCACCCGTTCAAGGTGAGGAGAAAAAAAAACCCTCCTCCCCCCCCCCCCACACACACACTATATTATTATTAATCCTGACATCTGACTTATTTAGAGACCCCCCCCCCCCCCCGGGTTTCGAATCCAGTCAGGTCAGGTCAGGGCCAGTTTCCTCGCTCCGATAATCGCCCAACGACAATAATAATATTAATAATATTAATATTAATAACAAATTCCCTTTTTTTTGTGTCGGGGAAAACACACAGAGGCCGCACATCAGGGGGGGTTACATCCTGCGAATGGCTTACGCGAGGCAGTTTTTATATATATATATATATATATATATATCTATATTTATATTATCGAGGCGGGTGTCTCCCGACGCGGAAAGGCGCTACAGCGTTAAATCGCGAAACGCCACCACAAACGACGACGACGACGACTGTACATTCGCGGGGCGTCCCCGAAGTCGTCGGGCTTTTCTTATGAAAACCGCCCGCCATCTTCCTGCGCGGGAGAGATTCGCGAATGTTGTTGTGCTAACTCCCCCCCACCACCACCATCTTTGACCTAATTCCCCCCCCCCCCAACCGTTTGACTTTTATTTAAATCGCTGCGTTTTGTTTTTGTTTTGCGGGTGGGTTGGTACAACGCCGCTGTGCTGCAGCCCTCGTTCCGCCTCCGGTACCCGGGCGACACGTTGGCCTTCGTGGTGCTCAGCACGCCGCGGATGTACGAGGAGGCCTTCAAGCCGTACATGGCGAGCGAGCGGTTCGCCGGCGTCCGGGACCCCGTGGATGAATGCGTGGCCCGGTATTTCTCGCTCGTGAAAGAGGTAAAAATTTTAGTCGGATTCATAGATTCATAGAATTTTACGGCACAAAAGGAGGCCATTCGGCCCATCTAGTCTGTGCTGGCTCTTTGAAAAGAGCGATTCAATCCCACTGCCCAGCCCCCTCCCCATAGCCTAATAGACCCGTTCTCCCTAAATAAAGATCTAATTCCCTTTTAAAAGTTGTTATCGAATCAGCCTCCACCACCTTTTCAGGCAATGCATTCCAGATTCCAACAACTCGCTGAGTGAAAACATTTCTCCTCAGCTCCCCTCTACTGCGCCTTGAAACTATTTTAAATCTGTGACCACGAGTCACAGATTCACTGTGTAAAGACACACGAGTAAAGTCTTCACATTCTCTTTAAAAAGTACCGTGTGCATTTTAAACCTCAGGACTTATCCTGTCTGCCATTGAAAACATCCGACAGGCGAGTCAACTGATTAATGTTGGCGGCGATAAACTAATTGGATGTTCTCAACATGCTTCAAAAGATTGTTTTTGTACGTTGTACAGTAAATAATTGACTGGATAGTTGGATAGTTGAAAGCTTTACCTTTATCGCCGGGTATCAGTGTAATCTGTGATCAGATTGACGATGCGTCCGAACGTGTAGGATCTCTCCCGGTCGCAGTCCACTAAACCCGTCTTTCGCTTTACTCACCTCGACCAGAGCCTTTGTGAGCAGAGGATCGAGGCTATCCACGACTTTGAATTGCTCCCCAACCGTAGACCGAAGGTTCTGGTGCAAACAGCTGCACATGTAGCCGGGGCGGCTTATTATTATCAGAAAAAGGATGTGAAGGAAAACCCGTGGGGAGAGAAGGTAAGGGTGAGACCCCTCTCTGAACTCCTGACCCTCACTGCCCCCTCACTTCTTCCTTCTTCCCCTTCTTCCGTAATAATCCTTCTTCCCCCCCCAAAAAAAAAAATTAAAAAATTGGTTAGCTGCCACGTTTCGCCCACAAATGTGTCGTCAATTCGCTTTGCGGTCTATTCTGTGAAGCGCTTTGAGACGTCTCGTAGACTGAAAAGCGCTTTATCAAATGTAAGGATTATTACACTGTACATGGAAGAGCAAAATACTGTACATGGAAGAGCAAAACTCCCAACATGCCTTGACAGAGTGTAGAAATAATAATAATAATACGTGTGTGTGATTTAGTGCCTTATGTCGTCAATACACCTCCTAAGTTCTTCACAGGATAGACAGCAAAGTGTTTTTGACTGTTGTGTGGGCAAAACTAATTTATGCCTAGAAATTCCCACGCATGAGCTACATATAAACAGTACTATCAATAGACAAGCTGAGTTTGTAAGCTGAAGGCTTCACCAAAAAGAGTGAGAGAATCTCAGATGAGTACTGTCCTACAATGTTCTTTTTACACCTTCAAGTGAGTGTTTGGAGCAAACGGCGTTGCCACCGACCGTCGGGTTATCGGAAGTGGGAGAAATAAACAAGGCCTTTATGGTTCAAATTCTATCTTACAGAAAATCTCTGGCGTATGTATTCATCCTCGCTACGGTGGCTGGTTTGCAATAAGAGGAGTCCTCATATTTCAGGATCTCCAGGTACCGTCGCTTGAGCAGAGGCCACCTGTGGATTGCGTTTCAACAGAGGAGAAAATAATCGAACTGCTGGAAAGATTTAATTTCCACTGGAGGGACTGGACGTACAGAGATATTATCGAGGTGGAGGAGAGATACTCTGAAGACCAGAAGGAATACTTTGCTACACCTCCTTCGAAAAGGCTGGAACTACTTGGTCTGAAAAATAATTCTCTGTCATATTGAGTCCTGAAAGGGAGATGTATCAGGGTATCGAGGGATATGTGGCAAGGGTGGGTAATTGGACTTGGGGTACATGATCGGCCATGATCTTATATAATAGTGGAACAGGCTCGAGGGGCTGAATGACCTACTCCTATTTCTATGACTTTATACACTAATCTGTCGCTTACAGCGATCTGCCCTTTTTTTTTAACAGAATGTCTGTAAGAATCTTTTACTGCTGGTTTTATGCTGCTATCATCTGGAGGAAACCTAGCAATACAGAGTATGTTGAATATAGAAATATATTGAATATATATGAATATAGAAATATAGAAACGTGGCTGTAAAAATGATCAATTTATGCATTATTTAGTAGAAATATGTAATATTTAATATATAGTGTTCTTAAATTATTTTTGAGAGCTGCAGCAAAGCTAACGCAGAGTGACATGGCAGTTACATGTGGGGGTTAAAAAGTAAATTATTAGTTTGTTAGAATGAAGATGTTGAGAACATGTTACAGTACGTAAGAAATATGTTACGAAGACCATTGGAATATTACAAGTGAATTTTGTTCAACAGCACAATTAGGATAGAAATCATTTCCTTTGAATTTCTATAGTGTATTATGTTATATGTAGCAAAACCTATTTTGTTCTGACTGTTATTGGACATTTTACTGAAAAATAATCTTGTTATAACACAGTCGTTGCTGTTTGTTGTAGAGTATAAGAAGACAGGACAACCAGTTTTATTTCCTAAGATACCTTTACTCCAAAGATATTCCAAGCCCCTTCTTAATACAATTAATTTAATAAAAAATAATAAAAAAAGACAAGAAATATATACTGTAATATGCTGACAAATGTACTCGTTATTATTATCACAAACATTCTTGAAGGTTCAGAGCAGCAAGTTACCATTGAGGTTGGAAAAGGATGGTGCAAAACATTCAACACAGTTGTCCTGTTCTCTGCGTTGAGATGTGAGGCCATTCCAAGGCACTGGAAAGGCAGTATTCTGGACCTGAGCTGGGAGATGGGGAGCTTTGTAAATAATACTTGGTTGGAAAGGGGAGGTGGAAACGGAAATTATATTTCATTCCACAAAGCAGAAGTGAGTCGAAAGGAACACGGATGCTCTCCCACCCCCTCCTCACCACTTGAAACTTGATCCAGTAAAGCAACTTTAATTAATGAACCTACATAAATGTAAACTCGATGAGGACTTGGCCATCAATAATGGAATGTAAGAATATCAAAAAGAGAAAAGTACCTTTCAGCACATAAATTTTACTTAACTGTTTAGGTCTACATTCAAGATCTACAATCCAGTTTGTCTACAATGATCGCCAAACAAAAGCGATCCTCAAACAATGCCATACCAATAGAGATGTAATTCTGAAAATGAGCCGGCTAAAACACATCTCATTTAATTTTCAAGTGAAGCCCATGATACAGTAAAACCTTGTTTACCCAACCAACTGGCCTAGTCAACCAACCGGTTGCCCACTTTGTGCATGTGTGGTGCATGCGCACTTATTAAACTTACCGAACGCTGGGATTTTTATTTTACCGAGTGTGCTGGAATGCCTTATTGGTAAGTATCCATACAATATTCTGTTATTACAGTATTCAGTCTATTATTAATGCGGTTTGTTTTAAAATAAGTTAATTTTTTGTTGTTGGAATTTAGGCAATTTGTCACGGGAATATCCGGCAGGTTTGATTAATCGGCACCGGTCAGGTCCTGAGGCTGCCGGGTAACAAAGGTTTTACTGTACTAAGTAAGGGTCTACAACGATTGTTTGGAAACACAATATTTTAATACTTTACACAGTGGTAGGACCTTTTTTATAACCCAAAGATTATTTTTGGATCGGCAGCAGCAATAATAATAATAATAATCCTTGCGTTTGATGTTACGCTTTTCACTTATTCTAGACTTCACAGCGCCTTGGGATGTCCTCTCGACGTGAAAGGCGCTATATAAATGTAAGTTTTGTTGTTGTATATGCTGCACAATTTCTTATCGGTGTTTCATCGGCTATAATTGGGTTTAATGTTCGTGGGCGAAAGGGGAAATTAGCCACGGCATCTGTCAGTGACTAATAATAACTGTTGGAATAATCCGTGTATTTGATAATACGTCCTGAATGTTTTATGATGATAAATAATAATCCTGGCATTTAATACAGAGCCACATCACTTCTTTGAGACAATAACAGCAGCTACAACAAAATGACATTTCGATAACACCTTTCACGTTGGGTGAACATTCCCAAGGCGCTGGTCAGACAGTGTTTTGGACCCGAGCTGGGGTCGGGGAAGGGTGGAGGGCAAAGATGTCTCAAAACGCTCCACAGGATACACCTGAAAGTGAATTTACTGTATTTTTTGTGGGCGGAACGCGGCAGCCAATTGCGCACTGCCCCACAAACAGCCTTGGATTGAGTGACCAAATGATTGTTAAGCATCTTAAGCATCTTACAGCGTTTCTGTGGAACGCTTTGCAGGCAAATGCGACAGCCGTATTGAACACAGAACCCGCAAACAGCTTTGGAGTGAATGGCTATCAATATAACTACAAGCCAGGATACTGGGCGAAACGTCCTTTTGTCAAATAGCACCATAGATCTTTAACAGCCACCTAAACAGCCAATAATATGCACTTTCCCCCCCACACGCACATCATATTTATCCCCACAGACTTGTTGACAATAAGTAAAGCTATTTTCAGATACAAAACGGATTCTCTCACTTATAGCTGCACACTCCTCGGGTTTGTAGAATGGTTTCGTGCCTTCAGGAGAACTGATTTTCAGTAACAAATCATCAGTTTAGCTACATCAGTTTAACGAAACGCAAATGATGGACGGTAAACTCCAGGCAAACTGTGGTCATTTTTTGAGCTATAAGGCTGTGTTTCTTCCACTGAGAGTTTAACCGTTTGATCTTCTGTAAGATAAACATCCATCCATTAACCTCAAGGTTTACTGTTTCTTTGAGCTTTGTAAACTAATACAGCTTGCATTTGATATAGCGCCTTATCACGTCTTCGAGACGTCTTCAAGGCGCTTCGCAGAATACACTGCAAAGTGGATTCACTGTATATTTTGTGGGCGAAACGCGGCAGTCAATTGCGCACAGCAATTGACCGCCGCGTGGGAGGAGATCTCAAAGTGCTGCAGAGGCTAATGTGTAAAGTCTAGTACTGTATTTTACACTTTACATTAAACAGTCAATTTACACACAGCCACGCCTTACGAACAGCCATTAAGTGAATGAACAAAACAGCTATGGAATAGGATAGCAACCAATACTATGAGAGGGACACTCTCGCGGTGGGTGGAAAAGCCTCGGTAACATTTAAACCTACCTTGAGTTTCACACGAGTCCAAACGAGATATAACTTCATTCAATTCTGGATATGCCTGGGAGTTCTTATTCAGCCCTTGAGCAAACACAAGAAGAAAAATACTTTTTACTAGTGGAACTAATTCTAGCATAAAGTCACGAACTGTAAGGTTGTGTCATTGATAATACAGTACAAGGATTATTTTGCTTCATTTCCGGGCACAAATATTTCACAGCCTCGCCCTCCGGACAGTCGCGTTGAACTGTTCAAGCATCAAGTGAAATACATGCAGAATAAGAGAAACTCGGGAGTCTAGAATTTAAGTCTAGAATTTAATTGAAGAGTATCCTTCATTAGAGACTGCTCACTTTTACCGCCGCGACAGACAGACTGAATTCGCCCACAAATATACAGTCAATTCACTTTACAGCATATTCTGTGAAGCCCTTTGTGATGTTTAGAAGACGTGAACTGCAATATCAAATGCAAGGATTATTATTTTTAATATTATATGAATTACATTCACATCAAATTCCTTTGGTTTACAGATTAAGGCAGCAATCTGCGAATCAAAAGGACATTATCCACTAATTATTTCCTAATTATTTACCTGCTGATTGGTTTAGTTTTTTCCATACCAAGCAAAAGCCCATGATGAAAAGAATGATGAGAAGTGTCAGCAAATCTGAAATGATATTGGATTTACGTTATTATAAAGAATACAGAAAATTGAAAAATAAATTGGTCATTTAAATCCACAACTGTTTGTGGGGAGGAAGCTGCTGTTCATGTGTTTTAACACTACATGTTTTATTGAAACATCTCCACCAAATGATGTTTGATAAGCTTCCAAAAATTCACTTTGCAACTCTATAAACATACAAGCGCGCAATCATATATTTAAAGGGTGGTAATTACCTGAATTTTCACTCTTGAAGACCTGAAATGAAAGATTGGCGATATGTTAGTTCACAAAGTTACAGCCGACTCTTTGAAATGAAAACAGGAAAAATGTGGCTTTCTCTGATGTAATAGAAAGAACAGTTATATTCACTTTAGGCTCATTTGAGGAGCAAAGTTCCTTCCCTCAAAATTTGTGTATTAATAATAATAATAATCCTTGCATTTTGATATAGTGCCTCTTAACCTCTTCGAGACATCGCAAAGAGCTTCACAGAACACGCTGCAAAGTGTGGTGACTGCATATTTTGTGGGTGAAACGCCAATAAAGTATAATTTAATGAGCGTTGGTAACCCTCCAGAACTTCACCCAACTGTGTGGGCTGAGTGATAGCTGAGTGCAATTGCTAACCGCTTCTGTAAGTTGCGTCTATTGAAAGTCTCAAGGATTGGGACTCAGTTGCGATGCCCTTTCTTGCCAACAAACGCAAGAAGAATTTCAGAGCGCTACGTTGGAAGCTATAATCATTCTGTGTACGGTGAATTTGGGGGTAGGCTCACAGCTCAATTGTTGCCTTGAATTCCAGCGATGATTTGCAACCGCGAGTGTGTGAGAAAAGGAGAAGCCGAGGGAGATTTACTCTGCAGTTCAACCGACATATGAGTGATCCACAGACACTCGAGGTGAAAATCAGGTAAGAAATTTCACTGGTTACAATAATAATAATCTTAGCTTTTGATCTTTGCTTTTGATCTTATCAGTATATTGTGTGAAGTGCCTGATCAGTGAATTGTCTGTATATTTTGGTGTGCAAATCACAGCAGCCAACTGCGCACAGCAGTGTCCCACAAACAGTCACGGATTGAGTGACCAAGTTATTATTTTGTTTTGGGTGGTGGCGGGGGCAGTAAAGATGGGGAAAGGGCAGAGTTGTTGTATTGCATTAATAATGCGGAAATCCCTTTTTGCAAGTGACGAACTTTCCTGACCGCGGAATCTCTACAGGAGGGGAAGAATTCCCATTTCTCAGCTTCTTGGAGGCACAAATTCACCCCCCAAAAAATATTATTTAAAACAAAAGTCTAACTTGAAGCTGAAAAACATGTATTGCAAAGCATGTTTTGTAGAGCAAAATGACACATTCCCCCCTCCCGCCTCTCTGCCCCCACCCACCCAAAACACCCCAAATGATATTCATTTGTTAAATTATATCAACATTTGAGGTGACTTAGACTTTGACTTCCTGCCTCATGATTTTGATCTCTTATCTTTGTGACTTCAGACTTCAAGGGTATGCCATTCGCCTTGTTATCTCTCGCATTCTCAAGGGGGTAAAATAAGAGAATACTGTGGAGGCTGAGATATCCCAATAATACCGCAGTGTAAATGAAAGCCCTCTGTTAGGTTTAATCAGTTGGTGACACTCCCAACTCTGGGTTAGAAAGTTGTGAGTTCAAAACCCCCTCCCCCACCCACACCACCCCTCCAAGTCAGTCCTTAAAACATATAGTCCACACTGAGATGCATTTCGGGACGTTCTTTCAAACCATTCTAGTGGATATTAAAGTTCCCACAACACTATTAAAAACCTGAGTTTCTCCTGGTAGCATTCATGACTGTGAATAGGAACATGTTTGTGTATAAAATTACTGCTTCAGTTGCCTAAAAATTGCCGCTACGTTTGACAGCAATAGATCGATGTCAAGATACTTTAAGATATTTTGACCTGACGGGCGGTATATGTGAAATAACTTTTTATTGATAAAATGACAGAGTGATGAGACATTGCTTAGCCCTCGGCTGCTGATGTTAGGATAGCTCTGCCACATGACACACACAAGTACTGAAAATGAGACTCGAAGAAAAAAAGCAAGTGTCAAGAGATTTAGTTGAGTGGATCATTCCTAAGCGGAGCTAGTTATTGGCTTGATTTTGGGACGTCCTCCTGACGTGAAAGGCGCAATACAAGTGTCATTTTGTTGTTGTTGATTCGGTTCTGATGCATTCGATATACATACTGTGTGTTTGAGTTTTGAGGGAGTGAGTACAAAGTGTGTTTGTTTTCTGCGCGCTGTTGAAACGAGACTCGATAGCAAACCAGCAACGTTTGATAATATTGCAGGCGCTTCCTTGTCATGAGTCATCGAATCTTAAACGTCACTTTGTGAAATTAAAAAAACTCCCGAGACTAAAAACATCAACCACTTCCCTCCCAGCACACACAGCGCTACTACAGTGTAGGAAAGTGAGGAAGGATTGACGAAGGGTCATGAACCCCAAACGTTGACTAAATTTTCCTCTCTCCGTCGATGTTGCCCTGACTTGCTGAGTGTTCCCAGCCATTTCTGTTTTGGAAAATATACACGTTGGTTTGTTCAAGAGGAAACAAAATCCCCCGAGGGAGGAAGATAGTGAAGTGAGGTCTCTTATGAAATAATAATAATAATTGCATTTGATATAGCGGCTTTACACGTCTTCTAGACGTCTCAAAGTGCTTCACAGAATATACTGTGATTTGACTGTATATTTGACTGTATATTTAACTGTATAAAGTGATTTGACTGTATATATTTGTGGGCGAAACGCGGCAGCCAATTGCGCACAGCAGCGTCCCCCCCCTCCCCCACAAACAGTCGTGGATTGAAAATGACCGATTTTATTATTGTGTTTTTCTTTGGAGGGATTATTATTGTTAGGCACGTGTGTGTGTGTGTGGAGCAAGGAAACTTGCCCCAAGGTTTCGCCCTGACCTGCCTGGATTCGAAACACAGGTCTCAAGCTTGTCAGGCGAGCGCTCTAACCATTTGAGCTGCAGGAGCTCCACATTTTGCTTGCTGGTGTTTCAGCTGCACAGCACATCAGAACCGCAAGCTTAGCCACGGGCCAGTGATTCACAGGCTTGATGTTCATTGATGACTCCTGATTTGTGCCAATGTTATGAAGTTCCCAGCAGTTTCCTGGGGATCCTGATAGAAGTTACTGTGACACATCATAAGATGGCAGCAACACAGGCAGCACTGGTAGCGGACGGGGGCGGTGGGTGTATTATGTGTGACTTCTGTGAGGTTGAAACGACCTAAACGAAAACTGAAAGGAAAGGGAAGCACAGAAAATATTCAACAGCGAAACGAGAAACAGTGTTGTTTGGTTTTTTTTTCCCCCCTCGCAACACTGAAGGTTTTGAGCGTCCTGTAGCTTTCGATCCCCGCGCCTTTCAGAAATGTCAGAAAACCACAAGAGATGTGGTGACGACATCTCAACGATACTTCCTGGAAACGCCCTCCTCGTCGGCCTTCCTGCTTCAGCTCCTTCACAAGCTGCGGGTCATCCAGAACTCTGGCAGCTGGTGTCCTCACCCGCACCCAGCTCCGCGACCACATCACTCACTCCCACCCTCGACCCGGCTTCACTGGCTGTGAACCTGCCCGTCCCCTCCGTTTGGTGGGCGCGCCAGTCTGCTCCATGTCCCCTGCCTCTCTTCTGCCGCACTCTGGAACTCCATCCCACAGTCCCTTTGCCTCCCTCCCTCCCTCGCCTCCTTCAAGGCCGGTCTAAAGACCCTCCTCTTCAACCCCCTTCCCCTCTACCCCCTCCAGCTTTGCTCAGGTCCCAACCTCAGTGCCTCGGGACGTCCTCCCGACGAGAAAGGCGCTTTATAATTGTCATTTTGTTGTCGTTGTTGATAATTTGCCAAATGCTGAGATACACAGAAATGTTTAAGTGAACAAACCTAGACCCAGGTAATTATCTTTTTGTCTGTTTTTTTTTTAAAAAAAGTAACCTATTTTTGTTTGATACTATTCTGCCCTGCAGAAAAATTGCAGCATGTTTGATGTGTCAAAAAAATAAAATCAGTAGTTGAATTGAAAAACACCTTGTCTTTCGTTTGCTCCTTTTGTTCGTGTCTCCAGACTTGCTCCAATAAGTTAAGATTTTGAATTTCATTCTTTGAATTATTTTTTTTTTGGCTTGGACACTTTAAGTGGTGGCTGTGGCTTTAATGGGCGCCAAAAAAACAAACAAACCGGGAATTTTCCACGACAGGGAAATTGTTCTGGGTTTCAACATTTTGTTTGAAAAAATGTTTTATTTGAACATTTTATTTGAAAAAAAAAAGCTTTGCTCGGGCTCTGGTTAGAAAATCTGTCGTTTTCCATGGCGCGGTGACACAGATGTGGAAAACCCGACGGAGGCAAAAGGTTCTGTGCTCAATTAATATCCATCCTTTTGCTCAGAAAATACAGTATAAAGTTGATGCCTCACTAGTTGATGATTAATCTTGTTTTTCTTTTTTAAAAAACACAAAAAAAGAGGGGGTTTTACTGTAGGGAACGAATAGAACGCACAATATTGTAATGCCGGTTTCAAAATAAACCCTCTGTTTTGGGGGGATATGAAAGTTAAATTTGCATATTAAATAAGGATCCCAACCCTTTTACTCTTGAGAAAATCTTCTGCGTAAGTGGAAAGAATCAGTTTCAAGGCTGTTATTTTTTTTTCACACACTGTTTCGATTCACCTTTCAGTGAACATCACAAAAGAAACTACTGTATATAACGTGGGCGAATAAATGAGATAAGATTCAGTTTTGATCAGCCTTTGTATACAACTCTACCGTGGTTTCGCCCACAACATATACAGTCCATTAACTTTACGGAACAGCCTGTGAAGTGATTGGAGACGTGATATCAAATGCAAGGATTTTTATATTAGAAGTATAGAGAAGCTAATTGTGCTGCAGTTTTTGAAAATGTTGAAAAAGGATGAGATTTTACAAATGAGACTTTTATAAAAAGGAGTAAATTTGTAGTTTCCTTACCAGTTTCTGAGAGAGGTCAATATCCATACTGGAGCCTGGGAGCGACGACTACAAATGACTCAAAGAGCAAGGCAAACTTGGGGAAAAAAAACCCCGTTCTTTACCCATGATTTGGAAAACACCTGGGGATTTCTTGCGCTGCTTTTAGAGTTCAATTTTCTTGTGCTTTTTAATTTAGGGAATTTCCTGATGCATCCGTCACCTGATTCTTTCGACATTGTCCACTCCCCCCCCCCCCCACATCACCCCATCACCACACCAGACACGAGTGAAGGTGGAAGGCTGCAGGTTTGGTTTGGACAGAAAAATTGCTAAAGGCTTTCAATCCCTGCTCCCTCACTCTTGTCCAACCCCATCTCTGCAAAGCACTTCCAGATGTTAACCTACATGAAGGCTGCTGTATGTGTGTATGTAAGTTGTTTTTGGGGGGCTGTTTGGGGGATGTTTAATTTAGTGTATTACAAGGAAAAAGGGTTACAAAAAGGCACTTTTAATTTTACTTTCCTGCATTTTAAACAAAACAAAATCTTAGCAAAACTTAATTTTAAAAAAACTATTCCATTCCCATTTGATTTTTGTCCTATTATGAATCTTAAGGTTTTTTTTGACAAACTCTCATTAACATTCCCCCATCTTTGAATGGTCTAAGGCTTTGTTTGCTGTGTTTTCCTGTGTTCTTTCAGTTCAGATTGAGGGCTGAAACTATCTTTTCTTTCTTCAGCTTCTAATCGATTTTCCAGCAGCGCATTTCTCAAATCAAAAAATTTCCACTGTCTGCAAGTCTCAATCTTGCCCAAATAAATAATGCGGATGAAATAGTACAAAATTCTCAAATTAAATTTTGATCGATCATGTTATCCCTCTGGAACTCCATCCTGAAGTCCATTCTCGGAGTCCCCTCCTCGGATTACCCCATCCCTCCCAAGCTGTCTCTCAGGCATTGTTTATAAATAAGAACAGAAGAATTTACTGGCAAAAGTAGACCATCTAGTTCGCCTTCTTCCATCCTGCCAGTCGCTTGACATGTTGCGTCCCAAATTATACACCACCTGTACTATATTCCGAAATATCTCATTTGTTGTTGAAACTAGTAACTGGTTACATAGAATAGCAGAGGCTTTACATACAGCAGAACCAAAATATACAAGTCAATTTACTTTTACAGTATATTCTGTGAAGCATTTTGAGATGTCTCGAAGACAATAAGGCGCTGGAAATGGAAAGGATTATTATTATTATTATTATTCAATCGGAGATCATCCGCACCAAGTTGAAAGAGGACGGGAGAGAGAAGAACAAATATCAAGCCCATAAAAATTGCATTTCGGTAAATCTGAAAACACTTGTCAAACATCGCTCCTGAGTAGGAAAAAATGCACCTATCTTGGTTTCTGAAGTACAATTAGTTCTCGCTTTAACGTCGCAGTTGTTTTTGCGGAAAGCGCGACCTTTAAGCGAAACAACGTTAAGCGAACCCTCGCAAAGAATACCGGACTTTCAGCGTCTATGTACGCCTAAGCTGCCCAAAATAGTTTGTTTCCATCCGCTAGCGCACAACGTAATAACGAACATCGTGACGTTAAAGTGAATGTACGTCCCCCCTGCTATGTCTCAGCCACGTAACAGCGAAACAACGTTGACCGAAAGCAACGTTAAGCGAGGTATACCTGTGCTTCCGAAGGTTTCACCCACATCTGAAAGACAAAAAGACACATTTTTTAGTTGCAGCTACAATTCATGAATGTTGAAGGCAAAGCTTCTCTTTGGGAACCGGCTGAGGACGGGATATTTCCACGTGCATTAAAGGGTTCTTGTATTCTCTAGAATCACTTCTCTGTCTCATTTATATAGTGTTTAGTGGGTGTTAACTTTCGCAGCAGGTTTCAGTTTTGTCATTGGTTATTCGTTGTTGAGGTGGGGAAATTCCAAACCGAGAAAGAGGAAATTAGACGGGGGGACTTTCCACGTAGGAAAGTCCCGAATATTTATTAGTTCACTGGAAATTCCCCCCTCATTTCTTGGCGGACAGCCAATAAATATAATGAGGCAACTTTGCTAAAATATAAATAAACCCTTATGTTAAAACAAATGTTAAAAATATGGCTTTAAATAAAATAAAAAATGTTATTTTTCCAGTTTTTCAAATGCACTATTTTTGTAAGTATCGCAAACTAGTTTGTGTAATATACACTAACTCTTATAATTCCTTGCAGCATGACTCAATCATTAGCCTCTATTTTAGGTTTGAAGTCACAGGTCAGGACTTAATCTAAGCTGGCGCCCCAATGCAGTGCTGTCCTCCTGACGTGAAAGGCGCTCTACAAGTGTAATTTTGTTGTTGTCCGAGTTGCTGTCCTTTGGATGAAATGTCAAACTGAAGTCCTGTCTCCCTGTTCAGGTAACGTTGAAGATCCCATAGCACTATTCAGAAAGAGAAGGGAGTTTTCTCCTAGTGTTCCCGACTAATTATCCACTGACTAAAATTGGTCACTCACTTGAAATGATCTTGTAAAGTGAATTTAATTTTTCTCGTGTGTGTGTGTGTTTTGGGCAGTACAATTTGTAAGGAGAAACAGGTAGAAAACGCCAAGTAGGTTGTTCACCGGAAGCCCAGCCTAGTCCTAGTCTAGAACTGTAAGGAACTGCGATATCAAAAATTATTTCAAATCCTGTAATTCCAATATATACCGTGCAAATGTTTGCTCTCAACCCCCAGATTTAGCCAAAGAGCTAATCTTTCTCCTTTGAATTAAGAATCCTCGAATTCTTCCTGCCTTCAAACCTTTCTTCAACCACCTTCCCCCAAATCCCAGCACCCACCACAGACGCCCATCAACTATGTGAAGTACAGTACTTTGAGATAATAATAATGCTAATCCTTGTATTTCATATAGCGCGTTTCAAGATGTCCTCCCAATACGAAAGGTAACACAAATATACATTGTTGTGGTTGATTGGATGGGAGTAAAATCAATTCAATGATTTAAAAACCATTGTCCATTCATATTGTTATTTCTAGTTGATTCTTGTAAGCTTCCCAAGATGGAAAAACACAGACATATCTAGCACAGAAAAATACCCAAATCTAGATTAAAAAACTGAAGAATCATGTGTCAAATGTTTTGTGAACGACAAATGACACGTCATGTGCTGCAATATTTTATTTTACATAAAACTTTCCCCAATTTACCTCATACATGTTTACAGATAAACAAAATGACCCAACATTTCAAATGAGGAATAGCAACATAATATTTATAATGGCCAGAGATTTTAAATGTCTTAATACTACAAGAAACCCATAACATTTTTATAAACAACCATAAGTTATTGTCCAATATCAGAAATAAATTATTTTTCATTTCTTTCTCCTTTTTGTAGTCTTCTCTTGATTCACAATGGAATCACTTGCTGGCTGTTTTAGAGAAACAAGAGGGAGTGTAAGTACAGGATTGTCTCCTCTATAGGACTTGTTAAACTACCATGTATGATAACAGTTTTCAGTGACTATGATGAACTTAAAATTATGTTAACGACAATATAGTTTAAGGACTTCTGTTTTTGGTGTAGCCACATTCTAGTCCACTTCCTATACTCTTGGATCTTAGCTGTACTTCCAAAAAGGTCCACCCAGCGAGACTTCACTGAAGGGAGTCAGTGAGAGAAGATCTCTCTGCAACTCACACCCATCATTACAAAGTAAAATTGCAATAAACAGAACCATTGCTCCTGCTTACTTACACGATTGACTTCGGAAATTGCCTTTTTGGCTCGAAAAGCTTTTACAGCCTCGGCAATGCTGGACTTCTCGTATTCCTGATAGTGCTCACCAGTCTCGGGGACGCCACCTTTTTGCACCTAACAGTAAAAGTCCTATAATTTTAGATTGTGTTAACTCTGTAAAGTGAGGCAATGTATCAAATGGAAGCAAATTACTGTTTAGTATTTTATCCATGCTTTCATCATGTCCTTGACTATCCCAACTGCCTGCTCACTGGACTTCTCAACTCTTCCCTTCACAAGCTGCAGATTATTCAGAACTCTTGTGTCCCGCATCTTGCTCCACGAACCAATCACCCTTGTTCTTGCTCAGTTTCACTGGCTCCCAATCCCTCAGAGAATCGAGAACACGAACCCTCGTCCTCACCTTCAAAGCCCTCCACGCTCTTGTATTCCCCATAACTCTCTGACCTCCTAACCGCATATCAGCCTGTCCGCTCTTTCCAATCGGCGGACACTGGCCTGTTCAGTTCCCCTGCATTTCACACACCCCAGAATGGTGATTGGCCATTCAGCATTTCTGCCCACAGACTCTATCGCACAATCCCATCGTCTCGCCCCATCTCTTGCCTCCTTCAAGGCCTTGCTCTTCAACTGTGCCTTAGGCCCCCCTTCACCCCTCCAGAACTGAACTCTCAGCTCGGGTCCAAAAACCTATGGCATGTGAAGGGTGTTGCACAAGTGTAATTTGTTGTTGTTTGGAGGCAAGTTACATTAGGAAATAAAGGACAACAGATTACCAAATAAATACTAACGCCATTGGCTGCCGCTTTCCGACGTCTTGTTCTTGTGCCTGACACATCCAGTTCTGCTGTGTTTGCTACCAGCTGCTCGATCTGAAAGAAAGGGCACCCCTTATACATTAAACCATTAATTGGTAATGTGGTCATCAGTCCATGATAAATACTGATTCAAATACCTTGGAAATGGGTATTGAATGTGGATATACAATAGACTAGTAGAAAGGACAATAGTTTTGTGCTAATTGACAGCAAATTATATTCCTATAGCGCCTTTCAGGTCGGGTGGACGTCCCCAGGTGCTAATTGACCATCATCACATAATGTGACTTTATAAAGTCTGGAAAGAAAACATTGCAGTCGAACATATTTTCTGCTCCTCAACTAATAAATGCTTTGTTAGTGAGTGCAAAACATCTCGAAAATCATCAAACCATATTTGTACAAGGTGTACAAGTCTTGCGATCCTTGTCACCTTCAGGAACTTCATGATTAATCAACATCTTTACAAATAGTAAATAAATTGTTACCTTTTTCTCTGAAGGACTGATCATTTGTTTTTTCCTTAGGTCTGTCAAAATATTAAACATGTTAAAATATTACTAGAGTGATAAACAGTTGTAGTATAGAAAGGAGTCCCTGCCCTACAAATTTCTACTGTGGCATATGGGTGCAACGTAGAATGTGTGTAGCAACCTTACCAACAATTGCTCAAGTTTTTATCAATTTTAAAATCTCTACATGAAAATCCACAATTACATTATTGATATTGGAAATTGTTGTACTCCCAAAGTTAGTTTTTTAATCAAAATGTCATACTATTCTTTTCTGGAATAAATCACACGAGTTCATTTATTTAATCTTGTACCAGGGATAGTCGGATATGCAACGTTCTGTTGTATGTGAAAAACACATCAAAAATGGGCTGCAATTTATGAAAGATTTGTAAAAACTAAAATTCTTCAAAGGAATGTTTAAATCAATTCAGTAATATCAGAGAAATGTTATTACCTGTATTATTGGGGGAGACTAGATTACTTTCCTTCAAAATATTACTGTCCTGAAACAAAAAGTTAATGATTGTAACATCCTAAAGCATGATCACAACTCTGCCACTCCCTCCTTACCTATTTCAGGGTCTGACTCAAGGACTACCTTTTTGACTATGCTTTTGATCTTTCTGCACCCCACATCTTTCAGGTCAGATCATACCAGCAGTGTTAATCCCAATGTGAAAAGTGCAATATCAATGTAAATTGTATTGTCTTGTTAGTTTGGTTTGCTGGGACTCCATACATTGTATGTACTTCACCAGTAGATGTTCTTTGGGCGTTCCTTAAATATATAAAGCTGTTTGTGTTCTCAAGAATCACAAGGGTAAATTTTGTGAAATATCAGTCTGTGTTACTGTTATCCCTAGCTGTAGCCCCTGCTGGCAGCAAGTAATATTGAAATTTAATCTGTAATTCCCTCATGGTTCCGTTTTATTCTATTCATTTGGACTAGGAAGGACCAAAGTTTGACAAACAATCTAGCGATTTAGCTGATCTCAGCCTTTTTGCTCTACAATCAACCTCACAAATATTTTAGGGATTTTTAAAATACCATATTCAGGTATGACTTATTTTAGGGTGGGTTAGTTTACTCAACACTTAAGATGGATTTGTCTTGCCTTACTTCTTGCTGCGAAGATGTAAATTCCTCAAACGGAAAGTTTTCTTTCTCCAGTTGTTCCATTGTTTCCTTCTGGGTTGTGACCCGTACCTTCATCTTATAGTAAGGCGTTGGTACGTCACCAATTTTAAATTGTGCAGGGGTCCCCTCAAACCACATAGCGTCACACTCACCAGCCTTAAATCCTGGCGGTTGGTAATCAGGAGGTGTCACTGTTAACATAGAAGGAACAAAAACAAGGTCAAACATGATACTTCAAAAGCTACCTTGAATAATACGAGCAAAAGGGGGAATATGAAACTCCATTTCAGGGACTCTCAGTTACAGAGAAAAGAATACGGCTGGAAACATGCCACAGATAACTCCCAAGTTGCAGGAGATAGGCAGAACTGGATTTTAAAGTGTGTAGGTGCCAGAATCACATAATAGATAATTTACCCTCATCATAATAGAAAAGCTTCATTGTCAGAGACACATCATTGGGAAGTGTTTCAAGGCTCTGCATCAGGACAAACAGTTTACGGATGAGCAGAATGGAAGCCTTCTTGGTGTCTTGCGTACTCACGTCTGTTTCAAGATTCTTACTTTTGCTATAAAATGTAAACACATTGTGTTTAGGGATTATTTTCAGTGAGATATGAAAGAGTTAACTGCAAACAGAATATTGCTAATGAATGTTGCTAATGGGTAAATTGTTTATCGTTATTGTTTATTATTTTATAGACTAATTTGAAAAAAACTTTAATATAATTTCTAAGATAATTTTTACGTTTCCTTTTCTCTTTCATAATATTGCAGGAGGGCAATTTTAAGACGTCAAATTGCTAGTCGATAAATTCACCAGCTTTAGCAGTTTTGAGCCTATACTGTAGCACTGTCCAACCAGTGACCTTGTGTTAGTCAATTGCCAGATCACTCTTCCAGGGTAATAATCTCTCCAAAAAATAACTAATAATAATAATGTGGTCATTCAATCCACGATAGTGTGTGGGACAATGTTGTGCGCAACTGGCAGCAATTCATATTGACTTCGGAAAACATCAACAACAAAATTACATTTTTATAGCACCTTTCACGCTGGGAGGGCGCCCCAAGGCGCTAAACATGAAAAGTAAAGCAACAGTCTCACTAGAAATAAATCAATATTTTACCTTAAGATATCCAATTTTGGTCCATCTGGGGTGTACTTAAATTTAAACTGGTACGATTCAATCATGCTCTGCAAATGGGTATAGAATCAAATCTCATTACAATTAGCATTCACTTTTTATTCACAAAATTGGGATTTAAAATATGGCACTTTCAAACTCAATTCTTCAATAACAGAATCTGGAAGTAGGTCATACAGCCACCTAACAATAATAATATTATTAAGTAGGTCATACAGTACTGTATTAACTCTTGGCAACTCCCTCCACACAATCTACTTTTGAGGCAGATTTCCTCCATGACATCATTCTGATTATTGAAGAAGGCCCCACTTAGATTCTTTACTTACAGAACCCTATTTAAATATACATGATCATGAATCAGACCCCAGCAATTGAAAGGATGTCTTTAAACATTTCCAAAATCAAAGTACTCACATTTGGATCTTCAGGGTCTCTATGAATCTAAACATCAAAAGATGCAAAATTTGCTTTACATATAAATAGGCGAACTTTAATAAAGAGGAATCTGAAGACAATCAAACAAAAGCTTGCACAATATCAATATCTTCTACAGTTCTATAACTTTTAATCCGTCTTATAATTTGTCCATTTAATTTGTTTGTACAGTGGTTAACATATAATAATTAAAATAATCCTTGCATTTGATTTAGCGCTTTATCATGTCTCTGAGATGTCTCAAAGCGCTTCACAGAAGACACTGAAAAGTGAATTGACTGTATATTTTGTGGTCTTAACACGACACCAGTTACATACAGCAATGTCCCACAAATGGATTGAGTGATCAAATGTTTTATGTAAAAAAAAGTATTACTCCATACTCAAGATCCTGGCCCTCACCTTCAAAGCCCTCCCTGGCCTTACTCCCCACCTACCTCTGTGACCTCCTAACCACCTACCAACTAACCTGCTCCCTCCGCTCAGCGGGTTCTAGCTTGCTTCATGTCCCCTGCCTCGACTGCCCCACTATTGGTGCGCGGGCCTTCAACCACTCTGGCCCCACTCTCTAGAACTCCATCACGCAGTCCTTCTACCTCGTCCCCTCCTTTGCCTCCTTCAAGGTCCGTCTCAAGACCCTCTTCTTTGACTGTGCCTTTGATCAGTTTCCTTCCCCCCTGCTTTCCACTCTCCCCGAACCCCAGTTCGAGTCCGAAACATTGATTGTCCAGTTCCTTGGGATGGTCACCCGACGTGAAAGGTACTATACAAATGTAATTTTGTTGTTGTTCAACATTTTGCCTTGTTTAGGAATCAAGCCCAGGTCCACTCTGAAGGAGTAACTGTCCAGCGCCTTGAGACGTGAAAGGCACTATAAAAGTGTAATTTTGTTGTTGTTGCGAGGCAAGTCTAACTGCTAAGCTACAGGACTCCACATTTATTATTGCAGACATGGTCTTGTTGCACATATCTTGCATATCAGCATGGCTCACTTGATAGCACTCATGCCTCTGAGTCAGAAGATTGTGGGTTCAAGTCTCATGTAAGATGACACTCCAATTTAGGGATGTATTGCAGTCAGAGATGCCGTCCTTAGCATGAGTCATTAAACCGATGTCTGCCTGTTCAGTAGATGTTAAAGATCCAGTAACGCTATTCAAAGAGAAGTGAACTTCTCCCTTTGACCTGGAAAACAATCCTCCAAATAAAATTGGTCATTCACTTTACTTCATGGCTGCTTGTGGGATTGCTGTGCACAAAACTGTCTGTCGCATTTGTTCCAAACCACACATTCACTGCACTTCACAATATGTCCTGGAAAGTGCTTTGGGATGTACTCCTAATGTGAAAGCTGCTCTAGCAAATGTAAGTGTTATTATTATGATTGCTTTTAATACTCCAAAATTCTGTACCATTAAAATGGGACAAAAACAAAACTCTGCATCTAAATTTTCAAAATCCATTCAACTAAATTTAACTGCAAAATCATATAATTTCTCCCCTTCTATTCAAATCTTCACTTTGAATTCTTGAACTACTGAAAAGTAAAAATTTGAATAGATTTGTAGCTTTAGAATCTTAGCTATAACAGGGAATACATGATTTTCAAATATACAACAACAAAATTACATTTATGGATATACTTACTCCCAGAATAATTGATCGCAGCTATCAATAAAGAGAAACATAAAACAAATTAAAACTAGGCTTTATTAATGAATCTAAACAATACTTCAATATATTCTGTAAATGTCAATGTGAAACATTAAGCCAAGTAATCTTTAGGACTGAAAATTGTATAAATGCTAATTGTATTTATGTTGAGTCCCTTTAAAACTATTATGCAGACAAATTTTGGAAAATGCTCAAATCAAAACCTCTGAAATACTGTACATAAATTGGAAAGAGTTCTGACTCTGAAAAAATAAAATATCAAACAATAACTCTTCAATGGAAAATGGACTTACATATTTTTTATCCAAAGCATCAAAGCATCCCAATAACCTACAAGAAGGAATATTTGGTGAGAATTTTAAGATAATGTAGTGCTGCACACCCATCCAAGACTGCAGATGGACTTCACATTTATATAACTAGGATGCAAATTGGTGGATTTTAAGGTCGAATACATCTTAGAAACACTATAAGGTTTGTAGGACTTTTTCATATGATAACATAACATAAAAGGTAGGATTTTGTAAAGGCATATCAAGCTCTACAGAAAAAATTAAATCTAGATTTGGGGTACATACCATTTTACTACTTTGGATGCTCCAGGAAAACGACTGTCTTCACGTAAAATCTTTACACACATGCCTGTGTGAAGATGTTACTTTTATTATTGTTTATGCTTTTAAAATTTTAAAAGTTTTTTCTCATGCATTGCCCTATAAAGGGTACAAACTTTTTTTTGACAGATTATTATCCCCAGAAAGAGATCCGCCAATTGACTAACAACCGGGTTCCTACTTACCGCTAGGTAAACAGGCACATGGAGCAAGGAACATTTGCCCAACATTTTATCCTGCCGGGAATCAAACCCGGGTCTCTTTCTTGCGAGGCAAGTGCTCTAACCACTGAGCTACAGGACTCCAAATAATACGTAAATTCAGGAAAGTTTACCATCTAAATATCGTGATTTATAAGCATCTTCTGGAAATATCCCACGCAGGTAAGTAATGCAGGACACACCCACGGCCATCATTCTCTTAATGAAAATAAGGGACTGGTGCTTTGTTACTATTTCATTGGGAAATATTGCAGTCCACTGAGGATACAAAAATAAACAAAATCAGTTTATAACAATGCCAAACTATTATGATTGTTAGAAATAAACGCAAAGCAATTATTTACAAGTAGAATTAACTAATTCAACTTTTAAACATGTTTTCATGTACAAAAACAACTTTTAGTTTATTTTCAACAAAATACATAAATAATTTACATTTAAAAGCAACTTTTAAGTTATTTTGCCTGCAATATTGCTAGATAAAATTCTACTCAATGGTAATACAATACTGTATAGCCTTATTATAGTACTCAAGTAAAAAAATCTTACAGCAGTTTACTAGATGACAAAAGCATGAAAATATTACCCCAGATATTTGTTTAGCAGCAGTCCGCACTTGCTGTGATGTTGCCATTGAAACTGATTTTATTTCTTTTGTCAGGTTGTTGTCCTATTGGCACAAAAATAGCATTTAAAATAAATTCACTTCTGGATCAACAACCGAACGTACATTGCTATACAGTTCCACTAGGGCTTTCCTTTTGTATGTTTTAATTTAGAATTTTTGGGGGGCACTTGTACCCATAAAAGCTTTGCAAATCTACAAAACAAAACACAATATTAAAATTGGTCATTTCAAATCCACGACTGTTTGTGGGGGACGCCGCTGTGTGCAATTGGCTGCCGCGTTTCGCCCACAAAATATACAGTCAGTTCACTTCACAGTATATTCTGTGAAGCGCTTTGAGTCGTCTAGAAGTAATGATATTATTATCATTACTACCACTTTTTCAGGTTTGCACACAGAGAGAATTACAAGAAATGGTACTGGCTGAAATGCTGGAATTACAGTACAGTATTGTATTTGGCTAAACGTGACCAGCTCCACAGATGTATTTCAGTTTATTGAAGCACATACCAGTACATGAAGCCTCGTACAAGTCGGATAAGTTTACAAACCGTAAACGGGACTTAGGAGGTTAAGATTCATTCTGGAGGTATTAAGTCACTTTCCTCCAAGTGTCTGGCAAAACAAGCAGCTGAATATTTTTCTTTCCCCGCAGTTAAATTAAGGCCGTGACCCCCTCACGATTGTGTAGACACTACACACCTTGAAATAAATAAAACTCTACAAACGATTCTTTGCGGTGTTTATGGCATTGCCGGTGGAAGGAATCCTGCAGTGATAATAATAATAATAATACTAATAATCCTTGCATTTGATTACAGCCCCTTATCACATCTGAACCACATGGAGCTCCTGTGGTTCAGCGGTTAGAGCACTTGTCTTGCAAGCTGGGGGAGATATGTGTTCGAATCCAGGCAGGTCAGGGCGAGAAACCTTGGGCAAGTTTCCTTACTCCACACGCCTAATAATAATCCCTCCAAAAAGAAACACAATGATAAAATTGGTCATTTCAATCCACGACTGTTTGTGGGGGACGCTGCTGTGCGCCATCGGCTGCCGCAATTGGCCCACAAATATATACAGTCAATTCACTTCACAGTATATTCTGTGAAGCGCTTTGAGACGTCGATAAGACGTGAAAAGCCGCTACGTCAAATGCGAGGATTATTATTATTACTATTATCGACGTCTCAAAGCGCTTCACAGAATATACTGTAAAGTGAATCGACTGGATATGTATATATTTGTGGGCGAATCGCGGCAGCCGATTGCGCACGGCAGCGTTTCCCTCCCACCCCCCCGCCACCCACACACAGAGTCAATCGATTGAGTGACTAGTTTATTTATTTTTCTCTTTTTATTTCCCTTGAGGGATTATTTATTTCTTGTCGGGGAGGGGGGGTGGTGGGGTTGCGTGCGGAGTGGAGGAAACTCGTCCCAAGGTTTTCAGGAACAGCTGGATAAACTCTTCCGTTTATCCAAAAAAAATCACCTCACTCCTATCGTTCGGGAGCTTTACCGACGCGGGAGATCGCCGGGTTTGGTCTCTCTCATAAAACGGCTCCCGCTTTCATCATCACCATCATCATCATCACCATCATCATCATAATGATAATCCTTGCATTTAACACACTGCGGCTTTTCGCGTCTCCCAGACCGTGTCTCCGAGCGCGCTTCACAGGATGTACCGTGAAGTGAATCGACTGCGTATCCCGCTGGGCGAAACGCGGACTGAAAAATGACCAATTTTAGTATCGCTGGCTTTCTTTTTTCTCCTCCCTCTTCTTGAGGGATTATTATTATTATTTTCAGGGCGCGTGTGTGTGTGTGTGTGTGTGTGGAGTAAGGAGGAAACTTGCTTCAGGTCATTGTTTATTGTGATATATTTTTTGCCTCGGCCCTGGGGTAAAGTTAAGTGGTATTATATTGTTACTCTGACCTGGATCGACCCTCTCTAGTCGTCGTCGTCGTCGTCGCCCTGAGCAGCTCCTGTCTCCCTCACACCCTCACACTGGCTCGCGAAAACCCTCTTTCCCGCCTTTTTTCAACACGGCGCCTCACGAGCCCTGACAGTTGGTGGAGCTGCCTCCAAACCCTCACTCCGGCCCCACCCTCCCACCCACATACACACAGCCCGCCACCCCCTCTCCCCCTCCTTCGAACTACAATTCCCAGCTAGCCTTGCACGCCGCGCATGCTCAGTGCTGCGTCGCGCACATTCAGCGCCGCGCTCAGCGCTTCCCAACCCTCCCCGCGCCAGTCTCCACCCGCCCGAACTACAACTCCCAGCCGGCTTTGCGCGAATGCGCATGCTCAGTCCGCGCCCCGGGCGTCTCCCGCCTTCCCCCCCCCCCCCCCCCGCCCCCTCCAGAGTCCCTGGCATTACCAGGCAGCAGAGCGGCGCTGGCCGAAGATTGAAGAGGAGACGTAAAGTTTTCTCTGTGTGTGTGTCACCCCCCCATCTCCCCCCCCCCTCTCCCTCCCTGGGCGGGGTGTGGTAGTGAACACCAGGTACTTGTATTGGAGTGTGTGTGTGTGCGTGTGTTTTTAACCCCCACGTCGATCCGCGCGAATTTGTTTGAAAATGTCCGTTCGGTTTTGTCCAGGGTTTCGAAAAAAAAATACTGTAATGTGTGAATTCATTCATTGGGGCCTAGCGGTGAGGAGAAGCCTACTCTGCTCCACCCACATTCAGACTGTGACTGGCTGACTGGCCGACTCCTCTCTCTCTCTCTCTCACACACATACACATACACACACTGCACCGGTACTGAGTGTCCAGCAGGGTGGAAGGCGATTTCACTCTTGTCGAGCCAACCAACCAACCAACCCAGTCAGGCATTCACAGCGAGGTAGGCTCCTTCCAAAAACAATAACGTTCATCTGTATTCGAGAGTAATAATAATGATCATATAATAGTTATTCATCATAATAATAGTTTATTTTCGGGTGTTTTATTTTTAAAAAAACCACGATAATAAACCACCCCAAACCCCCCCCCCCCCCCCCCAATAATAAATTGGTAGTTTCAACCCACAGACTGTTTGCGGGCGCAATTGGCTGTCGCCTTCCGCCCATAAAATATATACGGTCAATTCACTTCACGGTGTATTCTAGCGAAGCGCTTTTGGGGACCCAGTCTAGAAAGATGCGAAAAGCGCCACATCAAAATGCAAGGATTATTATAATAATTTGAGCCCTTCCATCCAAGACTGTTGGTGGGGACAATTGGCTGCCCCGTTTCGCCCACAAAATATACAGGTGATTCACTTTACACTGTATTCTGTGAAGTGCTTCGAGACGTCTAGAAGACGTGATGAGGCGCCTTATCCAATGCAAGGATTATTATTATTATTATTATTACATGACTGAGCTCTAACCACTGAGCTACACATACATACAGTCAATTCACTTTACAGTATATTCTGTGAAGGGCTTTGAGACGTCCAGAAAACCTGATGAGGCGCTATGTCAAATGCAAGGATTATTATCATTATTATAACATACAGCACAGAAACAGGCCATTCAACCCAACTAGTCAGTGCCATTGTTTATGCTCCATGTGAGCCTCCTCCTGCCCCTTCCTCAACTAAGCCTACAAACATAACCTATTCGTTTCTCCCTCATGTACCCTCTCTGTCACCTTCGACACTGTCGACCATCCTCCCACACTTCCTTTCCTCCCTGCTCAATCTTCACGGACATGTCCTCTCCTGGTTCGACTCTTACCTTTCTTATCGTCTCCACTTTATTGCCACAAATGGCTTCTCTTCCAGCCCCCTCACTCTTGCCTGTGGCGACCCTAGGGCCCTGTCCTTGTCCCCCTACTTTTCAATATCTACCTGCTCCCCCTTGGTGACGTCATCCACAGATATGGGGTCAACTTCCACATGTATGCAGATGACACTCAACTCTTATCTTTCTGCCTCTACTCTCAATTCCAGGACCATTGCTGTCCTGACAGACTGCCTGTCATACATCAAGCCCTGGATGAAAGCTAACTTTCTACATTTGAATGTAAACAAGGCGGAGGCCCTACTGATCGACTTATGCCAGTGTCTTCACACACAAGGCACTAGCAGCACCAACCTCCATGATTGCATTCTCCATATCACCAAGCCAGTCAGGAACCTAGGTGTATTGTTTGATCCTCAACTGTCTTTTCTCCCCTGCATCAAAGCCATGATCCACTCTGCCTTTTCTCACCTCCGCAATATTGCCCGACTCCGCCACTACCTCACCCCTCAGGTCGCTGAAACTCTCATTCATGCCTTCATCACATCCGGGTTCAATTACGTCAATGCCCTGCTTGTCAGCCTTCTCAATTCCTCCCTCCATAGGCTGCAGATCGTCCATAACTCTGCAGCCTGTGTCCTCTACCACTTCAACTTCTGTGACCCCATCTCTCCCATTCTAGCCCAACTCCATTGTCTCCCCATCACCCAGAGGATTAAGATCCTGGTCCTCATCTTCAAAGCCCTCTCTGGCCTTGCCCCACCCTACCTTTGCCACGTCCAAACCCTTTACCAATCTGCCCACTCCCTCCACTCAGCGGGCTGTGTCCTGCTCCATGTCCCCTGACCCACCATTGGCAGGAGAGCCTTCAGCCACTCTACCCCAAACCTCTGGAATTCCATCCCACATTCCTTCTGCCGCATCCCCTCCCTAGCCTCCTGCAAGACCCTCCTCTTCAACGGTCCCATCGGTCACCCCAAATCCCCTCCTTTCCCTCCAACCTCCCCGATTCTGACTCCAGCTCGGGTCAGAAAAATTGTCTGACCTGTTTTGAGATGTCCTCCGAAGTGAAAGATGCTATATAAATGTAATTTTGTTGTTGTTGTTGGGTACAGTGATTTCTGATGAGGTACAATTAGTATAATACTTTTTTGTTTCCAGATTTAGTAGATAATTGCTTTAAGTTAATCAGTGGATTTAGACAGACTTCTAAATGCACATTCAACTACAATTGATGCAATTGTGGAATTTAAAATGTTTTAAGAGACGGGATTTAATTGATAGTGGCTCTTATATGGAAAATGTATATTCGGAAAAGTGCATCTTACCCACACTTACACTCATTATTTTCGGTGGAAGAAGAAAGCAGGACAAAAGTACCTTTTACTGGGTTAGTTTACAAAATCCATACATTTTACTTTAAAACATACAATAGAATATGAGTATAGAGCGGTTTGTTGGACCAGTCATATGAAGAATTTATTGTATTCTATGAATGCACCAAAAATTACCAGATCATTTGCCTGTGCAAAATATTCAATATGGTGTCCCAAAACATTACTGACATCTAGTGGGATATTGGGTGGGTGGTCCCAAGACTACACCTGTGTCTCTGATCCCTGTTATTTAATCATAATAATCCTTGCATTTGATATAGAGGTTTTCACATCTTCTAGATGTCTCAAAGCACTTCACAGAATATACTGTAAAGTGAATTGACTGTATATTTGTGGGCAAATTGTGACAGCCAATTGCGCACAGCTGTGTTCTACAAACAGTGGTGGATTGAAAAAGCCAATTTATTATTGCTTCTGTTTGAGGGATTATTTTTAGACGTCTGGAGTAAAGAAACTTGTTCAAAGTTTCATCCTGCCTGGAATGAAACCCAGGTGTCACGCTTGCAAGGTGAGCGCTCTAACCACTGAGCTACAGGACTACACAAAGTTTAGTTCTCTATGGTGCATAATCTGTTTGGTTGTTGCATTGCTCTATGGTACGGATGTATTATTAAACCAGACTCTAGGTTATTTATCATGCTATATTCATTTTAGCAAAATACTTAACAACTCTTGTGGCTCTGTTGCTGAAACACAATTGTGAAAGAATTTGCTTAGATATCCAAACAAATCAATGCATTCAATCTTAAACACTGAAGGAGTTGTATTTTGATATATATTTTTTAAAGTATTAATTTCATGAATGTGCAGACATTTATATTTCCATTTACTGAAATGTAAATAGAATGGATAATGACAAATTATAATATAATATAATATAATAATAATCCTTGCATTTGATATAGCGCTTTTCACATCTTATCGGCGTTCCAAAGCGCTTCACAGAATATACTGTAAAGTGAATTGACTATATATTTGTGGACAAAATTAACATAAACATCTAACTTACGCTTGTGTGTAAAGGTGTGCAAGGATGTCCTCCGTTATGGAAAACTAGTTTTTATTTATTAGAGTATTGTCTATTTTTGTCATCTGGGTCTTGTCACTTTTCACATAGTGAGGATGTCCCAACACACAACAAATTCAGTCTCTCGAATGGGTATACAAATTGTAGTAATTCTAACGCTATTTCTTTCTAGCTATTTTTTAAAAATGACTACCGGAGCAGATGTTCGTGATATCCTGGAGTTGGGGGGCGGGGACTCTGAAAACACACCAATCAGTAAAAAGGATATCCTTAACTCGGATAATAAGGTAATTATTTTCTTGGAATCAACTACTGGTTGTGGCTCATTAAAGTTACAGTAATTATTTTACAATAGTTAAAAGTCCATTGTAGATAATTTTCTAAGACTTAATTGACCTTTGGTGCCAAAAAACTTAATTACAAGTTGCTGCTGGCGTGTATAGTTCAAGTGTGATTAATGTTTGTTATCTCATAGTTGTGTTTGTTGATATTTATTGTGTCATTTAAGATTTAATGCAGAGGGCTGTGGATTTTACTGAAGCTACAATAACATTCTGATGAGCTAGCTTAAGAGTGCTTAACTCCAGCTTTCTGTATAAATCAAAAAAGGAGGGGAGCCACAACAGGTTTAGCCTAGGTCACAGAAGTGCAAAATAAACCCCTGATATCCTGAAGCTTCCCAATTTGCTTTTAATTTAAATAGCAATTGATAGTATCTGTCGTTCTGGAAAACACATTAGTCAAGTTACATCTTGTTCTAGGGACTTGCATTCATTAGTGAATATTATTATTTAAGCGTTCTGAGACGCCATCTGGCGTGGAGTGCGCTGTATAAATCCAAGTTGTATTGGACATAGGAACCACCCAGTACACTGCGAGGAAGAGTGAGCAAGAGGATGATAGAACCGTCTCAAATGACAGTTTTATTTCTACACTAGCACTTATCAGATATGTTATTTTACATGTAGTTTTAGTAATATAAACTTTTGCTTACTGCTTTCTTTAATATTAATTGTGAAACAAATGTTGAATAATGAAATTGTACATTTTTTTTAGAAAAAATCAAAGAAATCAACGGAAACACTCACATTTAAGAGGCCAGAAGGAATGCACAGAGAAGTCTATGCACTCTTGTATTCTGACAAAAAGTAAGTAACTGGCCACTTTTCTACAGTCTACATGTTACTGCAGTACCGTATCAGCTTTTTGTCTCGCTGTGCAAGTACAATGGCAGCCTCCTGTGGCAGAAATAGGATATTGCAATAGAGCAATGTTGGTACAGGAAGGTGGGATGGGAGGGGATTGGGCATGAAGCAGGCCAGAGATTTCGGAGCAGAGGGATACCTGAGAAAGTAGGATTGCAGGAAATCATTGGAGATGGGGAGGGAGCTGTGCGGGAGCAAGAGAAGAAGTAATGAAGACATTGGGATGGATGGAAGTGAAACCACTTTCCAACCAAAAAAGTGCAGAACAAAAGGGAGAAAAACAGTAAAGAAAGTTGAAGTGCTCAACATTGTCAAACAGCAGAGGTCAAGGAAGCACAGCGAGTCCTAGTCAGAAATGTAGTCAATTTTGTTAGTGACTTTGTCCAGGGCTTTGTCTCAGTACAGTGGATGAGATGAAATCCGGAGCTATGGGCCCCATATAGAGAATGGTGGAAAAGGAACGAGTGAGAGGGGAGGGAAAGCATTTGAGCATCTTTCAAAGGAAGGGCAAGTTCGAGATTGGGCAATAGCTGGAGAATTTAGAGGAATCAAACCTTGCACAGACTGTACCGCAGAGTGAGCTGCATGCCTGTTCTTTGGCTTGTAATTGCTGAGTTGGACACAAGAAAAGTACAATAAGGGAGAATGACCAGCTAAACTACTCTACGTTACATTTTTATCAAATGCCGAGAGCACTTCAGTGAAGTGTGTTGAAATTATTTAGTGATTGATTCTTCTGAATTGCACCCTAGGTAGACCAAGCATGGGTTCTTTAAGACTTATGTTTGACATAATCAAGATTAACTATCACACTACAGTTACTGTTAAAATGCTATTTGTATTCCAGTACAGGGGCTTCAGCAAACATTTATGTACCTTGCACTAGATGACATTATAAAAAGTCTCTACCATAATGCATAACAAATGCGTTTAAGTAATTATACTGCTAAATTATTAAGATAAAGCAAAGGCATGTTCTTAACCTCCAGTGTGAGAGAATGATGGTAAGCCAATGCACAATAATCTGTTATGTTATGGTGCACAATTGGACTTCTAGTCGCCACGTTAGCTGTTGCTAATAAGATCTTTCTTGCATTGCGAAGGACCTCTGTGATCAAATGTGGAATTGTTAGTACCATCCATTATATTTTGTCTTGGCTAAAATCTATCATTATTATAATTGATAGCCATGATAACATTGTGATGTTGCAAGAATTGCTATGTACGTTTTTTCATATTCACTAATTGCAATCCCCAATTTTTGCTTTCACCTACTTTTGTTGGAGAAATCTAAATCTTGCTTTGGTAAATCTATCGAGGGAATTCAACTGTATAAGATTTTCTGATAATGACTGATATGTACTATATTATTGGCATAGCTCTTGAGAGAAGACACAGAATTGCTCTGTTAGTTGTGGGGGACCCTAGAAGAGTGTAGGAGAGGTTGAAGCGCCTATTGTCTTGTGTTCTATTGATACAGCTGGGATGGATTTGGAATGAGAAATCTTATCTATGCAATAATTCCTGCTCAGGGATTCCATTAGCTTGGACTTCATAAAAACTATGAGAAACTAAGCGCAGGAACACACGTTCGTAGCTGGCAATATATGTGACTGACTTGTTCTTTAAAAATGGCCCCCTCATGTATTGGGGGAAACCATTGGATGAATTGATTTACTGGCAAGCTACTTCCCTACATCCTAGTGCTTCACACCCAGGTTATTCCTGATGCTGTTGAAATCAATGTAAATGAAGTACCTGTGATTGCAATGTTGATGAATATCTGTGTGCGATCATATGAAAGCTGGTACATACTTATGCAGTGGACTTAATTTCACGTCTCATTAGTCACCAGTCAAGTGTGAACCAAACATTAGTACCAAACAAAAGAGAACGGAGGATGTGTTTCATGGATTAAAATGTTTTAATCTTCATTTACTACAGTTTCAATTCTTTACTTGTGTTCTGTTATGTAAAGGGATGCCCCTCCACTGCTTCCAAGTGATACTACTCAAGGCTACAGGACTGTAAAAGCCAAATTAGGCTGCAAGAAAGTCCGTCCATGGAAGTGGATGCCTTTCACTAATCCAGCTAGGAAGGATGGCGCAATATTTTATCATTGGAGACGTCTGGCAGATGAAGGCAAAGATTATCCTTTTGCTAGATTTAATAAGGTAACTTAAATTCTCTTTTAAGACAGAAATAGTAAACATTTTAAGCAGAACACAAAACAGAAGTGGCTTAAGAAAGATTGCGCTGCTTTAATCATGATGTTTTCTGGATGCAAATTTTATTGCACACAAAGACCATGAGTTTGCACGTAGTATAAAATAGTATATTAATGTGGTATAATTAATAAGGTGTCGGACTGGCTCAATTGGTGGAACACTATTTGAAGAGTTCTGGCCAACAAAATGAGCTGATAAAATTCATTATTCACTTTGTAGCTGTTCATGGGAAATTTCTACACGCAAAATGCGCTCTACACTTTTAACAGTAAATCCTGAGAAATGTGAATGATAGGCACTATATCAACTTCAAGGATTAACTAATTGTTCCTGGTAATATTTGGGTGGGTTATTACAACAACTTAGATTTATATGCATTTTATTGACGCTTTTAACCCTTAAAATAATGATAGTTCCAGGGACATTTGTGTTAAGCGTTTTCTGTTAATGTTTTTAAATCTGGGAGGCTGAATCAAATCCTAAGAATACTGTACACTACTGTCAGTAGCTTTATTATTTTGATATTAATTTATATTACTAAAACGTACTAGTTTTAAACATATTGAATAACATTTTTTGAATCTTTAGGCTGTTCAAGTTCCTGTATATTCAGAACAGGAGTACCAGATGTACCTACATGATGATGGATGGACAAAAGCAGAAACCGACCATCTCTTTGACCTCTGCAAACGCTTTGATCTCCGATTCATTGTCATCCATGACCGCTATGACCACCAGCAGTTCAGGGTGAGTAAAAGAAAAATGAATAAATAAATGCAATCCTTACGAAGGCTATAACTCTGTGCAGCTGCTAGCATTTGGAGTATGTATGATTTTCCGCCGCAGTATCCTGCGTCTGGTGCCAGTTAACTCAGCGCCTTGGGACTTCCTCCCGACGTGAAAGACGCTCTATAAATTTTATTTTGTTTTTGTTGTTGTACATCACTACATAAGCAATGTAAAGTACTGACCCATTGTTGTACATTTGTACTAACAGCTGTAAAGTTATCTATCTTTAATCAGCTGAAAAAAATGGCTTTTTTTGGGGTTCTTGTTAATCATGTTGTTTAAGGTGTTTAGTCCCTGGAGAAGGTCACCTCCTAGTTCTGAAATAACTCTCATGGAGGCACTTAGGAATTTTTGGCTCTACTTGCTTGCTTTATTTACACATTATTTTCTGCTTCCTGATTTATTGTAATCATGTTCCTCATATTCTTAGATCTTGATATGAGTTTTCCATTTCTCTGCGGCACAAAGCACTTGTGTGTCCTTTTTTAATGTGTGGTTCCCTTTATTAAGATTTAAAAAATTAAACATGGCAATCATAATTTTTTTAAAACAAACCTTACTCTACTAACTGAATAGCAAGCACTTAATACATTTAGCTCAATGTGTATAACTGGCACTTAATATTTTTCAATTGACAACCTTGTCTTTCTCAGAAACGTTCAGTAGAAGATTTAAAAGAACGATATTATAATATTTGTGCCAAACTGACAAAAATCCGCGCTCCTCCTGGCTCTGATCCCAAACTCTCCGTGTTTGATGCTGGACATGAGAGACGGAGAAAAGAGCAGCTTGAAAGACTGTACAACAGAACACCAGAACAGGTAAGACCCATCTCTGTACAAAGCAATTTTCTTTTGGATATTTAGCTCTTTAACACCTGGTTGTGTACCTTCTACTATACAAGCTGAATACTATTGCTTGTTTCGTAAGCAATCAAGTTCCTTTCAAACCATGGGAGAACCCTGCTATGGTATCCTTCAATATAATGGTCGTTTGCTGATGACATTGAACTCCATCGCATCCAGTCTAGCACAAGATGCGGTATACATGGATTCTGACAGCTGGCTTCTGGGGCTTGCAAAATGGCCAACTACTGTATTTGATTGTCATGTTGTTGCTGATGTTGCTTCCAGCATGTTGTAAAAGAAAATGACGTTTTACTACCATGACTCACCCTTCCTCTCCTCTCCCCTTTGCTTCTCTCTCTCAACCCCACCTCACCCCACTCCCACCCCAGTCAAAAAAATAAATAAAAGTAAAGCAAATCTCTTAAAAGAAGAATTTGTTCCGAGTTGATCTTTGCAATTGTCGCAATGTATATCAACTCCACTAGGAGTCGCCATTGCCTGCTTTAATATTCAGCTATCTGTCCTTGCCTAAAGGTGGAAGAAGAGGAGTACTTAATACAGGAACTGAGGAAAATCGAAATGAGAAAGAAAGAGCGGGAAAAGAAAACACAAGATCTTCAGAAACTGATCACGGCTGCAGATAACACCACAGAGATGCGCCGGGCAGAGCGTAAGGCTGCAAAAAAGAAACTGCCACAAAAGAAAGAAACTGAAAAGCCAGTAAGTGTTCTGTATAATGTTTTATTTTGTAAAATTAAAGTAGATATTTGAGCTTTTTTTATGGTAGGAAGGAAAAAATTAAGACAATGTATTAACATCTTTTTCTATATACTGTAATATAAAAACAGAAGTTGTTGAGAACACTTAGCCGATCAGGAAGCATCTATGGAGAGAAGAAAGTGAGTTAACGTTTCAGGTCGATGACACTAACTCACTTAATGTTATATTACTTTCCTCTCTACATAGATGCTGCCTAATTTGCTGAGTGTTCCCAGTGACTTCTGCTTTTATTTCAGGTTTCCAGCATCTGCAATATTTTGTCTTTCCCTTTTATATAGTTGCCCTTCTTTAAAAACAGGGGTGTTGCAATAAAGCTTTGCTTGAACCAATATCTTCTTTTGTTTCACATCTATATTTTACTGATATTGTACCACAGGTAGACAGTATCAAGCTGGGTATACACCACTTCTGGTTAGCATGAGTCCACAGGAGATCTGCACTATAAAGAGAGGCAGCACCATATTGAAGGGCACTATAATTGGTTCCCCTGTGTTTGTATGAGGTGCACATGCTCTGAAGCAGAAAACATTTTAACTTGTGTAGACAAATAATTAACAAACACTGATGTATTTTATGTTGTAGGTCTGAACAGAATTGCTGCTGGAAATTTGTTTTCTTTCGGATAACTAATCAAATCCTAATTAGTGGCTGCCATATTGACTATAACTTTGAGTTGACTGTGTGTTTGTTTCTTTATGGTAATTTTGCCTGCTGCCTTTCTAACCAAAATATAATTAACTGGTCCTTTAATAAACCTTCAAAAAAAGAACCTAGGCACTTTGTTACACAGAGGAAGAGTCTTTTACTTTTAATTACTTAGTAGAAGACAGTCTCGGTTTAGCCAGGTGGTTTTATGTTCTTGCCTTGATCAGAACAAGACTCAGTTTGTTTTTCTGTATTTCCAAGTGTTTTCCCTGATTGTTGTGTTCCTGCATTAATGCTTCCTTCCTGCTCCTGTTATAGGCTGTACCAGAGACGGCCGGTATCAAATTTCCAGACTTCAAATCTGCAGGGGTCACACTGCGAAGCCAAAGGGTACATTTTATTATTTTGTTTAATTTCTATTAGGGAAACCGAGAATAAATTTGGTACTAGACAATAGCAGGCTACATCAATACATAATACAGCAGTGTGTGTGTGTGTTTGTGTGTCTGAATGTTGCCTGTCACCTTGACAATTCCATGCTGGATCAATCTATCAACACCATAAATAGGATTTGATCAGGATATGTATATATATGGAATTTCCGTGTGTCTCATTATTTGACACTAGGAAAGAAGAACTGTGTGTGCGTGTTTGTGTGTGTGTGTGTGTGAGAGGGAAGGTGGGAGGTTGTAGAATTCTGGTGTCCAGTAACATGAGATTCTGCAATGCTGCTAGAAAAGCATGTAATGATAAATCTACATAGAACAACAACAACCACATGTATTTTTATAGCGCCCTCCACGCCAGGCGATGTCTCAGAGTGCTTCACAAAGGAGGAGCCTGAGGCCGAGCCAGGGTGAGGGGAAAGGTGACCGTAAGTGGGGTCAAAGCGAAATTCTAAACATGCGTATGGGTTTCCCAACAATAGGATGCTGAATTTTTAAAGTTGTTCTAAGTCTCAGACATACAAAATATTCATTTATTAAGGGCAACACTATATTTTAACAGTCAAACAGTTTAATTGACTGCCATTCTCAGCAATTGATGAATTATATCATTAGCATGAAATGTATCTTTGAAAACTCGCCCACGTCAGTGTATTTGTCATAATACTGTTGAATACAGACTATTCCACATGCAAAATTTATTTTGTCAAAGTAAATGTATTTGAACACTTCTTAATACATTCAGGGTTAGCTTTATTATAATAAATTATTATTAATGTATCAGTCTGGCTCAGTGATAGCTCTCTTGCCTCTTGAGTCAGGGTATGGGTTCAAGTTCCATTTGAGATAGTCTTGAGTTGACATTCCAATGCAGTGCTGTGTTGTATTATCAGAGATGACATCTTTTGGATGAGACACAAAAAGAAGGTCCGTGTTGCCTGTTCAGGTGGATGTTAACAATCCCATGGCCACATTGGAAAATAGAAGGACGTTTCCCCCCAGTGTCTTTGCCATCAAATCCTTCAAATAACGTAGATAACACCTTTCATGGGTTTTTGTGGGCAAACTGGCTACTGCGTTCATCCACAATTACCTGTGAAGTGTTATAGGGCGTCCTTCCAATGTAGAAAGTACTGCACCAAATTAGGAAATTTGTGATTGTTATTAATATGTTGCAATTATATGTTTGCAATAAAATTAAGAAAGTGATTCCTCAGTTCAAATATCAGATGTATACTGAAAAGACCTTCTTGAAATAGCCACCTGACACATTCCTTTTTTCCCCCCTTTAATAAATTACCCAATTATGACTCATTTTTATGATTGTTAGGGGGATTTTTGATAGCTTAATTTTTTATCAATTATCAATGATCACCCCAACCATTACAATCAGTGGGAAAAGTTTCCTACTAATGCTAAGAAGCAAAAGACTTGTTTCCAGGGTAAGGTTGCAGCAAAATGATCTTTGTTAATGATCCAGAATAAGTAATTATGATGAAAGTATGATTGCAGATGAGTTTCGTAATCCAGCCTCCGGTAGTGGCATTCATTGCATATACTTTCTTGAACCTGTGCTTCCAACCAAAGGTGCTAAGGAATTATTGATGATTAGATGGCCCTTTTGTTAATCTCACAGGATTTTCATGATCAGCTTGTATGATGCCCCCTCTCCCCTCTCCCCCTCCAATCCCCATGATGTATATCCGTCAGAGCAGAAGGGGGTAGGTTTGGTTGTAAACCGAATGGACCTTCCAACCCACCTCAATCATAAAGTTTAAAATCCTTCACATATTTTGAATAGAGCATATTACTTCATATAAGTTATGGTGGGTATTTGATACTTGCAAGTGACATAATGCTAGTAATGGAATCCTAAAAATCACAATGCTGAAAAAAAATTGGACTAAGGTTGAATGTCTGTGTCTACTGGGACTTTATTGATCCTATAAATGCAACGGAATAGTCGCTGGAGTAATTATTTTACAAAAGAAATGAAGGGAATGAACTTGTGATCTGTGCCATCACTTCTCTATCGCGTGTGGGGCGGAGAGGGGGTTAAAAGTCAGTCCTTTAAATATGACACGCATTTTGCAGCTTTTATTTGAGATATATTTTCTATATGTACACTAAATATTCTATTTTATTGAAGCCATCATTTTTTTATATCAACAACTCTATAGCTTTTTTTCACAAAGGCAATTCATGGTCCCTGTTATGTCAAAATGTTGGAAAGATTTGGGAATTCTTTTCCATTCACCTCATGTGTATATTTTTGAAAAGGAAACATATTGCAAATACGGGAATCAATTTATTCCAAGAAAAAACCCAATTTTGTGCTCATTAAGGCATGAGGCAGCTCTTGGAAAGAAGAACATTTTATTTCCATACATTCTCAGATAATAATATTCATCGTCCTTGCATTTGATATAGCGCCTTATCACATCTTCGAGACGTCTCAAAGCGTATCACATGATTACTATCAAGTGAATTGACTGCATATTTTGTGGGTGGTGCTGTGCTATAATGCTATACATAAATTATTTTGTATTGTATGGCGCAGGGCAATACTTGTGCAATTGCTACGTAACTGATAATTACAATTGTTGCTGCGATTTCATTTTGTGGTTTGCAGACATTTCTCCCTACATTTCTTTTGCCATGATATTGAGGAAGCATAGTCATGTAATTAAGTTTATTTTAAACTGCCCTGGCTTTACTATGTTTGGGAATTCAATTGGATTTGAACCTAGCTGATAAATGCCACGGTAAAGGATATGCATATATTGATCCAGCTCAAGTCATGTGCCTGAAGAAAGTTGCCTTGTTTTATATATCTTGTCATTAAACCATAGCTGTAGTGGTGTTGATTATAGATCCGTTACAGTGTTCAAAACATGCATGTTGTATAATTGCCAACACATATTGCTATGCATTTTAAAATGCATACCTTCAGAATCCCTTGCAGGCACTGAATTATTCTGCTGTTCAACTTGTATTGCCACACCACATTGATAATCTTATTTCATTATTCTGAACAAATGGTGTTGCCTAATGAGCGAGGAAAATTCAGGAAGAAAACGACACTTGCCTTTTTTTTTGTTGAGTAGGATGAGAGAAAACAGATTGTTAGAAAATTGATTTTTTTTTTAGTCCTTAAAGTAGTTTATTTTATATTGGTTAGTTGCTATCAGTATTGTTTTTTTAAAAAAAAAGCACGATCAAATTAGATGAATCGCATTGTGAGCAAAGAAACTTAAATATGGCCCAAATCTAGTAAGTGATACAAAAGACAGAAATATGCTGCATTTATGCTGGAAATTGATGAATATAATTGCTGCATTTTATCAATAATTGGTTGGCAAATCTGCAGTATAAATGGGAGCGGAAATTATGTGTTCAAGCTGGAACTGCACCTGTAAGAGATGGTCTGTGATCTCTGGATCTGCAGTGTAAACATGCATCATACTGAGCCCCACACTGTTTATCATGGACATTTCAGTCAATGACAAATTATTACAAACTTGGCTCAGCAGTGAGCGACGAGACGGGAAGTGTTTGAAACTGATAAGGATTTGGATTGTTTGGTATCAGTGGGGCAGTGACTTACACAGATTGTCGGCAGAAAGGAAAAAGGTTGATTTATCACAATCATTCAGCACTTTGGAACAAAGCCAATTAAGGATGTAGCTTGATCCAGTTTTGTGATTGTGAGGAAATGAACTAAGAGTGAGTTTATTAATAATCGGGTGCCAAGTTGTGAGAGTATGTGAAAATATAAATGTGATGATGTTATGCTTGCCTCTCTTTCACAATGGAAGGAAGAAGGTTCAAAGTTGGTATACAGTATTACCCGCTGACATGTTAATGTCTTAGTCATAGGTTGTACAGAACTATAGGTTGATCTATTGTAGTCTGGCTAATGTCATAAGTAATCAAAAGGGGATAATTAATGAATTCTATATGACTTGGATTATTCAGGGGTGGGTGATTTTACAGTTATTCTATTATTGTGTGATCCTATGTAATTATTATATGAATACTTTTGATTACTGCATTACCAAACAGACTAATGTGTATCAAGGTGCAATTCTGTACATCCAAGTAGGAACGTCCTTCCACTGGCAAAGATTGGTGAGCCTCACCTCACCACATTCATTTACATTTTCATATGCTTTCACAATCTGGCATCAATTAATAAACTCACTCTTTAGTTTATCTGCTCTTAATTATGAACTGAATGAAGCTTCATCTTTAATTGCCTTTGTTCCAGAGTACAGAACAATTATAGCAAATCAGCATTTTTCTTTCGGAATATTTACGCCCACAAAATTGCAGAAATAAATGCTTTAATCGCAGTTTTAAAAAAACACGTTATTTTTTAAAAAGTCAGTATATAAATGGATCCACAATTCATGTACACATATGCAGTCATTAAACTTAACAGGTCTGTTAAGCGCTTTGAGGCATTTCAGACTGCCCAGTTAAGGTGCTAAATCAAATACAAGCATTATTCAAATGGAATACATTGTACTTGTATTTCCTAAGTTCAACATCCTAGCTTCTGTTTGACTGTTTGTTGTTCTTGTTTCTCTTTATATAGATGAAACTCCCCAGCTCAGTCGGACAGAAGAAAATCAAAGCCATTGAACAGATGCTGACAGAGTTGGGAGTTGGTAAGTAAAGGAATAGGGATGCTGATTATTTATTGATTTCCTCCTGCCATAAAACGATTAATCATGCTCATACAATTCATATGAAATTTGGACAGTAAATTGCCATTGAAAGTTTGTTCGGAGACTGTTGTCAGGTTGTCTGAAACAAATTAATATAGATTGAGAAATTGTCGAAGCCAGGGAAAATAGCAATATTCATGCTGAAGGTAAGACATACTAATATAGAAGTGACAGAATAAATATTTACTTCAATAAACTTTTTAAGAATGGCCTTCACTACTTCCAAGTGTTAATATGGAGATAATGACTATTTAAAACTCAACACCCTGTTGATATTGTGGCTACTATTCAGAACAACTGATGAACCAGTAATAGAAAACAGATCCATTATAAGACCAATGCATCACTGATTTAGAGTTTTAAACTGTTGACTATTCGCAGTTTCACAATAGCTGCTTTACCAGTGTTGTCAATGTGTCTTATGTGGTGGTGGTGTGGGGGGGGGGGGTGATGGGCAGAGAATGGTTTAGAAGTTTTTGATGATCCAACATTTCCATACTTTGGTTTATAATTATTTGCAGATCTGAACCCAATGCCTACTGAAGACATTGTACACATGTTCAACGAACTCCGCAGTGACCTGGTCCTGTTGTATGAATTGAAGCAAGCTTACGCCAACTGTGAATATGAGCTTCAGATGCTACGGCATCGCTACGAAGCACTGGCAAAGGCAGGGACACCCAGTTTGACATTGGGAGAAGGGTTTGGCATTGACGGCCAGCTGGGAGCTGTGGCGACAAGTTCTGAAGAGATTAAGGGTGAAGGGAAGGACCAATTCATCGATGTTGTCGGAGCCGCACCTCTCACACCAAATTCGGTAAGTGCTGGTAGAGTGGAGATGTCTAGCAAATGTCTAGTCTGGTTTGTGCTGGTTATTTATGGTCTACCGCAGAAAATATCAATTGAGACTAGATCATTACATCCAACCTCCAAACTGGTGCAAGGACGTTTTGGGGATCTGTCGAAATGTGTTGCTCAAGAAAGTGATAAAGAATTCACTACTTTGGCAAATCACTACTTTCTGCACAAGCTCAGGCTATATAGGAAGACCTGATAACAGCAAGACTGATGTGACGCAAAAGCTAACCTTGATAATGTATTGATTTGAATCTGTTTTCCATGGTGAAAAGACAAATGTGCAACAGGAAGAATAGATTTTGAAAGGTAACCCATGAAATTTGAATAACTGAATTGCTGGGGGGTATTGTAAATGTGGGAACTAGGTTCAGATAATAGAAGATCAGAATTAATTGCAAATTGCTAACCAGTCACTGAAGACACTTTATCTTCACTACCCCTAACTCCCTAACTCCCTAACTCCCTAACTCCCTAACTCCCTAACTCCCTAACTCCCTAACTCCCTAACTCCCTAACTCCCTCCCTCCCTCCCTCCCTCCCTCCCTCCCTCCCTCCCTCCCTCCCTCCCTCCCTCCCTCCCTCCCTCCCTCCCTCCCTCCCTCCCTCCCTCCCTCCCTCCCTCCCTCCCTCTCTAACTCTCTAACTCTCTAAATCTCTCCCTCTCTAACTCTCTCCCTCCCTAACTCCCTCCCTCCCTAACTCTCTCCCTCCCAGATTGCAAAACATCTGTTGTACTGCGCACACTTTTGAGTGATAGTTCCCAGTCTTTGACCCCTGATATTCCTGTGATTGCTTGTTTTACTGAGACATTTAGTGGGAGTGGATTGTCAGGAGTTTGGTTCACATTTAGGGTTCGCTAACGTCCCTAAGAAATTTAAATCTTTATTGAAAACCGAGGATGAAGGCTAGTTGTCTTAGAAAGCCAGGAAGGTGGAAATTGTTCAGAATTCTTCAAGAACAACAAATTATATTTGTATTTAGCGCCATTCACATCAGGAGGATGACCCAAGGCGCTGGGCAATCATAGATTTGGATCAGAGCTGGGGTTTGGAATCGGGCTTTGGAGGTCAGGGAGGTTACGAGTAGGAGGATGGTCGAAGAGGAGGGTCTTGAGTTGAGCCTTGAAGGAGGTAAGGGAGGGAGCAAGGCGGAGAGACTGTGAGATAGAGTTCCAAAGTGTGGGGACAGAGAGGCTGAAGGCCTGCTAAAGACAGCGTATAGAAAAGTGATTTATTAATGCCAAGTACTTACCAGCTATAGCTAGTATTACTGTGTTTGGCCATTCCCCCCCACCTCCCCTGAGAGTGTGTTACTTTTCATTGATCAAAACAGTTGGAAACTGACTGACTAGATTTTTTACTCTTTATCAACTCCTGTTGGCACACCTAGAACCAGTGATGGATCAGGATTTCCATATTGGGTCTAAAATAGCCCGTTTGAGTATCAGATTGCAAGATTTCTCACAACGAGGCAAATCGTGAATCGCAAACCTGCAAAATCCAGATAACAACCACAAGCAAAACACCGACCATTATCTGGCTGCAAAATGTGAAATCTAATATTCACAAACTAGTCATTGCAATTCACCCAAGTCATTCATCTGGATTGTTAACATTGCGTTTTGGACCCAAATGTGTGACAGGGATTTTATATTTGTTTAATTTGCTGAAAGTTTCACCAGTGAGATTTCAACTACTTGAAAGCAATGTGGAGAGGTCCTTTCATACCAACTAATTCCTCACCCTTACCGAACCCATAAGTACATTGTAAGGGGATAGGAATTGCACATGGGAATTTTATACTTGTATCAGACACATCTTTATTTGACTTTCGATTTGGAGAATATTAATTGGTTCTATACTTTGTTCTTTATTTCATGCAACATAAAATCATACAGAATGTCATTTTTGAAAAGTTGCAGTCGAAATTTGCTGGAGGGTATTTTCAGTGGTGTACAGAATAGTTAAAATGTTAAATACAGCTGTGACCTTTACTGGCTGATTAAACAATGAGGATAGCATTAGATTAGAATAAGACTGAAGGTCAGACCAATTCGCTGTACAACCATTTTAGAGTGCTTCTAAAATTGTTTTTAACCTTACCTTTTCCCTTTTTTTCCCCCTTTCCTAAAAGTAATTATTTTCTAGCAATGAGAATAAAATAAAATTAGTCTTGTCGTGTTAGCATTCTTTTTATCTCTTTCCAAGTATAGAATGTGCTTTGGAGCTTTCAAAATCTCATTTATTGTATTGCTAAAATGACTAACCTGAATGCCTTTCTGTGAAGGTGAATTGGAACAGATTGGTCTAACTAAACTCTTAGTTAAGAGTTTTAGTGTGTGTTCACATTCAGGTTTCCTTTTAGGACGTGAAGGAGAATTGTTGGATAATATTCACTGGAAGTGCTAAGGAAATGGAGTCCTGTAACTCAGTGGTTAGAGCATTCGCTTTACAAGCGTGAGACCTGTGTTTCAAATCCAGGCAGGTCAGGGCGAAACCTTGGGCAAGTTTCCTTACTCCACACACTTAATAATAATCCGACCAAAGCAAACCTATAACAAATTGATAATTTAAATCCACGATTGTTTGTGGGGAAGCTGCTGTGCGCAATTGTTTCACCCACGAAAACACACAGTAGGTTCACTTTTCAGTATATTCTGTGAAGCGCTTTGAAACGTCTAGAAGACGTGAAAAGCGCCATGTGAAATGCAAGGATTATTATTAGTGTTATTATAAATCAGGGAAACTGAACAAAACGTGATTTATTCCTGTGGTACTGATATCTGCCTTGTGCTGTCCCCCAAGCAGAGAGAGTTTCCATCGAAGACGTGCAAACGAAGATAGAAAAATGTGGAATAGATCTTTATAGTCATTCCCTATTATGCTTGCAACTCAGCAACAAAACAGAATCACTTGCTATTGCCATTTCTTTATGTGTGTAATATAGTAAAAACTTGATCTTTGATATCCTGGAAGTTTGGAGGTTAGTCATTTGCATCTCTAAATAAAGTCACAATCTTCCTTCGCAAAAATATTAATGAAACCAGTGAAAGTAGTAAGTGTTATTTTTCACTGTTAAAGTCGTCAACAAATATAATGCAGCAGATGAAACGCAGGCAACTTCATAATAGCTATGTTGCATCCCAGGTGAATCAAAACTTAAATTGAGATTATCTCTAATCATCATGTAATCTACAATCATTTTCTCATCTTTCTCTTGTTGTTCGGCCCCAGCCAGCTCCATTAGTGGGTACGTACATCTCTGTTTAATGTTTCAATGTGTGTTTGTAAGAGAACCCCAACGCTGACAAAAGGGAATAGTTATGGGCCATTTTGTGCAGCAGCTTCCCAGTCTTCATTTAGTGGTATCTATCTATTGAGTCATACTCACAGTAGTTGAATATATCGGTCTTAAAAGTTACCAGTTACAAACCGAGTTTAACTGTAAAGTTTTCCACTGTTTAATTCCTGGAACTATTTGCTGTCTTAAGTTCATTTAGGTAAGGTCCTGGAGGGCACCCATGGCATCGTAGCTCAGTATGATTTGGTGCCTTTCAGGACAGAAGGAGTCGAAAAAGGGCAGCGAATTGGCAATGACAAAAAATAGATTGCCACAAATTTTTTAAGAGTCCCCATTTTTTGAACTAACGACCACAACGTTTGTTTTCCACAGAGGAAGCGGAGAGAATCTGCGTCCAGCTGTTCTTCGGTGAAAAAGATCAAGAAACCCTGACTGGTTATAAAAGCTAGAACATGGACTCAATGTGGTTAAACGGACCTTGCCTTACCACACAGTATCTGTGTTGCCTACATTTCATTGACCAGAACTCCAGGAAGTAAGGCAAAGCAAGGCACTGTCTGATCGTGTATTATCTGACGGTAATGAGGCGATATCAACGTACTGTGCTCAGAGGGAAACAAAAGCTGCTAAACCATTTTCTCCAAAAGCTGTATCTCTACCGCAATTGCCCCAGACATCAATGTCAACAGGTATAATTTATTTTGGACCTGGGCCTCATGCTGTGTATATTTGTATAATTGTTTTATTTGTGGGGTATTGTTCTGTGTTTGGTACAGGGCAGAGGAATTGTATTGTTCAGTTAAGACCACTAGACTGACTATACCGTTTTTATTACCATTATGTTTCCTGATTTTGGGGATGGGTGGGGGTGGGTGGGGGGAAAGCGAGGGAATGCTGTGGATGTGCACCACACGCAGTGCTCTTTATTACTAGGAACAATGGTTAAAATTGCCAAAAAAAAATTAAAAAGTGCAGAGAATGTTGAACTAGAATAAAAGATTTTTCTGTAAAAAAAAACAAAGTGTATTTTTGCAATATCTGAACATCATTAGAGCTTCAAGTTCTAAAATTCAATCCATGTACATAAAACACTTTGCTTTAAGTAGGTGCTGAATGAACTATGCTCTAAAATTGCTTATCTTTTTCTTGTTTAGATATTAGGTGGTATATCAGTATGCTGCAGACAGTTAGAAATGTGGGCAAATGTCTCACAAGAGCTGATCCTAGTTCTTACTAAGAGCACAGGTGGATATAGCTGGCAAATTGTTAAATTCAGTCTTAACTTTGCATTCAGTTTCTGTAGTTCTTTTAAGATCACTGGTCAATTTATTTATTTATTATTATTATTATTTTTGTGGGGGGTGTGGGGTGGGGCTTTGCATCAAGAACGAAGACAGTGTTACCGGCGGGCGGACACTTGCGGCACAAACACGGAAGTCTGAATTGAGCTTCTTGCAGTCTGAACAGCAACTTTTATTAGATTTCACCTATGACTAAATATTTTGCTTCCAAATAACTGCAATGTGAGTATTAGTCCGGGGAAATTCTAACAAGGAGAGACATGCATACCTGTGGTGAAGAATTTAGGATGTAGCCAGGGAGTGGTGAAGTGCAATAACAAGCCACACAGAACTCCATAAAGTGAGGGAACGGCTAACTCTCCTGGTAGAAGGGAAAGTACAAGTCCTGCCACTAGAAGGTGCTACAGTATAGGAACTTGTTTTAGAATAGGTCTTGCATTAAATGTACTGTATTGGCATTTGGATCACGAGATACTCATTGTCTCTTGCATATTGTATATTACAATAAGTGTGATTGGATAGTAACCTGATTTGCCTGATCATTTATGTTCTAACTATTATATAAAAATAATTAAATAAAAAAAGAGTCTTAAAATGATTTGGCTTTATAGGATTAAAGCTCAGAATGTTTGTGGTGGTACTGCTGATAACACCACACTGGGCTCATCCGCTTAATCCTCTTCTCAACTCTTTCCCCCTTCACCTTTATTATTTTCCTCAAGTATTTGTCTTTAACTCCCTTTTAAACTATGTTAATAGCTCGATTTCAACATCCATTTGCGGTGAAATGCTCTCTATTCTATCTTCCCTTTACCCAAATGTACTGTTTTGCCCACTGAACTTTGAGGACTGTTATTTCTGTTGTTGATGGCAATGGGTTTAAGCTCCCGGCGACGCTATCCTTTGTGAGGGGTGCGATATATAAATGCAAGTTGTTGTTGTTTGAGTCTTTGCCCTGTTCCTCATATCTGTTCAACTCGGAATGTGAGTCAATTGGAGTCGACCATACAATAAGCAAAGCGGCACTATCGGCAATGACTTTCAAAGTATTAATTAATTCAGGATTTCCAGTATTTAGGAAATAGCTTTTTAATAAAGTACACAACATCCGTTTAGATGCTTACAGCAGAAACAAAGGTAGACATGGATATTTAAATTTCACATGGAGACATCTTCCAGATGTATAAAATCTTCGTCCCAACCCCTCCCACTCTCTCATTAAAGCCACATGAATTCTGATCATTTGAGAAAATCTAAATAGATTTATCACACTTATCTTTTTGCAGACGGTATAACAGTAAACATTAACGTACTGTACCACTATTAATAAGAAATCAACCGAAGTTCACTATATTTTGATCGTGATACAGTCAGACTGTTAAATGAAGCTCAGTCCTGTGTCGGTACACTGGCTGGATCTAGCTTTGAACCGCTGCAGTCACATGAAGGATGGCTGCTTGGGTGAGGTACTGGAAGTGAAGCCAACTCCCAAGGAGCTATAATGCCAGCATGAATTATAATAATATAATAATCCTTGCCTTTGATATATAGCGCTTTGTCATGCAGTCGAGACGTCTTGAAAAAAAAGTGCTTCACAGGCTAGATATATAATACCAAGTGGAATTTGATTGCGTTTTGTGGGCGAAAACATGACTATAGACAATTGTGCACAGTGATGGGAGTGAGTGATCAGTTTTATTTTGCCCGGGGATTTGTTGACTATTCTCCCAACGATTCAACCATTTCGAACAGTGGCACGGGATCTTTGACGTCCACCCGATCCGGGTTAACATCTCATTTGATTGCCGGCACCTCTGGCCATGCAGAAGCCCCCCCCCCCCCCCCCCCCCCCCCTCAGCACTGTTTCCAAGTGTCAACTTAGACTCAATTGATTCAAGTCCCGATGTAGGGCCCGAACCGTCCCGCCGCCTGACTCTGTCCGAGGCGAGAGTTGCTACCACTGAGCCAGGCTGCCGCATGAATGTGATACCATTAGGAGGAGCAGTGCTGAAAACTAGATGGGAAAAATTGCATGTGGGTTCAATATGAAAGTTACACCTATTTTGATGCTCACTGCTTAGCAACATTCGATGGTACAACGCTTAACCCGCGGCAAAAAATGTTTTGAGAAACCTACGGTGACGTCCTCCCGACGTTGAAAGGCGCGACGAGCGATACATATGTCAATTTGTATTGTGTTTTGTATTGTATGAAGGTGTGACATGTATGAATTTTATAGCAAGTTGTAAACCTCCCAGCTGTCTTAGAGTGTTTTTTTATATTGCCGTTTTCACCGCAGCGAAGCACAGGCGGGTAAAAAACACAAACAAAAAACATTTGGCATGTTGGAGGCATTTCTTTCAAAGGACTATCTGGAATTTGCATGACGAAAGACTAATTTACATATTTATTTCATCTCCTGAGGGAGGTAAATAACTGGAGGTATTAAATATTTTTCACACTGTAATGTGCAGTGCCATTACATTGCTGACGAAACAGTCTAAACGTCAATGAGGTTTGAAGATAAGCACCTAAAACTTAAATATGTTGCCTATAAGCTACTGAGAACCATTATTTATGATGGTTTTCAAACAATGATTGTAAAAATTAATTGTTTATGAGACTGTTTAAGTATCCTCCCTGTAAAGGCGGCAGAGTTGTCAGCAGGACTGCAGCCACTGTTCTGTTATGAATACGGCTGTAACGTTCGTCAAACTATTATTTCACACGGCTGGATCTGAAAGACAGCGGTCTAATCTCACAAAGAAAGGCCTGCACAGGCCTTATAAATATTTACAGATTCCTTTGTTTGGGTGGAAACAACCCAATTAACTAATTACAAAACATTTCTGTAAAATCAGGCAAATCACAAAGGCTTTTTTTTAAATGAATGTTAAAAAAAAAACAATTAGTTATGTGCACATAGCACAATTGCAGTTAAGATAAAGTAAATTAGTTGCCGTCGGTGAAACAGAACCTAAAACTTTAGCTTTGGAGTGAGTGCCCTTTGCTGCCTCTTTTGGAGCTACATTTGTGATAAAACTGTTGACTAAATTTCCCATTGGTTTATTTTTTTGGGATGAATTTTAATGACAGCACAACACAATTTTTTATTAGACTTGGTTGAGAGAGGTAGGAAGGTCCAAAGTTTGAGCTTTCATAAAATAACATAATTCTAGATGATTTACCATAATACTACTTGCTTGCTACTGCAACAAAACTCCCATCACTATAGTCTGTAGGTCAATGTGAGGTCCATATGTTCCATATAATTCTCAACTATTTGAAAAGTCAAGAGGAATACTTCTCCCATCACAATGCCATGTTATACCAAAGGAAGGCACATATTCTAACAGTGAAAGTGTTGGGGGATATTTATTGTTGGTGTTTTGACATTTCAGCGTTAACTCTTCCAAATAAAAAGAAAACAATAGAGTATAAAACTGGGATGATATTTCCTGTGAAACAGTAGGTTCTTATTGACAAGGGCAGAGACCCAAAGCGTTGTTTTTCATTCAGCTTGCTCTTCAAACCACACAGGGCAGCAACGCACACAGCAGTGGAGCAAGGTAATTGAGATCAGTCAGCTACTGGTGAACTCTGGCTCGTGGCCGTTCTCTGCAATTGTATAGATTGTAGAAGACGAGTGTAACACTTCAATAAGGGGAATAATGGACGCACAAGGATATAACTTTATTAAGACCATAACCGACAAGAGTTAACTAAAATGGCTAACTAATTAACCACCACTTCAAGAGGCTGAATATAAGAGAAGCTATATATTGTGTTCTTTATCCCATGGGTATCCCTATTAAAACATTATAGATGACACAAAGCTATTTTTGCACTGAAAGCATGTTTATGTGTTTTATTACAATCCTACCTTGTCATATTACTTTACCCCAACGTACAATAAATGATGCTAAGTAAACTTTGTAGGATATTCACAAAGCTCATTAGTATCATTAATGTGGGTAAATTATTTGTACAGCGTTTCTTAGGGCCAACCGAGTTTGGTTTTAATGAAGGTCTAATAATGTGGCTGATAATCTTTTCTATGGGTAGAGTGTATTCTGGTTTGATCACATTCCCTGAACCAACAATATTCCAGATAGCAGAAATGTGCATTTCATTAGCAGGAAGTAGGGAGGATATTATCAATTTCTTGTTCATTTTCTTCAAGACTATTTGTCCGACCTTTCCGGTGTAGCATACGGTTGCTATATTTGTACTCAAGTCACTTTGGCATTCTTAATAATAATAATAATAATAACACATTTGGGTGAGATTGGTGGTATAAAAATGGAAGTTCATTCTTTTTACTGTTGGGCAAATCTTTGAAAAGAAGCTTTGATCTTTTCTCAAATTAAATGCTCTCGCTGTAATAGCTGTCGCTATGTTTTTCATTGTTATGAAAATGACACGATTGCTGTAACGGGCAGTTAAGTAACACAGCCAAGTGGTGAGCAATTTGTTTTTTATGCTTCAAATACTTTTTTAAGTAGTTCACTAAAACCACTGCATGAATCCTATTTTGGGTTTTCAAAAAGATTTTATTCGGGTTTCCTATACAGAGTTTCCTGGGATCGATCAAAGTAAGATTTAAATTGAGAATCCTGTCACATAAAGTTAGCAATGCAAGATCTCAAGTTATTTCTAAATTCCCCATTGCGTTCCAAGTCGGATTTAATTCCACAGTGGATGTTCCTTGTACAGCCAAATAGTTAAATTTATTTCCTGTTGCAAGGTTATTGCAAATCTAGCTTTGGGGGGATGGGGGGGTGGGGTGGGTGCACGTCTCATTGAACAAAAGTCAAATTTTCTCACTTTTTCTTTGTTTTTTAACAGTATATGATGTGCATGTTTCGACTTTTAATTAAAAGCAAGTGCGATCGCATGCTGGGGAATCTTCAGTGCGACTCTTTTTCTGGTTCACTTGTCGAGCTCTGTCATTTATATCTCATACGTTAATGTGATTTTTTGAAGGGCAAGTATAAAATGACAAAATTTAAGGCAACTGCTCTGATAAATTCTGGTATCTAGACACGTATTTCTGTCTATTACCAAGCACTTTGAAGATTTGTGCTGGACCCTAATGGAAATCAACGGATGGCGATCGTTCAGCTTTAAATGGAAGGAGTCATTTTAAAAGTGGTGGAAGCATTAACATCAATAATGTAAAATGTATTGACAAAGAAAATCATGTGTTCTATCATAAGTTGATTAAAGGATGAAGTAAACACAATTTTTATTGAATGGATTACTACATTTAACTTGACAATGAGATTATTAAATGGTTTGTGAATTTTCCAGGTGATTTATGATGGTATTGATTATTTATTTTCGCAAGGTGCAAACTGGGGCTAAAAGGCAAAAATGAAATAATTATGAAATATGAAAGACTTTTTTTAACATTTCATTTGCCGGGTTATTTAACCTCTGTATGAATTCACGTGCAGGAATTTTTGAAATTTTTTTGGTTTGCTGCTGCATCTCCAGAATTAAACTTGTGCTATTTTAGTCGGGGGGAAAATATTTTACTTGCATTAGAACAGATTTTCTTTGACCGTTTTTCACTCTTTTCTCTCTCTCATCCCATTGTCACCCAGCAGCAAACGAATGGGTAGACTTATGTTAGACTATACTCAGTTGGAGCCGTACCAAGATTGCGAAGAAGTAACATGCTTCTCTCTTCTCTCCCCCCCCCCCCCCCCCTACAGTAAAACAATGTCTTTCACTGACGGATGATCCCAAGAATTTCCTCGCCCTCCCCACAACCCTCCCAGACCAGGCTCAGGCTACATAGACATGTTACGTACCAACAAGACAAAATTATACTTGTATAGGAATGTCCCAAGGCGCTGGTTACATTGGTCTAAAAATAACACCATCAATAAATTCCTCAATTTTAATATCACCAATACTTTACCTGTTACCTTCAGTAAGTTTCTCTTCTCACTTATTAAACCACACCTCCCCCCAGAGTGAATGTTTGCAACATAACAATATGGAATGTAAATAATCCCGCCAGTCCGCAGCTCTGTATAAGGCGGTTCGTGTAAGAAATGACATCACGCAAATGATATAATACACCAGACATAAAAATCTAAATCTGCATTTCAGTCGTTTTATTTTATTTTGAAATGACATGATAGTCGGCACATAGATTCAAACTAAGGCATAATTAAACATGATTGTGGGGTTTAGCCACAAACTAAAGATTTCTCTCCCTATACTGTATATAGATAGTTAACCAGTCATTGTTGTTTATCACCCAAACTACTGCAAATCTACCAAGAATTATCTTGGCCTCGTCAGAATCATAACTCCTTTGCCTCTCCTCCAAAACAAGAAATAAACACACAAAACAAAAAAAGTGAAATGTAAAAACCATCAAGTTATAACTCAGTTTTTCAAAGAAAAAACATGATTCAGAGCAAGGCAAATGAAAGACACCAGTAAGAATGGGCATTTTCTTTTAGATTCCTGCCTTCAAGGTTGAAGTAGACCTACCGGTAAGCTTTTTATTTTAAAAGAAATCATAACTCTAGCTCCAGTGACTGGTCAATCAATGACATTAATTGCCGAATAAATACGGAATATTTTAGTGTGGTTCTGGTAAAAGATTTAAGTTCGATTACTTGGAATGGTGAAAACAAATGGAAGACTACATGGAAGACTATATATGGTATGTAATACAATTATTTGTTTTAAGCCGTTTTAACTATTTTCAATCTTTTTGTTCTAAAAGCATTTCAAAGTGGTGGCACGTGTTCTTTTTTGACGTCAGAGATTTGATCCGGTTTGCTTGAACGTGAAGCCTCTGCGACCCAATTCCTTCATTATGTTGGCGATATTTCTGCAATCATCTGTTTGGGAAAAAAAGCACATTTTTAGAGAGAATTAAATTATAGTTATTACATTTCAGAAATTACACATAATAATACTGCACTAAACTGCGACAGACACGAGGTTCGACAAAGAGAGCTCCCCCCCCCGTTTCGGCCGTGAATCACCAAGCTTTTATACTACCACTAGTAACCAGTTAAAAAAATAAAACAAGTAAATCATATTAATAATTTGGTCGCCCAATCCACGACTATCGATTCACTTCACAGTATATTCTATGAAGTGCTTTGAGACGTCTCGAACATGCTGTATCAAATGCAAGGATTGTTATATTATTATTATGTGTGTGTATGTGTTGCCAGAGGATTGTAGGATAGGAATGACAGTCGTGTAGCCTGAGCAAACGGGAAAACTGGGGCAGGGGCCATAGAGTGTCTACAGTGTCTCTCGGCACAAGTCAAATTGCTTTGGAGAGGAGAAGCGCAAACTGGCAGAGAGCATGAAAAATAACACAAGGTTTAAAAACGTCTTGTGAACATGTTTATATTCTGAGTTCAGTTCTGTAAGATCTTTGCGAGAGCACGAACATTTTTGCTTCTGGAAAGGGAACCATCAAAATGGGTGAGTCTCAGGAAAACCAATCACTTGACCCCGATCATCTTAGTCAGTTACGTTTCATCTGTACTCTCTGCAGGATCAACCTGATCCACGTGTCATACAAAGTATCATGCAAACCACGGGCAAGTTTCCTTACTCCACACACACGCCTAATAATAATCTGTCCAAAAAAACCTACAATAATAAAAAATTGGTCATTTCGATCCATGACTGTTTGTGGGGGACGCTGCTGTGCGCAATCAGCTGCTGCGTTTCGCCCACAAACATTCAGTCAATTCACTTTACAGTATATTCTGTGAAGCGCTTTGAGATGTCGATAAGATGTGAAAAGCTGCTGTATCAAATGCCAGGATTATTATTATAATTATAAAGTGACGAGTCGAGTCCAACTTAAATAACGGAGGAAAATAAATGGTATCACACACAGCAGCCCCCTCAGACCAAACAGCCCCCACCCCCCTCAGCACAGTGTAGAATATTGTTAATTGTAATGACAGAGATGGTTTTAGTCTCCTCTGTAGACACATAAATAAACCGAGCGAAAGGGAAGGAGGGGGAGAAATGGAGAGGAAGAAATATTTTTTTCCATTTAAAAAATAAAGAAAGCCATAAAATTAAAATGTGTCTCATGAACACCTTGGTTAGAGTCAGCCTCAAACGCAGAAGATTTGCAAAGAGTTGGTGCAGCCAGAATAATAAATCCCACAGTTAGTATCTCTTTAAACAAAATGCAGTGATTTTAAATAAGAATGGATTACTAGTGAGACTAAAGTCTGCTGAAAAGTCAGTCAGCATTGTTCTTAAGTCTCACATTCTGGTGGATATTTTGCAAAACTGATTGATCAGTGATTTGTTGGTTGTGTTTCAGAGGCTGATGAACCAATCATAGCATATTGATGAGATGCGGTTATGAAAATGCATCGGGAATTGTGATGCAGAAAATATTTTGAAAAATTAAAAACTACCTACTGTACAGTTGCAGCTTAATTATCAATTTGCATATATGTGAGAATAGCCCTCAAGTCAACTTGCTATACTTGTCTTCAATATTGTTCGATATGTTTTCTGTGATTTTTTTTAAAAGAAAATATTTCCTATCAAAAAAAATAAAAACCTTTGGCAGAGACGAGAAACGTACAGAGAGAGAGAGAGAGAGAGAGAGAGACACGGCAAGTGGGACGGAGCGGTGAAAGACAAGAGAAATACAGAGAGCTTCAGCAAAAAAGGGAGAGAAACACAAAGGAAATACTGTAATAGGTGTGAGGGGTGTGGGGGGGGGGGGGGGGGGGGGGGGAGGAGGTGGAGAGAGAGAAACACTGAGAGCAAGAGATAAAGAAAGGGCAGATTAATATCTGATCCCAACCTGCAGATGCAGATTAGCAGGTAAACCGGGAGCGGCAAAGAACGATCACAGGTTCGAGGTAATTTAGATTTAAAATGCTGTTACACATAAAAACAATTCAAATAAATTACGAGCTGCCGGAAGACAAAGAGAGAGGGGGCAAAGAATATTTTTTTGGGGAAAAAAAACTGGTGTGTTTTAAAACCGAGAGCACAGAGCGGACGGGTGGATGGGCGGTGGGGGGTGTGGAGGTGAATCCGAAAGCGACGCTGTAGCTTTAAGAGTCTTTGGCGGCAGCGAATGTGGTAATTTTTTTTCTTGATGAAGCGCGGGGTGGGGTGGCGTGGGGGGGGGGGGGGGTTGGCGAGGGGGAGGGAAGTGATTCTTCTTCTCTTTTCAGGACAGTGCGATGCTGTTGGATTATGTTTTTGCGCGGAGGCTTGATGTCTCCATTTCATTATGGTGCAGTAATCTATCATGCTGTTACCGTAAGGGTGACTTTGGCCAGCTGTGTGTGGCAGACTGTAGCCGTGCCACACACTAAAAAAAAAATCAAAATGAATGGTACGGGAGAGGAGCTCTGCATCACCACTGATCTGAAGATGATAAAGACATCGCCAACATCCATCTCTTCACTGTAAATTCAGAGAGTATTTTATAATCAAGCCCCGGCAATAATAATGTGAAATTAGGTCTCTCTATCAAAGGGGAGGCCTTTTAATCATAGCTTAAAGGGTGCTGCACTGTTTATCATAATTGAACTGTATCTGAGCTAATTGTAGCCATATTTCAATGTCCTGATGCACAAGTGATGCTGTATGTTAGCCTTGTGTTTGATTGAACCTAGGCAAAGTTGAGACAATGAATGCCTTAGGTATAAAGTGGAAGTAGACATGTACTAAGTGATATAGGGGCTTTCGATCTTTCCATTAAGAGTAAGGAATCCTTTCAGGCCAATCTTGCCTCTGTTTAACCCCTTGAGCGCAGAAGATATTTTATATATTTTTTCCATTTCGTTACATTCCCCTCTGTGGGATTACAGTCTCTCTCTTACGTAATGGATGGCCCACACTGAGGCACATTGCTGGGGGTCCCATTGGGAATCACTGTACTAGTCGCAGAAATAAGCGACCGCACTCAAATGTACATTTTAAATGTGTGTGTGTGTGTGTCTGTGCGTTTGTGTGTGTCTGTGTGTGCATGTGTGTGAATGTGTGTCCGTCTGTGTGTGTGTCTGTGTCTGTCTGTGTGTGTATCTGTGTGTTTGGACGGGGTAAAAACATCTGTCTGTTTTTTAACATCCATAAAATGTCAATACATACAAATACAATACAAATTTACATTTATATTGTGTCTTTTATGTCAGGAGGGCCATCCCCAAAATGCTTAACAATCATGTAATACCAATATTTGTCCAACTCATCATGTGGTTCTGAATTACTAGGCTATTTATGGTACATCTCCGTTTGCCAAAGAACAATCGCTCCCCCCCAATCTAAATAAAATACATTCAAATAAAGAGAAGCAAGGTATTTTATAACAGTAATAATAATAATCCTTGCATTTGATATAACTCTTTTCACATCTTCTAGAAATCTCAAAGCGCTTCACAGAATGTACTGCAAAGTGAATTGACTGTATATTTGTGGGCAAAATGTGGCAGCCAATTGCGCACAGCAGCGTCCCCCACAAACAGCCGTGGATTGAAATGATCAATTTATTATTATGTTTTGTTTTGGATGGATTGTTTTCAGGCGTGTGTGAGTAAGGAAACTTGCCCAAGATGGCCAGTGGTTAGAGCAACTCGCCTTACAAGCGTGAGACCTGTGTTCGAATCCAGGCAGGTCAGGGCGAAACCTTGGGCAAGTTTCCTTACTCCACACACACACACACACACACATGCGCCTAATAATAATCTGTCAAAAAAAAACACAATAATAAAATTGGTCATTTTCAATCCACGACTGTTTGTGGGGAACGCTGCTGTGCGCAATTGGCTGCCGCGTTTCTCCCACAAATATACAGTCAATTCACTTTACAGTATATTCTGTGAAGCGCTTTGAGACATTGATAAGATGTGAAAAGTGCAATATCACATGCAAGGATTATTATTGGTTTTATGTTACAACAGAATTCCTGTGTGAGCGGCTACCATCGGAACTCCTTACCTGGAGGTGAGGGGGGGGGGGGGGGGGGGGGGGGGCGCTGTGAGGCTGTGATTATGGAAATATTTATTCTTTCCGGTGAAAAGCAAAGCAAACGCAATACATCATTGCAACCAGATATTACCATTCATTCTTTCGATGGAACTTGGGGTAGGTACAGTCTGCGAGGCTGTAATGTGTGGATTCACACCTATATTATTATTAGTATTATGACTATTACATGCTAATTGACACTTGCGATGTATTTCACGACCTTACGATATTTAATACATTGACTGGTCCCTGGGAGACTGGAGAGTACTGAAGGCAGCCGGGCAGTGCATTTGACTTGTGTGCTGTGCTGGCTTGCAGCATTGGGTTGTCAGTTTGAAGGATACCGGTTCCATTAAACAAAGAAATTAAAGAGTAAAGCAAATATCTGGCTGACTGATGGTACAATGCAGCGTTCCTCATGTCCCCATGTAGGGTGCAGGCAGCTTCTGGGATGTGACATTGATGCAGGAGTCGGGAGGTAGCATCAACGTGCTGAATATCATAAACCTATTAAAGTGACTTGTACCAATCGACCTACCCACCCACCAGCCCTCCAACTGGCGAACCTAACTTAGTCCTGTAGCTCAGTGGTTAGAGCACTCGCCTCGCAAGCAAGAGACCTGGGTTCGATTCCCAGCAGGGCAAAACGTTGAGCAAGTTTCCTTACTCCACACGCCTAATAATAATCCCTCAAGAAATAAAAAATAATAATTTTAATTTGATAAATTTTCAATGTCCCCATAACAATTTGTGGGGACACTGCTGTGCGCAATTGGCTGCCGCGTTCGCCCACAAATATACAGTCAGTTCACTTTACAGTATATTCTGTGAAGAGCTTTGAGACGTCTAGAAGACGTGGAAAAACATCTATATCAAATGTAAGGATTACTATTATTATTATTAGTCACACTGTGTGTCAAATTTGCACTGATGGGATGAATGAATGAACTTCCCAAATGGGCTCACGCACAGTTCATTAACACATTGATCAAAACACCCAGGTTCATTGTTTGTTCACACCGTGAAAAGCATAAAGGCTTTTGCGTTGAAAACCAAAATGAACGGTTATACAAGTTATAGTTGACAAAACGAGGCAAAAAACCCCCCTAAGAATTCTATCTTGTTTGGTCAGGGAAGTGAGGACAGCGGGAGCTTAAATGTGGCTGTAGTATTTATTCTCTTTAAACAATAGCGTTCCAGCACAAAATCATTCCCCCTTTGGGCTTTGATGCATTTTATTTCCCCCTTTCCCTGTCCTCTGGTATTACTATCCTTTGTAAATTGAAACGTACACTTGGATGGTTATAAACTATTTTTCACGTGTGAATTCTCTGCCAGAGCCATTTTAAATCCTACCCTAAAATGACAGTCATCAATTTAGCAGAATGGGACGCGACTGTTTATGTCTCTTGCCGAGACAGACCTTTCCATAACTCACTTGTGGCTACAGTGACCAAGAGTTATAGTCCTTCACCTCTCGAAAGGGAAGTGGCAACGCACCAGGAGAGTAACCTATATTTATGCCAATAAAATAAGAGCTTGCTATTACTGTAAGATTGAGATAGAATGAGAAGTGGATGTCATTCAGACAGGGTTGGGTGCTGGGGGGGGGGGGGGGAGTGCGGAGGGGGTAAAATTGGTGTCATTTCTTTCTTTCTCTGAGTAGGCTGGAACTACGTTTCATTTAAACGTAGGATTATTTTGTATACACGCTCTGGGACATTGTACCCCAGGTGAACGGCGCTACATTCAGATAGGTCAGGGCTAAACCTTGGGCAAGTTTCCTTACTCCACACACACAAACATACACACACACACACACACACAAACACACACACACACACACACACCTAATGATAATCCCTCCCCAAAAAATATAATGAAAATTGGTCATTTCAACCCACGGGGGTCACAGCAGTGCGTAATTTTCTGCCGCGTTTCGCCCACAAATACACAGTCGGTTCACTTTACAGTATATTCTGTGAAGGGCTTTGAGACGTGAAAAAACACTACATCAAATGCCAGGATTATTATTATTATCAGAGGATGGAGACGGTGCCTGCGCAATTCTATTCCAGGAAGAGTTGATGATGATGATGATGATGATGACAGGAGAGGAATAAATTAACCGAAGAAAAAATGATGGAAAGGAAATTCTCTTAGGTAAGGGATCACAAAGGACTTTGCAATCTGCCATGTGTTACACAAGCAGCGGAGGTTCCTCTGGTGTGGGGGCATAGCTGACTCACAAATAGACTCACATTAATACAGTGTATCTCTGAGCTTTTCCTTGAATAACAGGCTCCAAACACCCACACGAGGTTCCCTTGAACTTGTTGCCAGCTGATAAGAATGTCAGTCGTCATATACTTTGGGCTTGGTGGGACACAGATTCCAGTTAAATTGCACTCACAAACGTAATCCATTCTCTCCTGCCTATTAATAACATTGAGCTTGAGCTAATCGTGAGAAACTCCCTCTACGTTGGACACTTTAGTGTGTTTTAAAACACGCAGTGAGCGCCAGGATGTGATTTATTTCCTACGTATAATAATTTTAATTGAATTTTGACCTGGAAGGTTTAAAGGGAAGGAAGGCTAAACGAACAATTCACTTTACAGTATATTCTGTGAAACACTTTGAGATGTCTAGAAGACAAAGTGAAAAAACACCATATCAACGTACTGTCAATGTTTGTTTCACACATTCTTACGGTGACTCGGTTACTATTTTTGGAATGGAGAACTTTTTAATTCCATAAGTGGGTGGTTCCAACAGCGGTTTGGGGAACTCCAGTAACTCCTTGCGTGATCTTTATCAATTTACATGTTCGATACTCCCAACACACACATTTGATATCGCGCTTTTCACATCTCAAAGCACTGCACAGTGTGTACTGTAAAGTGAATTGACTGTATATATATTTGTGGGCGAAACGCGACAGCCAATTGCGCACAGCAGCGTTCCCCCCACACACAGCCATAGATCGAAAATGACCAATTTTATTATTGTGGGTTTTTTGGGGGAAGGATTATTATCAGGCGTGTGAGTGTGTGTGTGTGTGTGTGTGTGTGGAGTAAGGAAACTTGCCCAAGCTTTTGCCCTGACCTGCCTGAATTCGAAACACAAGTCTCATGCTTGTAAGATGAGTGCTTTAACCACTGAGCTAGAGATCTGATGGAGGGGAGGTGGTGGGGTGGGGTGGGGTGGAGGGGAAGGCAGATCAGTGATCAGACAAGGTCACCCCCAGTTGTTTTTCCTCTCCCCTGTCCAGAGGCCCTGGAGCCAGTGATGGTGTGTAGCGTTAGTGTTATCTTGGCTGAGATACAAGCAAACTCAACATGGACAAAGGGTTGTTGACCCGGTTTGTCCTCAGTCTATACAGCTCTGTACTGTACCACGTGGTGTACACACACACACACACACACAAACATCGCCCACAGGGACCCACCGACCACTCACTGATTTCTAATGTATTTTACATCAGATTTTAGATAATTGGAGGATTAAATACACAGGACTGTTTCATTGCCATGGGGGCACCCCAATTAATTTCGACTGTGCGACGTTCTGTTCGCGTTGGGAGCCCTTCTGAGCTAGAGTTCAAGGCCAGCAAAGATCCTGGCGTTTCCAAGGCAACAATTCATAAAAGCAAATCCTCAATCTAAATGACCAGACGTATTATAGCACCACCAGGGCACTCAATCTTGCAAGGAACCAGGCACTGGATGACAGACTAATCACAGGTGGATCATCTGTACTAAGTAGCTGCCCGTGAACAAACAAACTCACTGTATGTATGGCTGCAGCCTGCAGGGGGTCAAACTCTGCTGACTGCTTGTTGCCCTCTGAACGTATTTAAACGTTCAATCACTTCTGAAAGAATAACTGCGCTTCACCACGGCCATAAACAATGCGGCCCCAAATGATGGAACGGCGAGCAAACTTAATGTAAAGAAAATGAGTGGGAAATAAATCTGGCTATTTCTTTTCGAAAATAACCCAATATTGCGGCTTAATCCGAAAGGCCACATTTTTCAAACATACGCTGCAAAAAGAATGACTGGACGAAGCATAATCCTGACATAAGTATCTATTCCAAACGTCTCCAAATTATTTATCGTCCAATGCGACTATATGAACTAAACTTTGAATTACACGTGTTTTATGGATCCCCTGTTACACAGGAATTTATACACAGTTTTATATCTTGCTTTGTGCATTTTTGCATAAATTTACATGCATTTACAATCCATAATCTTGGTTTTGAACAGTAAGGCAATTAAACCACATTTTGAATTACCTGTAGCGACATATTCAAGTTAACTTTTACAATGTTTTGCAATGTTTCAGACTTTGGCTGATGAATCTGTAGCATTTCCACAAGCCAGGTATCAGGAAGCGGCTGTGGAAAAATCTTTTAAGATAATTTACCCGATTTTGCTAATAGATGCTTGTGTAAGAATTTCTTAAGCGATGGACTTGAATCAGTTTGTGCACCCAATGTTGATTTTAAAAATCAATGAAATACAAAAACTGCAGTGCATTCAATAAACACCTGAACTGTGGGAGGTCGAGAGCTTGCTCCAACGTCGGCTTCATGTGACAGACATTGTAATGGCGTTTGAACTGAATCTGAACCTGACATCTGAAAGCCACCCAATATGACAAGACTGGCCCTTTAACCAAACACTCTCCTATCCAATTGATAACACTACAAACATTTTCGCTGGCCATATAATGGCCAAGGTGTCCTCACCTCACACGGCTCCTTATTGCCTGCGCTCAATATTACTCAATCAAGCACTTTGCGAATCTTTCACAAAAAGCACAAGAACTAAAAACAAAGGCATCTACCTAAACTGGAGTTCTGAACGCTCATTTGTAGTTAGCTCATGTCTGTCTAAAAATCTCGACTCCCTCACTATATATACTGTTGCATGTTTCTGACAAGCTAGTTACAAATCCCTCTCCTACCATTTCATGGTGTAGTACTGTACAACAAGGACAAGGCATTCAATAACACATTGTTATTTCGCCCACCAATATACAGTCAATTCGCTTTACGCTATATCCTGTGAAGTGCTTTGAGACACAGTCTAGAAGACGTGAAAAGCGCAAATTGCAAGGATTGTTATTGTTGTATAATTCACAGTGAAATTCACAAAGATTGGATCACAGCAACATCTGTATTAATCTTTGGCAACAAAACTACCAAAACAGATAACTGGTGACCAGGACATCTAAAATAACTAATAAAACACGTGGAGCACGATTACGTTTCAGACGCGTTTCAGTTCCCGCGATGCGTTGTTTGGTTTCAAAAACCAGACACCTGTACGAATGATTAATTCTTCACACTGAGGTCAGAACAAAGCTGGTAACTACAGCGATCTCTGTGGCCCTTTTTATAAACTGGTTTACCTGCCACCTATATAAAGTATATATTTTTTTAAAGTACGGTGTGTATATATATATATACAACTATAACGTTGATAAAAAAATTAATCGTTTTTATAGCATCAAAAATGGGGCCCTCGAATTTCCACCACACTGCTTCAGGGCGGGCAGTCCAAAAAAAGTAAGGACACGGCCTTGGCGATTTGCGACGTTCGAAACCGACAGTCCATTAGGAGAAATTTAGGTTACCCATAAAACGTTTAAAGAAAGCTGAAATGCTTTCAGAGGAATCCCAACGTGTGATAAGGTTAGTTAAATTTTTGAATGTGACAGTATTATGTCGGAGCGACTAAGGCCAACTGGGAGAATAAGTAATTTCGGTAAGTTATAGCTCCCGGACAAGGTGACGTCCATAGCAGCTCAGGATGATTTCGAACACTCTTCCCAAACACTCGGCCTAGTCGAATGATGGGCTCATATCCCGCTATTACCTCCCAGAATACTCCATCAGCACAATGCCCCGCAGCCATCAAGGGTCAGGAGGGAGACCATCCGTTACTGAAACTGGCAAGTCCAATCCCCCAGACCCGACAGGACACACATCTACTGACAGAAGATTTGATTTGTATTACTTCATTCCTGTAACGTGCTTCTATCTTCATTCTGGCTAATTCTGTTATAGACTATAGAGATAAATACAAGTCTATATAACAACGTCTAGATAAATTATTGGCAGTCAGGGGAGCCAGATAACAGGCTGTGTAACATAATGGAGCTAAGACTGTGTGATGGGCTAATAAATTCTGCTAAAGATTGGTCTACAATAGTAGTTTATCTAGCGCCACAGACAGGTTAACCCTATTGAAGTCACAATGCCCAATCAACATGCTGAAATCCTACAATTAGCAGCAACATTTGCCGTGAGGAAACGAATCATTGGGAAGTTTGGGGAATGCCACATAACAGGGAATGGGATTTAGGAAAATGCAAGGATATCTGATGTGGTTGAATTCTACGTTTTTCCCTACACTGTATTGAACAAATAATTACACCGGCTTTTCCTCCCCGTGCAGTTTTGAAGGGAAGAAACCTTTAAAAAAGCAAATTGCAACCAAATTATTATTAATTAACAATTTAAAAGATTTTTTTACAGTGAATTGTGATCATAAACGCCTTTAAGGAGTTACCCAGCCTGACAGAAGGGCAACAAAGGGGAACATTATTACCATTACCATCCCACGACCGTTTGTGGGACACTGCTGTGTGCATTTGCCTGCCACATTTCACCCAGAAAATAATACTAATACTAATAATAATCCTTGCATTTAATGTAGCGCTTTTCATGTCTTCCAGACGTCTCAAAGCGCTTCACAGAGTATACGGTAAAGTGAATTGACTGGATATTTATGGGTGAAACGGCCAAGGAAACTTGCTCAAGGTTTTGTCCCGCCTGGAATCGAACCTGGGTCTCTCGCTTGCAAAGCAAGTGGCTTTAACCACATCATACACTGTAACCGGCATTATACGATGCTCTTACAACACGTTTGTCATTATGAATTACTATACAGTCAATATACAAAATATACAGTCAATTCACTTTGCAGTATATTCTATGAAGCCCATTGAGACGTCTCAAAGTCATGAAAAGGCGCTGTATCAAATGCAAGGATTATTATTACAAATGGAGAAGATAATAAGAAGATTGTCTTCCCCAGGAGGGTTTTCTTTAACATGGCAAAGTTAAGGTTAATGAGTGTAACAGTGTGATAGTCACACAGCTCCTTTGCACTATGTCCATCAAATGCAACACCTATTTGAAGACAAGGATAGTTTCTAACTGGATTAGTTAATAACAAAATTAAGTGGAGGCATTTTCTGGTCCCTTGAAATATGTCAGACTGGCCAGGGAGAAATCAAGTTGTGAACTGCCACGATGTATTTGTTTTTGGAGGAATCGCTTTAGAAATCACTCTTTATTAAATCCCAATAGATCCACAAAAATGAACCTTTTCTGATGGACTGAATAGTTTCAGCTCTCAGTTCGTCAATGAACCTTTCCCACAATACTTAACCGTGCGTTTGCAATTATAAACTACATAAATTGCAGTCTATTTCCTTATAGTCTCTTCACTTTAAAAAAAACGCACCAAGGTATTCATCAAAAAAACATCTCCTCCTCTCTGTAGCAATACAAAATTGTCGAGACGTTGTTTGATATGGATTCTAGCGGTTTAATGAGCCAGCACCAAATTAAATTTCAAGATCAAAACGCATCCGCTATCCTTCACAGTCAAATACGATATAGAAGATAAGAAAAAGGGGATGGTCGGGTCAGAAGTGGTGGAAGTTCGGGATGTAAAGGGATAAATCGTTTGCCTTTCAATATGGTACATAACAACCAATAATAGAGGCTTCGCTATAGTCCCAACATGTTAATATTTCAACGTACATTCCCATTACATGATTATTCTTGCTAATCACTCTGCAGCAAAAAATCGTTACAATTTAATTAGTGGCTTTGCAATCTTTAGTGTCTCCACATTCATTTCAAAATCTAAACAAGATTGTGCTCCGTTTTTTTAAGTTTCTTGTTGCGGTTAATTCAGGAGTCGCTGTGTAGTTCCTGGCAATGTGCTTGGATCAATGTGACAGATGGCTCGGAGCTGAAAGATCAAGGGGGAAGGCTAAGCTTACATGGAACTGAAGGTGTTGTGCCGCATAAATATTTCTTTATAAAACACCTCAGTAAATCTACATGTTCATAAAAGTTTATTGCTGAAGCCAGGGAAACCTCTCCATTTTGGACAATGTTCAAAAGGTCCTTGTTGAGTGTAGCAGAGTTGGAAGCAGAGGACATTTAATGAACAGTGGGGCATTGAGTATAACAATCCTTGCATATAGCGCTTTTCACATCTTCTAGACGTCTCAAAGCGCTTCACAGAATACACTGTAAAGTGAATTGACTGTATATTTGTGGGCGAAATGCGGCAGCCAATTGCGCACAGCAGCGTCCCCCCCCACAAACAGTCATGAGTTGAAATGACCAATTTATTATTATTGAATTTGAGGGATGATTATTAGCCGTGTGGAGTAAGGAAACTTGCCCGAGGAATTGCCCTGACCTGCCTGGATTTGAACACACGTCTCACACTTGTAAGGCGAGTGCTCTGACCACTGAGCTACAGGAGCTCCATATAGTATGACTATCTTTAGATGTAGATCAACTGTGCTGCCAATAACAAGTAAATAATCAGTCCGTGTCTAATAATAGCACTATTTTGAAAATGGCAAATAATTTAATACTATAGATTTCCAGAGAGTCGTTCAACATCCTTCTTTCAAATCAGAGACGGTAGAAACGATAAGATTTCCACTTCCAGCAGTGCAGTGTAAGATCTCAGAGCTATTACAATCATTACATGTCAAATATTGACACTGGGAATTTCTCTAAATGCTGTAAAGGAACCACATAGTCTTCCGTATGATTATTAAAGGATTCTCTGACTTTCACCCAAGGGTTACAAGATTAGATGTAACTAAAGTTTTTTTTTAATTACCAGAGTCTATCAGGGTCAGCTTCATTGGATTCAAATTTCGCAGGTTCAAAAAAACCCTACAAAAATTAATTAACTGAAAATTAATAACGGATTATTACTATACGAGTCAATGAAATTTAATGGACATCAATTTGAATAGTTCAATTGCTGTGCAATAAGACTGCAGTGTTTGATCATAGATACTGGGGGAATCTTGCTACAAAATACATGCATTTATACATCGAGCACTTCACGTAGAGAGTAACATACTGGAGTGCTTTACAGAAGTGTTGGCAGACACTGTGAGAGGGATGGACGACAGGATGGATGAGGCACAGATGAAATATACACGTCTACCCAAATAGTTTCCAACCACTTGTCAATCCAGTAAATCATTATTCAAGCACTGGATTGCGAATATGCGATTAGAGGATGGACAATACTGCATAAGGAAACAAAGGTGGGATTTTTCTGGACACTCTAGAGCGAGATGCCATTGTGTTGAGACAAATGTCCAATGTAATGTTAATTCGATCTCCCACGTTCTATTAACTTATCACAAACTCATGAAAAGTTGCTGATAAGTTTATAGATTTTTAGATAACAATCCTTTTTTTAAATTACCCACGACTGTAACAGCGCCACAGCTAGACGCAATTCAGTACACAGATAGGGCCAGCCACAAATCTATGCACAAATCTGGGAGACAACAAGTCACCTGGTCACCTCCATCTGATCCAACTAGGATTAGACTAGGCTCGGCTAATCTACTTATTTTAACCTTTCATGGCAGTAATGCATAGTAATTATATGCAACTGGACCGTAACTTGTCAGCAGAGAAATCTTGCTTTTAATTTCAAAGCACAGTACAGTAGTCCAACTTTTGGGCTTTTATTTCTGACCATTTAATTTGATGTAAAGGTTTAATCAAGAAAGTTGTACTGAGACACAGAAAATTCAACTTGATCGGGTTGCTTCAAACAACTCATATCTGTCAACTTGACTCTAATGAAATAGACGGTAAATTTTGAATTATAATGAGCGTTTTATAAAATAACATGTTAATAAGGCAACGATAACCTTGTATTGATTTTTCCAATGTAATCTGCTTGCATTGATTTAATAATACAATTATAGTCGGCTTGCCTGCCTCACAGGATTTGGCCCAGCCTTTTCATAAATTTACAAATAAAGGCAAAATCTACTGGGGAAAACGGCACTGTTTAGTGCAAAACAAACCATATTACGACTCGGAAACTCATTTGCTCGCAACCAATCTCATATTCTCACTCGTTCAAATTGCAAAACATGTTCATGTTTATGGGGGAACTGTGGCCTATTTTAGAGGACAAAATTATTTGACCAATGCTCTATAAAATACTTAATTCTCCTCTCCCTTATGAGCAGAACCTTCCTAAGTTCCTGTAATAGGATAGCCTGTCAGCCAGACTCTAGGCATAGCCCAGTAAACCAGGCTGCATTCTGAAACATTGCCAATGAGGATGTAAGCAATAACCTTTTTTTTTGTTGAAGAACGTGTCCAAGATAATAAAGACACTGATTAAATGGCGAGGCCAAGGAGTTTAATCAAAACTCAGGCACTATTTATCGCACAAGACACTAGTGATAAAAAAAAAGAAACTTATTGCTACTTAGGAAATCGAAAGTGAACTTTATAATTTAAAGACATTTGTCATATATTACATGGACAAATCGAGAATTTTGTGTTGTGATTAGTGAATTTACCAAAGTAAATCACTGTGTCTGTATGTTATAGTGTATGGCTGCACAGAGTTAGAGCTAACAGTTTATTAGAACCACAACGCCACCGACAAGTATAATTTCGCTTTGCGGTGTAAATTCTCCAGTTCCCAAACACAGCCGTTCTGTTCGCCGGGCGAAATGTTGAAGTGAAGCACTTATTTTTTTTGTCACCGGGAATTATTTAGAAAGGAGAAGACGGTGAGGAATGTCAACGCGGCAATGTGATGGATAGTTCCAGAGCGATATTGATAGAGGCCTCCCTCCCCGACTCCCCAAACACTGTTTAAAAACTCACCGGATTGTAAATATGTCATCCACCCATTGATCATATCAAGTCCAAGTGCGCAGGATGGATGCAAAGTAGTAAGAATTTAAAATTGAGATAAGATCCAACACCAGAAACAAAGATGTCCCTCTTGACATTTGGTTTCTAGTGAGTCTCTTGTCGTTACGACATGGGATTTATACCCAGTGAAGTAAACTTTTAATACAGTTTAGACGACTATCATTCCTCAGGGACTTGGCCGTCACAAGGACATTGCTTTACATGCAATGCCATGTAATATGTATACTAGGATATAAATAATAATAATCATTGCATTTGATATAGCGCTTTTCACATCTTATTGACATCCCAAAGCGCTTCACAGAATATACTGTAAAGTGAATTGACTGTATATTTGTGGAGGAAACGCGGCAGCCAATTGTGCACAGCAGCGTCCCCCACACAACCAGTCGTGGATTGAAATTACCAATTTTTATGAAGGATTTTTATTTGGCAAAGTGGCCAAAATTTTACTATCTACCTCAGATAGTACACAGTCAGTTGGTAGTCTCTGTATTTTCTCATCAGCTGCCATGTTTCACAAAATACCCAGTCACTACAATATACAGCGTGAAGCGTTTTGAGACGTCTCAATGACATGTGATAAGGCACTGTATCAAATCCAAGGATTATTATCATTAAGAAGCATGACTTTCACTGACGTTTACTTACATCTATCACTTAGGTAACCACCAATTTTACTAGCCCTGTGTGCCTCGCGATGACCTCATTTTGAAAGCTAGTTAGCACGATCTGATGACGTGTGATTATGTGGGAAAAAAATCTAATTAACTTTGCACGTTGGTCAAGGTGCGCTAAAGCCGCACAGGCCATCATCCCCCACTCCCCCAGGTATCTCCTGCTCACTGATTAATGGAGGGGATTACTGGACTGTGGAGAGACATTGGTTACTTTTGGCTTGGTGACAAAAATGAATCACAATGATCTGATTTCTCACTGCGGGGGTGGGGGGGGGGGGAAATAATCATTGCTCTTTTACACTGAAAAGCCCAGGTGATGAGCCAAGGCCTACAAGATTAGGAGAGTACAGTCACTGAGATTGAAAAGGGTAGCCAATCAGATGATATGAATTAAGAAGTAATTGATGCCAAACTTGGATTGTAAATTGTCACAGGAAGGTGGGGGGGTAAGGAGCTCAGGGCAGTTTTGAGATCATGAGAATGAATGATTTACAGTTGGAACCAGAACAATGAGCCTCAATTTTAACATGGGAGGGTTTCCATTCAGACGCTGAATGTTGTTTGCTTGAAACAAATGCCTGTGGTTCTGTACCAATGATACTACACCAAGCAAATTACAACAACAACAACATTACATTTATAGAACACCTTTCACGTCAGGAGGACATCCCGAGGCACTGAACAGTCAGGTCGGGACCCGAGCAAGAGAAAGGGACACGGAGAGGTGGGGGGGAAGGGGAGGGGAGGGAGAGAGTTAGGAGGGGGGAGAGAGAATTGGGAGGGGAGGGAGAGAGTTGGGAGGGCAGCAGAAGGCACGATCGAAGAGGAGAGTCTTGAGACCGGCTTTGAAGGAGGCAGGGAGCGAGGCGAAGGGACTGTGGGATGGAGTTCCAGACTGTGGGGGCAGAGAGTCAGCCTGAAACTTATAGTTTTTAATGGTTTGGATTGTTGTCTACACATCCTGAATAGTAACTGTAATTATTTTGTCCATTATCCAGCAAACTTTTACGACAGTTAGACTGTCATTCCTCAGGGCTGCCCTTCACAAACACGTTGCTTTACATTCAATATCTCATAATGATTACAAACTGCCTTATCAAACAATATGGATTTTTTTTAAAGGAATGCAGATGTCCCATTAAAATTTGCCGGTGCATTTTTCTCTGATCAATCTATCGCTGAAATTACAACAATAATACAATAGCTTCAATCCTGAGGTCATCACTGGGTCAGTTTAAAGGGTGAGCGAAAAAGGTACACAGCACTGCAGCACATTGAGAATTTTCTGTGCTCTACTTTATTTGGAGCCCGTGAGATTTGTCTTTTTTTTAAAAAAAAGGTGCTTTAGGAATAATGAGAGATTCTAGAGAGGGAGGATCCAATTTTTGGCTTGGTTTAGCTCAATTATGAGAGTCACCTTGACCAGCGGGAATTTGGATTTGAAAAGTTGGGACATTGCTTAAAAAAAGAAATTGCCGACAAAAAACCTCAAGGCAGAAAACTCACAGTTTGGGAATCACCAGATGTCAATCTTTCAATTCAACTGTCGGTGAAATCGGGAAGCCAAAGGTTGCCACGCTCAATAATAATAATAATAATAATAATCCTTGCATTTGATATAGCGCTTTTCACATCTTATTGACGTCTCAAAGCGCTTCACAGAATATACCATAAAGTGAATCGACTGTATATTTTGTGAGCGAAACGCGGCAGCCAATTGCGCACAGCAGCGTCCCCCACACAAACAGTCATGGATTGAAATGACCAATCTCCTTATTGTGTTTTTTTTGGAGGGATTATTATTAGACGTGTATTTCAATGGTAACATTTCACGTACGCGCACACAAATCACAGTCCTGGACGTTCTCTGAGTCAAGTCCAATCCTCCGCACAAGCCTAAGTATTGTACACGGGTGAGAGTTTGACAGGGATGAGCAGTGCACAGCATGATCTGTGGAGATGGAATCGAGTTCTACACGCCGAGGAAAAATACTCGACAAGGGAACTCATACCAGTTCATTACAGAGGGGAGCTGTGCGGGTAGAGAGAACCACATAAGGAAGATGTATTTGATATAAAGTGGAATAGTGCACTCAGGAAAATGTCAGGAGCGCAGTGTGGAAGACAAAGCTGACTGAATGCCGCGGCGATGAAATATTGCTCAGAAACCCCAAAAATGCATCAGATTCATTTGATCTGATCAATGTTTTTCGTACAGGGGGAGGCAGCGAGCAAACATTTTCCAGCTCTTAAAGCAACAAAGTGAAAGATTGATCCGGCTCACATCAGACTGCCATGAAACACCACTAATACTGTAAATGTGTTCATTTCGGGAGAAATACACTGGCCCTGTGATGCACTATTCAAAGGTTTGAGAAGACAGATTGCTCAAACTACTGAGGAGAACAGGTATATATTTAAAATGTCCCCATGCTTTATGGGCTGCACATGAAACAGCATATGGTAGACTGGGGACTATATATCAGCATTAAAATGGCAGATTATTCCTAATGAATAATATTTCGCCACGGATTCCCACAGTGTGCAATAACTCCAGAAGTAATGTGAACAATAATAATACTATTACTGATAATAACAACAGAACTATTACTGCTGAGGTCTCCTTTATTTTCTCCCCTCCCTCGTTTCTTCAGAAGTTTGGTCCCCTATTTTACAAAAATATATAAAATATTATCTGTTTGCAAGTTCCTGCAAGTTCATTGTCCGTGGATAGCGATTTCCAGCGTATCTCTCAGTGTGTATCGTGGCTGCATTTGATCAGTAGCGCATATCCCTGGTTTTATTTATATAATTCATCAGATACAGTCTCGAGATCTGATAAAATTTAAAAGCAGCCAATGTTATGCCTTCGAAAACGTTGAGTTCTGAACATAGGCAACTAAGACAAAACAGTCAGCGCCCACACAGCTTCAGTCACAGCCATAGCCTTGATCATTACCCGGCAAATTTAATCCAAATCAAAAACATAAATGGCTTTAATAAAAACATATTTCACAAAAAAACAACTGATTACACTTTAAAATGGTCCCAAAGAGACATAGACCATTCTTATAATATTCTGCTCAGAGGTTTGAGAAGGTGGGTTCCTCAGAGTGGGAAAATTCCATACAATATTGTTGTTTGAAATGCGTTTTGCTCGCAACAGATTTCTTGTGTTAGCCATTCTGCTCGGAGTAGAAATCTGACACGATTCAAATGAATGGGAAGAGAATTGGCCCTTTGAATGCTACACACCGCCATCAGTATTGTGCTTGGATTGAGGATGTGTGACTGCCATTGTACCTGAACTTGATCTCGATCGACACTTTCCGACTGCTGTTTGTACACAGCAGCAGCAGTGGCTCAATACACAATACACAATACACAGCCCTATTCAGTGTGTGTCAAAAAACACTCTTCCCCCCCTTGTCTGTCTCTTATTTTTACCTTTCAAACGATAACCAAACTTGCAGGTGTTTGCTGTCAGTTTTATGTATTTAGTGAGTCCCTCATTAACTGGTGTGTTTTTTCCTGTATCGGCAACTTGGCAACCCATCACAAACAATGCTTGATCTCCCACAGGCTGGTATTACTGCATTCAAATGAGTACATCGTGTAATGATGTACCCCTAAAACCTGCTTTTATATTTAAAACTATGTCAAATCTGCAACTAATTTTAACAACAAAATTGTAATGATAGTAAATATATATATATTTATATGTGTAATAAGCCTTGCATTTGATATAGCCCTTTTCACGTCCTCTGGATGACTCAAAGCGCTTCACAGAATATACTGTAAAGTGAATTGACTGTATATTTTTGTGGGCGAAACGCAGCAGCCGAATGCGCAAGGCAGATTCCCGCAAACAATCGTGGATTGACGTGACCCAAATTATCATTATTATTTTTAAAAAGTGATTATTACCCCGGAATAAAGCGTTAGGACTTTTTTGAACTTATTACCTTCAAACAATATTTAATATACAGTCAATTCATTCTTTACAGGATATTCCGTGAAGCGTTTAGAGATGTCTTGAAGACGTGAAAAGCGCTATAACAAATGCACGGATTATTATTATTATTTTGAATTCAAAGCAACAGTTCAAAAAGCTACGGTATGAGTGTGTACACACTGCAATCCTGCGACTGAGGGCTGAGATGCAGCATTAATTTTTCAATTTTTTTTTACCACAGAACACGCCATCACAGAGCAGTACATTTTCATTATGTCTTTATTCGATTTCTCATGCAGATAAGGCAGGGGACATCTTGTTGCAACAACATTTACTGAATTGACAACACGGGATCAGAATATTAAGAGTAAGTCATATCATTATCAGGAATTACATTAGCTGCTGCTAGCGTTAATTTCTTGGTGGAAAAGAAAATTGATTTGTATTGACCTCGACTTAGTGGCTTACTCCAACTTTAAAAAGAAATAACTTGTCAGTTAGATGTTGCTGATTGCTGGTGACTTTTTGTCCTCAGAATGCAAAACGCATCCGCAATTCGGAACTGAAGGGGCAGATATTCACCCACTGTTAAAACGCGCGTTGAGTTAAGGCCTGTTTCTGTCACATTTTAACGGTTGCAGATAAATCACGCTCTCGTTCTGCACTCGTATTTGTCACTGTGCCTCACCTGGTCTGCGAGCTCTGTTTACAGCGGCAAAAATAGAGGTCAGGTTTTTTTGCTGGAATTCAGCCAAAAAAAAAGGACCTTTTTTCTGTTTGGCGCTAGATTAAATAGGTTGAATTATGCATTCCGAATAGGCATTAAAGCAAACCCAGATCCATCTCGTACTGGTGTCAATCTAGAGGCACGCCAGAAATAAAAGGAGGCTGTGAATTTGTTAAGAGACCTTCACGCCCCCCCACTCCCCACCACCCCCACCCGCCCCCTCCTCCAAAAACAGTCACTGCCTTTGACAGTAATTACCTGTGACAGGCTTTGAGACGTTCAACGTGACACGGTACTAGAAAAACGCAAATTCTTCTCTCTTTTCTTCTCTGAAATCGATGTACCTGGCACTGAGCGAACCCGGCACCCCCACAATCTCGTCACTCTCCTGCTAGTTAAACTAATATATATATATATATATATTTTTAAACGAAACTAAACAGTGAGCACCTTTGTGCACAAATAGTCTTACAAGCATCCGATACTGCCCTCCACCACGCAAAAGTGCCACCAAGTTTTTCCACGCAAATTTGATTACATCTCGGATGAAAGCGCTGGCTCTCTCAGCATAAACTCTGCTACCACAGACTGCCTGACCCTGGAAATATGCACAGACAATTACTGCAGAAACAGAAATCTTAAATCGCGCCAGTCTCCCAACTTAGTTACTGTCTTGTGTCTCTAATTGTCTAAAATAGAACCCAAAAGTTTATCAATCGGGTGATAACTTTACTCTGGAAGCCTTCACTCTGTTCAGCATCTCAGCATCTCATTGTGTAGTAATAATAATCCTGGCATTTGATATCGCGCTTTTCACGTTTTATCGACGTCTCAAAGCGCTTCACAGAATATACTGTAAAGTGAATTCACTGTATATTTGTGGGTGAAACGGCAGCCGATTGCGCACAGCAGCGTCCCCCACAAACAGTTATGGATTGAAACGACCAATTTTTATGATTGTGTTTTTTGGGGGGATGTGGAGTAAGGAAACTTGCCCAAGATTTCGCCCCGAACTGCATGGATTCGACCACGGATCTGAACACTTGTAAGGCGAGTGCTCTAACCACTGAGCTACAGGAACAATATCAGGGGGATACCTTTGGGAAGGGCGAAGAATTAGAAATGTTAAAGCACTTAACCCTGGCTGAAAGAGTGTGTTTGGAGAGGGCAATGGAAATGCAATTTATTTTTAAATAATCCTACTTGACCAGTTCGCTCACAGAGTCCTGTATAATCTCCCACAGCAAATAGAGACTGAGATGTGTGTTAACCTGTACTACTCCAAGACACCTGCTGAAGCCAATTACAAGTTACACTGGCTGTGACCAAGCTGTGGGGGAAGTGATATTATCGCGGGGGGTGGGGTGGGGGTGAGGGGGAGAGAACGCAGATGTAATATCGAGTAATACGTACTAAAAAGTCATTGTATGTTTCGAACAATGAAACCAGGTCAAATTGGTTTGGAGAAGTTTCGCCCACCAAATGTACAGTCAATTCGCGTTACGTGTCAAAGCACTATTCTGTGAAGTGCTTTGACACGTCTCGCAGACGTGATAAGATATCAAATTCATAGTTTATTATTAGACTAACAATACGATTATGTATAAGTTACCTACTGATGCCTTCAAGACTGTAAAGCTAAAACAACTGCATGTACTAAAGAAATCCTCTATCAGTACTCCAGCCTCATTCAGAGAACAATTCCCTTCAGTGACTGATCACTTTTTATAGTTTCAAGATTTTATTAACTACAGCAATTGATGATTTTCAAAGGGCAAGAATAAATATCACTCTCACAATAACATTAACTCTTGCATTTGATTTACAGCCTTTCACGTCAGGAGGACGTCTCAGAGCGTTTCACGGGGTCAACTATAATAATATAATAAATAATAATCCTTGCATTTGACACAGTGCTTTTCACATCTTATCGATGTCTCAAAGCGCTTCACAGAATATATTGTAAAGTGAATTGACTGTATATTTGTGGGCTAAACGCGGCAGCCGATTGAGCACAGCAGCGTCCCCCACAAACAGTCGTGGAGTGAAATTACCAATTTTTATTATTGTGTTTTTTTTGTGGAGGGATTATTATTAGGTGTGTGTGTGTGTGTGTGTGTGTGTGGGTGGGTGGAGTAAGGAAACTTGCCCAAGGTTTCGCCCTGACCTGCCTGGATTCGAACACAGGTCTCAAGCTTGTAAGGCGAGCGCTCTAACCCACTGAGTTACAGGAGCTCTACTATAAAGTGTAGTTACTGTGTAATAACTCCCAGTATTAGCAGAGCAGTTAAATGTATGGAGGTGGAACCAGCATCAGGCTTCTACACGGTCACTGTAACTCTTTATTCTGACGCTTCACGTGTGTTACGTTTAAAGAACCAAGATTTCCACGGCTGTTTGTGGGGGACGCTGCCGTGCGCAACTGGCTGCCGCGTTTCGGCCACAGATATACAGTCAATTCGCTTTACAATCTATCCTGTGAAGCGCTTTGAGACGTCTAGAAGACGTGACAAGGCGCTGTATCAAATGCAGGGATTGTTATTATTATTATTGCTAATTGTTGAATGAAGATGCGGGGGGATGGAGGCATTAGGGAAACTAGTCAAACGTCAGATGTCTGAACAGTCTTTATTAGCCAAGCATCTTATGTAAAAGGGTTTTACCCAGAAACCTGAACTCTAACGTTTGTTAAACGATTACAAAGTGGGTTTTTAATTGAGCATATGGAGCTGATCAGACAACACAAATTGGACAATGTTAGCACACACTGGAGTGAGCGTTTTGAAAACTAACATGAGAAGAATATTGTATGTTGTCAAGTCAGCCTGTTTCATGTACCCTACCCACTGTCAGTTGGGGAGTGTTCAAATGTGTCGGCACACTTCTCCACAGAAATTTCTTCCTAAAATTCAGCCGCCTCACACATCCCTTTCTAGATTTTGAAAGCCTATCACAAACCTCTCTATTACTGTAACTTCAAACCCTCTAATATGCAAATACAGTTACAGAAACTGGTCATGTTTGCGTGGCAATACAATTCTCTTGCCTGTGAAAGGCACATCATCAAAGTTGCTACATTTAATAATAATAATAATCCTTGCATTTGATATAGCGCTTTTCATATCTTCTAGGAGTCTCAACGCGCTACACAGAATATACTGTAAAGTGAATTGACTGTATATTTGTGGGCGAAACGTGGCAGCCAATTGCGCACAGCAGCGTCCCCCACAAACAGTCGTGGATGGAAATGACCACCTTTATTTTTTTGATGGGATTATTATTAAGCGTATATATGGAGTAAGGAAACTTGCCCAAGGTTTCTCCCTGACCTACATGGATTCGAACATAGGTCTCACGCTTGTAAGGCGAGTTCTCTAACCCACTGAGCTACAGGAGCTCCACACTTTGTAATAATAATAATAATAATAATGATGTAGTGCCTTTTATGCCAGGAGGATGTCTTATGAGCTTCAAAAGATATCCTGCAAAGTGTAGTGACTGTGCATTTTGTAGTAGCACAAAGTTCTGACAAAAGTCCCCTAAAGAAGATATTCTTGTCGAGGTGAGTTGGGTTTGGGGAGGTACAGTATGTGAATTGTGGCCTTGCCCGCAAAATACACAGTCCATTCGCTTTACGGTTGATTCTGTGAGGTGCTTTGAGACGTAGCCCTGAGATAGCACTGTAACAAATGTAATTTTGTATTGTGATAAGGCGCGACATCAAATACAAGGATTATTATTAATATTATAAATTATTGTGGGTTTTTGGCCTCTGTTGTTGAACTGGAAAATCCTACCAACCACAGGGTGAAAAATCAGCGTAAAGGGTTGAGGCTGAGTAGTGACAGAGCAAGACTTGGATCACAACACAAAGACAGAACTAAAGCCACAATCTCTCTCTCTGTGTCTGTGATGATACATGAAAGTGATCCCATAATTAATGCTTTTGCGCCATCTAATCAAAAATCTAATGGAATGGAGTCCTGTAGCTCAGTGTTTAGAGCACTCGCCTTGCAAGCGTGAGTTCTGGGTTCAATTCCAGGCAGGGCAAAACCTTAGGCAAGTTTCCTTACTCCACACACACGTCCGATAATAATCCCTCGAAAGAAAAACAATAATAAAATTGGTCAATTCAAACCACGACTTTGCCCACCAAATGTACAGTCAATTCACTTTACAGTATATTCTGTGAAGAGCTTTGAGACGTCTAGAAGATGTGATCTGCCTCTATAGCAAATGTAAGGATTATTATCATTCTAAACATCAATGTAGAGTCATTTAACTTCAACAAACACAACATCATTTCTGGAGCTCAGCTCACCTAATCCTCCTCTCTGTCGCCATGATGTCAGAATGTATTTGAACACAGGATTGAGTGTTTGGATTCTATTAAGTGTGCGTCACAAAACGATCCACGTATTTCTCCAAATTCCCTTTTAAAACTATGTTACGGTCTCAGCCTCCGTTAATCTTAGTAGCAAACAACATGCCACCACAACAGAATGACATTTACAGAGGACGTCGGGAGGACGTCCCAAGGCGCTGGCGTGTTCGGCATTCCGCGCTTCGAACCGACCGTTCTTTGACGAATGAGCGATGTTACTATTATATTTTTTTTAAAAAAGCTTTAATATGAGAATCTTTGCATTGTATTCAGACTTTGCTCAACGTGAGGAGACGAGTCAACGCAACCGAAGAACCAACAGTACAGATTTTCCTTCCTGACAGGTGAAGGCTGGGAAGGAGCACAAGCAGCTGCGGAGATCCTTTCACCGCGATGATCTTTTTTCCCCGCAGTGTTTGGATACGTGACAACAGAGGGGGTGGCGGGGGGTGGGGGGGGGGTAAAGGAAGGAAAGGAAACTGAAGAAAAAAGAAATGATTGTTGATGGTCTTTCTCTAAGAACACTGCACTGCACTACGCCTTCAATTTAAAGACAGCGAGGGCTAAACAAATAAATAAATAAATAAAAAATCCATTAAAAGATGAACAGAGCCTTTATTAAGCAGCACTAAGAAGGGTAATGATGTGTTTGGAAATTAAGGTGATCAAACATTTAATGGAACTTGCTCCTGTAGGCAAACAGCAATTTAAATGACTCAATTATGCATCCATTATCTCTCCCTATTAAACAAGTAGCGTTTTCTGCTAGATGTTTCTTCCGAGTGTTCTCTAAAAAGAGAAAGAGAGCGAGCTAATAAACCACTAAACTAGTTAACTAAGACTACAAACGAGGTAGACAAAAAAAAGATCTAGCAATATCTGCATATGCTTGATTCATAAATCACACTAATTAGTTTAACACGAAAATCAACTCTTCAATATTCTGTTAAATTATGCATTTACATATTAAAACTCAAATGAAGTAAAGATTGGTAGTCTGGGTCACTGCCGCAATAATGGCACGGACAAAAAAAACTGATAAAACCATTTATTATGGTATGAATAACTAATTTCAAAATTTATGACATTGGATTTTAGTTCCTCTTGCCTTTATATATGCTAAGAAATTAGCACAGCCATAAATGGAGAGGAAATCAGTCTGTGTTATTTGCTGTCTGCCATTTGCAAATCATTATTAATTGCGTCACATCGCTCTTACATGGACAGTCTGCCTGAGCGCCCCAGCAGACAGGCATATCTCTTCATCAGGGCGAAGGCATGAGGCCCCGAAGAACCAATTACCCCTCTCTGGGCTGTATCAGATATGGAAGGAATTTTTACAAATTACAGAATAAATAGAATTTTCACACGTCGAATCGCAGAACCACAAACCCGTAATGAAAAACAATATATCACAATCAAGGGGACAATTCCATTCATAGGCCAATAGATTATGCTTTACTACTCATAATTCTGCACCCGGCAATGACAAAACATGTTTACCTTTCTGAAGTGTACGTCTGACCCACTGTGTATTTTTCCGTACAGTAATAAGAATAAAACGCTCTAAGAATCACTAATATTTCAATAATTTAAAATGTACACTGTGGCTGTGGTGTACAAAGGGAAATGTCATTTTGTGGAATTAAAGAATATTTGAAGAGACAAAACGCGAGGTCTGTTGCCGGCTATCCCTCGACTGATCGCTGCCTCAATCTTTCTATTGCTGTGTACGGAATAAAGGTGTTTAACTCGTGAATTGAAATCATCCTGAAGTTTTTCAACCTGCTGGAAAATGTGGCGTTTAATTTTTGTCACCTTTCTGCTGGAATTATTTCAGCATTTTATATATACAGTACTGCAGTTCGTAATCAAGTGGGATCTCTCATATTATTCACAAAATGCAATGAGTTACAGAAATACAGAAAAAGATAGTGATGCCACCGTGCTTTGAAGCTCTAGCTTCCCTTGTGTTAGGAAAAGTTTGACTCAATCCTTAAAGTAAAACCTATGCTCTTTGATGATCAGGACACTAAATTCGAAAAACTGTAAAAACATTCCTAATACGGTTATAATAATCCTTGTATTTGATAGAGAGCTTTTCACGTTCTCTAGACGTCTCAAAGCGCTTCACAGAATATACTGTAAAGTGAATTGTCTGTATATTTGTGGTCGAAAGGCAGCAGCCAATTGTGGACAACAGCGTCCCCACAAAATAGTCACGGATCGAAATGACCAATTTAAAAAAATTTATATATATATATTTGCCATAGAGTTCATTTCACATGGATTGAATTTCATTTTAATACAATTTTTCGATTAGTGAAATTGTCCACAAACAGTCATGGGTTGAAAATGATCAATTCATTTTTTTTTTGAGGGATGATTATTATTAGGCTTGTGTGTGTGGAGTAAGGAAACTTGCCCAAGGTTTCTCCCTGACCCACTTGGAATTGAACCCAGGTCTCGCGCTTGTAAGGCGAGCGCTCTAACCACTGAGCTGCAGGAGCTCCATGTTCATTCAAAGCCTGCCTGCCTGAGTTTTTGTGTAGCTAAACTTCACACAGAAAAAAACGTTGATAATCTCAGGTCCGCTCGCTTGCGAGACGAGTGGTCTAACCACTAAACTACACTACCACTCCATTATATATATATATATATCATATATAATGAAATGATAATGCAGTGTACACATACACATAACAGTAGTCACACATCCAACTAGAACAGCTGTTGTACTCACCTTTGCAGTTCGACAGGGAAAATAGATATTTGGAAGCGTTCCAAATCTGTAAACCTTATCAAAGATTTTGTTGTGAGTGCTTGCAACAGTGATTGGCCCCTCCTATTAACGGCCATGCACTGACTTCAGGTACTGAGCTGATATAATGCATGTGTTTTCAGTTATTTATTTGTTTGGGGGCTTTTTTTTAAGTGCCTATCTGAGTCTGTTCCCACCTGCTCTGAGGAGAGAGATCATGTAAAGGTCTTAACTCGCTGTGACATCGACAAAATGTGTCATAATGATTTTTAATCTACTCCTGATTACTAGGATTTACCATAATCAGTAAATATTATATGATTTTCATATCGTAGCTGCATACATCAGAACACTGGGAGAAATAGGTTGGGACTGCCTAACACAATGTTAAAACTGCTTTGTATTATCGGAAGACACCATAGCTTTAAGCCCTGAAAACCTACAGTAGGATTTTACTTCAGATCATTAAATATGTATATCCTATTATATGGCTTGTTAGATTATTGAGCCCTATTGACTGAGGATAAATTTCCAGCAGTGCTCTGTGCAATAAATTCATTCAAGGATAATAAGACTCAATAATGAATCCAACCATGTAATACCATACTATTATAAGAAATCAGTTCTATTTTATACCTATTAAGCATTTGTATTTTTTTTAAAAAAACTTTTTAACAATGCAATACAGGGCAGGCATTTTCCACAAGACAGGGTTTCAGTCACACACTCAAAAAACACACCTTTCTGTTTTTACATGTCTATTAACTCTTTCGGGAAGGATTTTGATTATATTGTGAGCTCAGGCAGTTTTAAACCTCACCTTCTCTGCATTCTTCCACTTTGCCTTTGGGATAAAAAAACATTAAAATAGATGTAGGAGCCTTAGCGAACCCAGAAATTTCTAAATATTGATGCAATTCAAGTCAGGAAGATCATTCAGATAACATTAATGGGCTTCGAGGGAGGGAACGTACAGGAAACGGCTTGGCTGTGACATGCCTCTAATTGAATTTTAATAACTAGGAGGGTTTAATTGGGATTTAATTTGCTGCACTTCTTAAAGCGATTCCATATTAAGGAATTCTGTGGATTTCCAGTTGATCTGTGACAACCGCACTCTCTGGAAGTAGATCATGTGGCAGCTATGTTCCCATAGGCTGACATCGCATAGTCTGAGAACGAAGCGATTATTATCTCCGGAAAAGCGATCCGCCAATCAACTACCAACTGGATTCCTACTTACACTCACTTGCAAGGTGAGTGCTCACAACCACTGAGCTACAGGACGCTTTGTTAGTGCACAAATTTGTTTCAGGGGGTGGTAATGAGGACAGAACTTTTATTCTTTTCCCCCAAAAGGACAACCCAGAACATTGCTCTAAAAACACAAATGGAAATCATTTTTCTCACGGCTTTTTTTTGTGTGGTTAAATATCTCAAGATAAAACTACTTGGCAGTTAACAAATGTGTATCTGCCACCAATCTCTGTAATATCAGGAGAGGGGAAACAGAATTCTTCATGTCATTAACCTTTAAACAATGACAGAAACGGGGGTGGGGGTGGGGGGGCGGGAGCACGAAATGAATGAAAGCCAAACAAAAAGAGGTTACAAAAATAAGCCATGATAATCTGAGTGCACGTTCTGTAAAGATTTAAACAGCATTTAAAAATCCAATCCGGTTATTTCTCTGCTAATGGTTAGCCACCAAATTTAAAAACTGATCTGAAAATTTACAGATAATGATATCAGTCAAGATTCGAGGATGTATTTGATCGCAGAAATGAACAGTGGTTTTAAAATCTGTCTGAGATAGCTGGAGCTTGGTGGATCAATAACAGGTATTAATTTATACAATCACACTTACACAGCACAGTATCTCGATGTAACCGACAACCACATAACATCAGTGCCAAACCTCATACCAAAATCATCCACTTTTAATGAAGCAATATGTTTGGGATTTTTAATAGCCCGTCTTCTTTCAATTTCTAACAAAAAGAGTCATACAGTTTCAGCTCAGTGTGATTCCCGCAAAACACTGGGGAGGAAATACTGCAGCATTTGAAAAGGAAACAGAATTCTATCACGGGGAAGGCATCAGCCGATGAATAGAGCATAAATTAAATTAAACAATAACAGAAGTGATCTCATAAAAACCTGCGCTACCACATCTTGCAGAATCCGCAAAGAATTTTAGCAACAGGCAATTGTGCGGCCACACATCAAATTATACCACTACATGATGTAGTATTCTGCTCGACCCACCTCCACAAAAGCAGACACTGTCTACTCCAAAGCAACACGTTATTGTAATTGTAGGAAATAAAATATGTACAATGGAAGAGAGTGACATTTCTTCCTCTAAACAGGAATGCTTCACGAGCACAACTGTGTGACTTCTGTTACTTGTGCAATACGGCACCGAATAATTCATATAAATAACGGGCCCCGAGCGCTTCTACTAAACGAGAAAAATGCACCAAAAACAACGGCGTTATAGCACACCACAACACAGGCAAAACACAGGCTTTGGTTTGTGCGTTGTACACGCAGTGGCTATGCCAAGGGTAAATCAAACAACAACAACAAAATTACATTTGTATAGCGCCTTTCACATTGTTAATAACAATTAAACGCTATGGAAAGCACCAGTTGCAGAACATTCTACATTGTACAGAAAATATACAGAGATATGTCCATTATCATGTTATTTATGGTGCAATTTTCAATAAGAACTTTAAAAAATATATACTTGTTAACCAGGCGCTTCCTTCGAAGTAGATGAGCAAACAATGCAGGTTCCACAACATGCTTACAACACTGTGGTCATATCAGCAGCCCCCTCAATAATTATTATATTGAATGTGCAACACACAGACCAGTCCTCCCACGTCATTCTCAATTCTGAACATCTGTGATGCCTGGCGAGCGGATAATCCTGACTCTGGGTTTAGAGTTCAGTGGAAAGCTGTATTTTGTTGTTCAACTAAGTAAAACAAGTGGTGTGCGAAGGCTGCATTTGTTTTTGCCATTAGCCCTTATGTGATCCATCCAAATCCCATTACCAGTTGTGTCATTTTTTTCACTGATCAAACATTCACTGCTCATCAAACTATATTCGCCTCTTAAATAAATGATCAAAGCATCGTGGCTTCGGCTGATTCCAAATCAGGATCCTTATGTTTCTTTTAAAAATACAACAGGGTTACACTGTAATATTACAGCAGATCAAACCAATACTGTATTTAAAAGGAAACTTGAAAAGGAAAATTTTATAAGGATATGGGGAAAAGAGCAGGGAGGAGTGGGACTGATTGGTTAGCTCTTCCAAACAGCCGGCACAGGCATGATGGGCCGAATGGCCTCCTTCTGTGCTGTAATATTCTAGGGTTCCATGATCCACAGAAAAGCAAACACAGAATAATAAATAATAATAATCCTTGCATTTGATATAGCGCTTTTCACGTCTTATCAACGTCTCAAAGCGCTTCACAGAATATACTGTAAAGTGAATTGACTGTATATATTTGTGGGCGAAACGCGGCAGCCGATTGCGCACAGCAGCGTCCCCCACAAACAGTCGTAGATTGAAAATGACCTTTTTTTTTATTATTGTGTTTTTTTTGGAGGGATTATTATTAGGCTTGTGTATGTGGAGTAAGGAAACTTGCCCAAGGTTCCGCCCTGATCCGCCTGGATTCGAACACAGGTCTCACGCTTGTAAGGCTCCAACCACTGAGCCACATGAAATGGAAAATAGCAGAAGAATAAAAAGGGGAAAATAAATAATTGTTCACCTGTCACAGCCACAGTGGGGAACTCTCTGTCACTGACAGGCCCCTTTGATCATCTCAACAACTGTAAGCTCGATGCTGCCACATATGAAAAATGACAAAGCAACGACAAGAATCATTGAGGGCGGCTGGTCTCTCTGAGATGGTCTGCGTTGGTGTTTGTGGTTGTTGTTGTTGTTGTTGTTGGTAGGACTTCACAAGAGTCTCCGGTCAAAGAGGCAGCAAATGTCGGTGACAACAACAACAACAACATGACACTTGTACAGCGTCTTTCACATCAGGAGGACGTCCCAAGGCGCTGGACAATCACTGCTTCAGATGTGAGCTGAGTGGGAGGGCGGGGTACTAATGCTCTTACTGGATTTAAAGCAGAATTTTATGTTATATAAAAAAAAATTATTGAGCGAGCTATGTTTTTGAACCGCCACTTCAACAGATTTGTTCTCACTTGTTAATATGTACATGTACTTTTATCAGGGCATTTCACCGTTGGCCTTTGACCTTCAAAATCAATACCCTCTAAGCCACAAGCACAGATAATATCTGTTCAAGCAATTCCCCAAATCTGGGTTCAAGGTAGTATAGTTACAGAGCGAGGGCTCGCATTCACACTCTCTCCCACACGCCGACTCTCATCGCTTGGATTGACGGGATAAGTACGTCATTAAAAAACAATGCAAGATGCAACAGAAGACCACAAATAATTTATAAAATATTAATCTTTGATACAGATAAAGGAACACTTATTCTACCAGTACAAATAGCTGGATCCAATGTGTCAGTTCTAATAGGCAAAGTGGTTTAAAGAAAGACAAACCTCTGGGTCATCAGGTCACCATTGATGGCATTTTCTGTACAACACACAATGGCAATAAACTCTGTGAAGCGATTAGAGACGCTTTGAAATGTTTCAAGCTGATGGGCACTGCATCAAATCTAAGGAGTTTATATTATAAACTCTGTACACTGTTACGTGAAAGGGCCTTGAAAATCTTAGGACTGAATGCGTTTCAGTGGAAGTTCAGCGTGGTGGGTTTTGAGGACAAGTCGGTGAGGATGTAAAGAAGGGGAAAACTATACTGTTAGAATAAGTTAGAATAACTGCAGACTCACAACCCCACACATGGGAGAATAATAATTTGTCATTTTCAATCCACGACTGTTTGCGGGGGATGCTGCTGCGCGCAATCGGCTGCCGCGTTTCGCCCACAAATACACAGTTAATTCACCGTATATTCCGTGAAGCACTTTGAGACTTCTAGAAAAAGACGCTCTATCAAACGCAGGGGTTATTCTTATTATTCTTATCGGCGGTTTTGTAAGACGATGCCTTCCGCTACAGTAAGAACAGACTGACACTTTCAGCACTTGCTGCCTAAACCTTTTCATATTTATTTCCACCTTAATAATTCTTCATATGGTGAAACATATTTTAAATATCCTGCATTAAAAGGAAGCCATTCCTCATATTAAAAAAAATTCTGCTTTCCAAAAACAAAGCAAATACTGTATCGCGAACATGTATAAAACCAGGCAGGAATAGCGGGGATCTCTGCAGCGTTGACAAGCACCTTATATTTTCTCCTGTTCTAACACTTGCCTGTAGTGTGTGTGTGTGTCTCTCTCTCTTTGTGTTCACACCAGAAGATCAATCTTAGGTATCAAGTTTAAAGTGACTCCAAGGCTGTACATTGCTCTTCACAACAAGGTGACAAACATTAGGGCCACGGATCAATACATGAACAGAGATCACCTCTAGAAACCAATCGTCTATCAGATTGTAACTGACTGCTCTTCCTAACCCCCCACCCCCACCTACTCCCCCCCTCCCACTTCACCAACATCCAGCAGGAAGGTCTTGCCATAATAGATTGGCCAAGAAATCCAATGGAGAGACGATGCTGGAAAGTGCTAATACTTCTACGACAGAGGTTTAATCTGTGACAGCAGGAGGATTTGGAGAAGCCCATTAACGTGTTCTGTCTGATAAGGTTATGTTTAATCTGTTTGCCTGAGGTATTGAACAAATGCATTAAGGATAGAGTTTATTCTTTTTTTTTCCTCCCCTTGGGGGAGGGAGGAGTTCGCCACACAAAAAAACTATGTGCAACAGCATAAACTATATCATTTGAAACAGATGGCTGTGTCAACCTTTCACCCCATGCCACAAACTGCAGCTATATATATTAAAAAAAAATTCATTTAATTAATATTAGTAGACAAACATCTTCCAACCGTGAGCATTATACCTGCGGAGAATTCGCTGTGGGTTTAAGAGAAGCAGTATAAAATATTTTATTCTCTGTCGCGGGTTTGCAGATTTGACACTCTAGATAACGTTCCATCAGATAGGACTACGACTAATCTCTCGCTAAGTCAACATTCTCCCCCAAAGTTGTTTTATATTTTAACAAATAATACTCTCAAGACTGCCGAGGAGGCTTGTCTCTGCTGGCTGACTATTATTCAAGTCTTATTCGCATATCATCGCCCTGAAACTGCAGTTTCAAAGCTCCTCAAATGTCAGAAGTAGCTTTATCAGTATGATATTAATACTGTACATCTTAAAATAGATGTGGCCACATCATAAGTTCTGAGTGTCAAACCACTGGAACAGAATGAGTTATCCAATCCATAGAGCCAGAAACTCAATTGTATCCAGATCAGATAACCGATAACTGTAGTACCCAGTGAGTTAAAGTATTTTCCATTATTATAACCTTCAGTCAGACACCGCTGTTCACATTTATCCAGCAGAAGATTCAATGGCACAAATGCACAGCAGTTCAGTACTCGTGAGTTTGGGATTGGATTCAATGGGTGCTGTTTGTGTAATATAATAATACAGTAATAATAATAATCCTTGCATTTTGATATAGCACTTTTCACATCTCGAAGCGCTTCACAGAATATACTGCGAAGTAAATTGACTGAATATTTTGTATATTTTTCCACATTTCAATCGTGGAATGAAATGAACAATTTTTATTATTGTGGTTTTTTTTTGACGGATTATTATTAGGTGTGTGTGTGTGGAGCAAGAAAACTTGCCCAAGATTTCGCCCTGACCTGTCTGGATTCAAACACACAGGTCTCACACTTGTAAGGCGAGCGCTCTAACCACTGAGCTACAGGAGCTCCACAATATATGGTACTTTCATTCAGGGATGGGATACTGCATTCACACTCCTAAATAACTCACAAGTGATGAGTTCCCTGTTATTAATACCATTTGTGTAGCACAATCTGTAGAAAGGGTAGAGCTCTTATATCACACTACACGAGAGTGTAAGTCCACTTACAGTGCAGGTTATTGGAAGTTTGTGGATTGTGTGACCAACATTTTTTAGTTGAGGGATTATTATTATCAGGAGTGTGTGTGTGTATGTGGAGTAAAGAAAGTTGCCCAAGGTTTCGCCCCTGACCTGTCGGGAATCGAACCCCAGATCTCTTGCAAGTGCTCTAAACCGCTGAGCCACAACCTGACTCCCCCCACCGCCCCCTGGAAATGGGACAACTCAAAGATCCTTTTTATGGACCCGAAGCACCAGGTTATAAGATGACAAAAAAAAAAAACAATAATAAAATTGGTCATTTCAATCCACTGACTGTTTGTGGGGGACGCTGCTGTGCGCAATTGGTTGGAGCATTTTCACCCACAAATATATACAGTCAGTTCACTTTACAGTATATTCTGCGAAGCGCTTTGAGATGTTGATAAGATGTGAAAAACCCAATATAAAATGCAAGGATTATTATTATTATTATTACAACAGGTCCCAAGGCGCTGGACAGTCCAGGATTTGGACTCGAGCAGGGGATAAGGAACAAACGATAAACGACAAGAACCATGATACATTTATTCATTTCCCTGTAATCTTTCACAGTTCCTCTTCTAATTTCTTGACCAACACTGATTCTTTGTGACCTGTTCAGTCTCCATCGCTGCTCCTGATGACAATCTCACCTGTATTAAAGATGTATTTTACTCTTATCTTAGTGTTACAGCGTCTGGTTAACTACTGTACAAGGTTTTGAGAAATGAGGATTTTTATATATATATTTAAAAAGCACTAGATATTTGAGTGCCAGCCATTTGACTTTGTTTCCAGCACTGAATATGCTGTAAAAACAGAATATGTTTTCAATTCTAGCAGCTAATCAGTCCTTTATTAAAAGCACGTTCAAAGTGACAGCATCTTAAATCTATACTTCTAATTTTATCGCCAAAATTACACTGCCTATTTTCAAATGATCTCTATTCCTGGCTGATGTCATGATAATTGAGTTTGGCTGAGATTCAGGCGTGACTTCATCGCAAGGAACAGCCATTGACTTTAGACCCCCCCCCTCAAAAAAAAACTTTTGCAGTAAAATCGCAGAAGGTGTCCAAGGTCAAACTGGAAGCGTTTTGCGACATTATCTTCGGAATAAAGGCTCTATCCATTATCAGAGTTTTAATGGTTTATGGCTAGTCCATCTTAATAATAATAATGATTCTTACATTTGATACGGCGCCTCATCATGTTGTTGAGACATCTCAAAAGTGCTTCACAGAATATACAATAAAGTGGAGTGACTGTGTGTTTTGTGGGCAAAAATTAGAGGGAATTAAATGGAAAAGAGAATTTTAAAAGAATTCATATTAGGTTAGAGGGCATGATTTCAATTTTTGGAATATCAGAATAATCCCAATTTTTTTTCTCATTCCCCACCTTGTGTAATCTCATGGCACCATCATGATCTTACAGTACGCTGTTGCTTTTGACAAGTAATTTGGCTGAGACTGAGACTGACAATGTGTCCAATAGCTCTCAGAACAAGAGTACTGGGCATCGGAAGTTGTGGAAACTATGGTAAAAAGACATTCATGAATGTTCATCCAATCATATGGCTTTCAAATCCTTTATTCATAGACTATCACACGCATGGAAACAATGATCAAAAGTGGCACCAGAATACCTCGATATCAAGTGGGGGAAACATTATCCTCACAGCTAGTTACAGCCAAGTGTCAGCCGCTGAAGGTATAATCTTTTGATTGTAATTTCAACAAACCTTACACTGTCTTACAGCTCATTTCATTTTGTACGTCAAGGTTCTAATTAGCCCTACAATTAAACCTTGCAATACGAAAATAAAATAAAAGGTGCTTTGTTTTGATCTGGATCATTTGCCTGCAAATTAGAAGCTTTTCAAAGGAAATATCTAAAGGATCCTTGGGTTTAAAAACTCAACTTGTCAGAACTAAGGGGCAGTGTTCCTGCGAGTCAGCAAGACATATACACGGTGTTCCCAGCAGGGACAGACGCACTGTGTTATCCTGAGGTTCGAGGCTCCCTTTGCCCTGCCATTTCGCCATTGAATTTTATTTAAATTTCAAAGCTCAGATGGTCATTTTGCTCAACCAACTGCTGGATGCAAAATTGCTAGCTTATTGTTTATTTGAAGTGCAGGTTACACGCAACTTACACTGAATAAAGCTTATTGATCGTCATTTGGCGGAATTGTATTTTGAAATGAAAAAATATACCCCAGGGTAACTAAGGAAATGGGGACAGAATCCGTAAAGAGAGACCAAGAAAATGCACATGAACAATCCTGTAGTATCTCTTTGTGAAATATATAAGTTATTTCTATGGACAAAATGAATAATAGTAATAATAATAATCCTTGCATTTGATATAGCGCTTTTCACATCTTATCAAGGTCTCAAAGCGCTTCACAGAATATACTGTAAAGTGAATTGACTGTATATTTGTGAGCGAACGCGGCAGCCAATTGCGCACAGCAGCATCCCCGCAAACAATCGTGGATTGAAGTGACCAATTTTATTATTGTGTGTTTTTTTGTACCAATTATTATTGTGTGTGTGTGTGTGTGTGTGTGGAGTAAGGAAACTTGCCCAAGTTTTCGCCCTGACCTGCCTGGATTCGAACACAGGTCTCGCGCTTGTAAGGCGAGCGCTCTAACCACTGAGCTACAGGAGCTCCACTGATGGGATAACATTTTGTCATAAGTGGGAATATTGTACGGTCTAGTCAGTGAAATTAATAAAAACACAAACCCAGAAAAGGTACAGAATGACAAGGATGTTAGAGAGTCAATCTTGCAAGAATCTAACCCTAATCTCCTTCAGTATGTCTAACAATGCAGGAAGATGTAAAAATTATTATTCACACAAGAATTGTGGTAGCATTGCGAAACTCTATTATCACTATTATGCGTGAATATTTATTTCAAGCCTCCTCATGAGAGAGAGAGAGAGAGAGTAAAAGTGTACAAATTCCTCCTTAAAAGCTCTTAAGCAAGATTGCTTTCATGAAGAATTTCATCGGCTCTTCCAGATATTTGATCTAAAAGTTGATACATGGCAAATAGCTCTTGAGGAAATTACTCTGAAGTGACTTGCATTTGACTGGTGTAACCTTTGCTGGATTTCCTTCGGAGCTTACAAACCTTGTCTATCCTGAGATATTTCCCTAAAAGGCAGAGGCCCAAAAGAGATGTACAACACTACATCCCCTGCCTACCTCGCAAACGACAGCGCTGTCTGTGTTGCGGGAGCTTTGCTTGCCAGTGCTATATCAAATGCAGGGATTATTATTATTATTATTATTATAAATGAGCTGCGTTGTTTCTGTGTAATGTTCAGTGAAATTAAAAGTGAGTTATCGCTGCAGGACGAGGCATATGGACGATAGTGGGGTGGGAGTCACAGGTTTCAATTTCATTAATAAAATGAATAAAACACAGTAATCAAATATCGGTCATTTTCAATCCATGACTGTTTGTGAGGGGGATGCTGCCTTGCGCAATTGGCTGCCGCGTTTCGCCCACAAATATATACAGTCAATTCGCTTTACAGTATATTCCGTGAACCACTTTGAGACACAGTCTAGAAGACGTGAAAAGCGCTGCATCAAATGCAAGGATTATGATTATGATTATTGTGGTTAGAATCACAAGAAACAATAATGTGGAGCCCGTCGTGGAGCCACAGACTGATTTCCTTAAATGCCATGTACTGTATTTATGAATCCACACAATGTACATACAAACAAGGCAGGCCGTTAACCCTAGTAATAAGCGGTGGAAAAACTTCAATTCAAACCATATGATTGAATTGCTGGAGCCTGCCATCTGATGTCTGGCAATGCAACCTTCCCAGCTGTTCACTCCAGCCCTCACTGCACTCCCTGCGTTTCGTTTGACCTTCAGCTCTCCTTTAAGCCTTTCATCCGGGCGCTGACCAAGTCTGCTCTCTTCCGTCTCTGCAGCGCTGCAATGTTTTCTGAACAGCTGACCTGTCGCAACGAAGGTTGTCGGCCTGGTTTGGCAATCTCAAGAGTGAGCAGGTTGTGGGTTCAAAGCCCCCCCCCGCGTGAGAACTCTGAACTCCTGTGGTCCGGGCTGACACTCTTATAACGCAGGTCTGGAAACGTGCGGCCTCGCTGGAAATGCCGCCCTTACCCGAGATGTTAACTGACACCCAAACCAGGTCCCGCCTGCCTGGTTCCATCAGATGTTAGCGATCTCGTCGCTGCTTGAAAAGTGAAGGGAGTTTCTCTGAGGATCCGAGGCTAACAATCCCTGTTAGAATTGGGTCATTCATTTCCTTAGCTTAGTTTGTGGGACATTGTTTTGCGCAAATCGGCTGCATATTCGCCTACGTAAATTACACAGTCACTACACTTTGCTGTAAAGATTCCTCTCCTGTCAAGTATTCTCAGATGTCCTCCCCATCAAGTGCTTTGCGATGTCCTCCTGGCGTGAAAGGCACTGTATCGAATCCAAGGATTATTATCTGAATGGGAGGAACCTGCCTGATGATTTCAATGTGATTGTGAGCTGCTACAATACATGCATTTCATTACATGATATTCTATATTTGATGTAATGTTGGCCAATTACATTTTCATAACATTCTTTTGAAAAATATAAGATTTTTGACGACAGTCAATACACTTTGCGGTATATCCTGTGAAGCGCTTTGAGACGTCGATAAGATGTGAAAAGCGCCGTATCAAATGCAAGGATTGGTATTATTATTAATAAAATAGGTTTACTGCTTCGTCATGAGTGCTGACGAAAGGTCACAACAACCTGAAGCGTTAACTCACTTTCCTCTCTCCATAGATGCTGCCTGACCCGAACTGCTGAGTGTTCCCAGTCACTTCTGTTTTTTATTTAATGAAATAGCTTTGTTTCCTGAACCTGATCTAATCTATGATATGAACGGAATTGCTAGAGAAGAAATCCGCGCAATGAAAATAAGAACACTATGCTGTAAGTGAAAATGCTTGACTCTGACCTATGGGAACTCCATTCCAGCAAGATCTACTTCTGAAAGAGTTCCCGCAGGGGAAACAGGAATTCCGATGGAATTCTTTATTAAGGAATCGCATGAAAAAATACCGCAAATGACTCTGGATTCTCAGTATTCATTATCGCCACTGCTTTCAGGAAATCGAAAATGACTGTGCTAATTTGTTGCTGAAAAATGAAATTCCCTGCATAGTTTCAATCACAAACTGCCACTGCTGCCACCTGTACAAATATTATTCTTGCATTTGGTTTCTAACCTTTACTTAATCTCAAAACGGCATGTGTTTGGAAGTCTGAAACAAAAACAGCTGGGAAAACTAGGCACATCAGGCAGCATCTATGGAGAAAGGAAAGTGAGTCACCGTTTCGGGTCCACCACCCTATGTTACTTTATCTCACTAGTTATTAACAAGTGCGTCGGACTTTTCAAATTCATTCAAGAAATGTTCTTAATATGTGTTTTTTTTCTCCGATGGTAAGATTTGGGGGTGAAGATGAGAGAGAGAGAGAATAAAAAACTGCGGATTTGATTGGATTAGATTAGATTCTTCTGTAAGCGGAAATGTCCATAAAATAAACAAGAACGGTGGTGAAATATGGTGCGTACAGAGAACCGGGCAAACGAAAACAATTCCTGAGGAGCAGAGGACTCTGAAGATTATTCTGATTAAAGCAAAGACACGTGGGATCCTGGGAGTGAAATGTATTTTGGATATGGATGGATACAGTCATTGGTTGTGAGACCTGAGACGCAAACAGAACTAAAACCCATCTCGCAGCACAGGGAGGTGAGGCACTGGGTTACAAACAGTAATAGGATGCAATAGATAGAATGATTACAGTGGTACTGTGATAGATTGTGAGGCAACAGGATCTGTGATAGATTCAGGTGCCTTCATTGTAACTGTAGGACCGATATTGTGCTGTTTGAGAGCTACAGATAACACACAAGACACCCACAATATAACTCTTAATTACACAATACGTCAGGAGCAAAAAGATGCATTGTGGGAGAGTAGTGAGCAAGGATATTCAGCAAGTGATGTATAACGCTGCTTCCATCTTTAAGGGACGGACAAGCTAACTATCTAAGGCGGCGAGTCACTCTATCCATCCATCTGACTCGCCCTATTTTAGAGTAGTTAATCAAGCTACAGAATAAAATCTTTATTGAATCGCATTCAAACATTTTTGAAAATATCCAAAGGAACCTTTCCCTTCATTGATTCGTCCGGTTGTGTTGCAAGATTCCTTTTTTTTTGGCGGGGGCTGGGGGGTGGGTGGGTGGCTGCTGTGGAGAACTGTATTTTACGGTAGGAATCCATTCAATGAGAACCAGTTCGGTTTAAATCAGCCCAATGTAGAAAAGGTAATCACTAGTTGGTCAATTTCTAATTTATGACCCTGGCCTGAATTCGACAACAGGATCATTGGGAAAAGGGATAACGCAGGTTTAAATTTCATTCTGTTTTGCCATTTTGCCTCAACCTAATTAGCTTATCTTGCCAATGTGCAAATATATGGCTGTAATTATAGCTCAACTGCTTGTCCAACAACTAAACATCTTAGTGCTAACAACAGGTGGTGGGGCTGTTCCTTGCTATTGATGGCCACGAGTAATTCTTTTTTCTTTTGAAGGAACGAAAGTACAACAGGGAATTCATCCCCAATTAAAAAAGAGATGAGAAAGAGAAAGAAAAAGTGACGGAGGAGGGAGAAGAGAAGAAGACGTCAGGAGACAAAGCAGAGGAAACAAGGCCGAAAGAAAAGGAGAACGAGGCGGAGAGAGAGAGAGAGAGAGAGAGAGAGAGAGAGAAACTTGGGTAAAATGACTAAACATTAACTCATAGAGAGCGTGACACACTGTCCTCTTCATAGGAACATCTGGTGTGAGTGATTTAAAAGGAATTAGAACACTTGTGATCTGGGTTATAAAGACACATGAGGTTAATTTGGAATTTCTTGGCAGCAAGTCTCGTTATCAAAAACCTGTTTTCGTTTTAACCTTTTTCCATCTGAGGATTTTTTTTTCATCATAAAGTGATTCAGCGTTTAGGATTAGACGCCATCCTGCAGACAATCCATCTGATACGCTGACAGCTGAGTGAATCTCTTCATTTGGTACTCATTAGGGCTGACGACTGGTAATGCTCCAAATACACGGATTCTACTTGTACATCTGACAGCGCGGCTTCAGCCATTCTAGACCCAAACAATTAAAATGACCGAAACGCCACTCCCGTCGGCTTTGAGGGACAACGTTTCAATCGGAGCCCAGCCCCCAAGCTCCTGTAGCTCAGTGGTTAAAGCACTCGCTTTACAAACGTGAGACCTGTGTTTCGAATCCAAGCAGGTCAGGGCGAAAGTTTCCTTACTCCACACACATACACACACGCGCGCCTAATAATAATCCCTCCAAAAAAAAACACAATAATAAAATTGGTCATTTTCAATCCACAACTGTTTGTGGGGACGTCGCAATTGGCTGCCGCGTTTCGCCCACAAATATACAGTCAATTCACTTTACAGTATATTCTGTGAAGCATTTTGAGACGTCGATAAGATGTGAAAAGCGCGATATCAAATGCAAGGATTCTTCTTATTATTATTATTAAGTCGTTCCATCAGCTGCTGGTTAAAAACACACATATACTTGTGCTTCGTTTAAATAAGCAATCTGAGAAACGTGAGCAGAACCATGAAGTGGTCAGATGCAGTGCTTGCAATCTCAGTTGGGCTGATGAGGGATAGCGCAGAGGGAAAGGGAACCAGTTTCCTGGCAGGAGCGAGCGAGAGAAATGGAAGGTGGTTAACCCAGACCATTCGAGCATCTCCTAATAACACGGCAGCAGGAACACAACAGCTCAATCTCTCAGCTATAAATTGGGTTTCACCGCAAAACAGGGGGGGCAGAGCGAAGGGAAGCAGCCGGTATTATACCACTACTGATTAGGAGGTGCACAATGGGTCTACATTAACCAGCTTCCAGTTCTCCCTCGTTCCTGCAAATAAATTGGTCCCCTTTCCCTTGGTGCTATTCTTCATCAATATAGTGTGAATTGGAGCTAAGATACTCTCCTTCAAACATTAGTGTTATGCAATTGAACGGTGTGGCTCTCATATGTGTCTAGCATCAGCTACTTTTGTGGTCTCTGAGCAAGATTTCACGTTTTACCCATGCTAATCAGTCCTGAATGATGGCAAACGATTTCACAGACTCAAAGCAGAAAGGAGAGCCTTTTAATACGATGATTCCTGGCTGGTGCCCAGGTCTCCGAGGTTAGAGGACAGTGTTGTAACACACTCCAGGGCTACCTTTACTTTTTGCTTAAAGAATCGTATTTCATAGTGGAGACAGTACGTGCTAGATGATATGCATAAACCACAGGCAACTTCACAGACCTTTTAGGAACAAATGTAAAAATTAATTAAGTAGGGCAATCCGGTGGCATGTCCCCGCGTATCCACACACCGTTCCACTGAGTGCTGAAACACAAGTTCATTACAGCAGCACTCCACACAGTGAGTATCCATTCTCAGTCAACCCACAAGAGAGAAACATACAAAGTGTAGCACGGATTCTTTGCCGCACAGATGAAGAAATCCGAATACAATCCGTTTCCTTGGATCTTGTCGAGACACACAAGTGTAGGAGGTGGGAAACACAAACGCAGAGGGATAGAGAAACTCAATAACCTTTCCCTCAGCAGCGATCTATTCCGAAAGAGAAATATTTCAACATTAAAAAGTAATGGTAGTAACTGGAGATTTCTGTTCCTGGCTTAGCTTTTCACCTTCAAACAAATAAACAAATGGGATTCCATAAACCCCCTTGATTCAAAATCCTCGCTCGAAGCGCAACTTTCCCCAGAAGCATAAAATAAGGAACTTGTCTGAATAAATCTGGGGACCCTGGTCTAGGTATTCATGTCTAGGTATACATTACAAGCTTTAATTAAATACATCACATATTCAGTATATAATACATATATATGTGGAATTCTGTAGCTCAGTGATTAGAGCACTCGCCTCACAAGCAAGAGACTTGTGTTTGATTCCCGGTCAGGGCGAAACCTTGGGCACGTTTCCTTACTCCACACGCCTGATAATCCCTCAAGTAAAAAAAAATAGTAAAACTGGTCATTTCAATCCACGACTGTTTGTGGGGGACGCTGCTGTGCGCAATCGGCTGCAATCGCATTTCACGCATGTATATACAGACAATTCATTTTACAGTATATTCTGTGAAGCGTTTGGAGACACAGTCCAGAAGATGTGAAAAGCGCTATATCAAATGCAAGGATTGTTATTATATATATAGCCCTGATCCCAATCTTGGCTGTGCCTTCTGTAGACAGCACAAAGCATAGATGTTGGATACTAATAACATGAGGGTCTCTCACCCCCCCCACCCCATCAGTGAGAGCAGCGATCTTCTGTTAATAATGGGGAATCCCATTATGAACACCTCTCACAGTCTTTCTTTACACACTTCCCCACCTGGTCTATGTTGTGCGGAGACCAAGATTGCTCAGGAAGAGAGAGAATCCATTTTAAAATGCAGTAGTTTTATTTAAACAAATAGAGAAAGGAATGTTTTGTTGAATGTATAAATCCACCAGCCCCCCCCAGCCCCCCGCCTTGAGCTATACTTTGCATTTCTCTGTATCTGCACAGTGTCACCAAGTGGCTATTGTATAGCACTACAACTATTTAATATATTTCAATATGGCTAGACATTCAAAATTGTGCCATCCATTTCGAGCAAGAATGTGCTATAATAAAACAACTCTTTGCTGTGTTTTAAAGGAAGCTCTTCTGCTTGTTCAGCCTGTCCGCGCCCTCCGGTCCAGTGGGCTCCTGGCCTACTCCATGTCTCCCACCCGATCCGCTATACCATCAGAGACCGGGCTTTCAGCCTCTCTGCCCCACACTCAGGAACTCCATCCCACAGACCCTTCGCCTCGCTTCCTCCCTTTCCTCCTTCAAGGCCAGTCTCAAGACCCTCCCCTTCGATCGTGCCTTCAGCTGCCCGCCCAACTCTCCCCCTCCCCTCCCTCCCACCTGCGCTTCCCCCGCCCCCTCCCCCAATGTTCGGGTCCCCACCCCTGACTGTTCAGCGCGTTGGGACGTCCTCCCAACGTGAAATGCGCTCTATAAATGTAATTTTCTTGTTGTTGTTCAAACTTGTAAACAATTGGTTGTGTTTCTCTGACCATTGGAAATCTAGATTCTTGGGTTAAAAACATATAGGTTCACCTCTGGAGTCTGGGTTTAATATTGTTTGGACAGAAAGTTGCAGATTTCTTTGGCAGGACATCGAGAGTCTCACATTAAACAGCTTCCGGCACAAAAGCAGATTGTGCTGAGACCTCAGTGTAGAATTACAGTGTCTGTGAATATCCTGTATTGAATGTCGAAAAGCAAGTCCTGGCATCAGGGGAGTGCGATGCTGCAGCTAAATATTTACCGCAAAGAACAAGGGTTAACAATATTTGTTATGAAGAATCCCTGGTCTGTTATTAGGGATCAAAAGAAGTGCTAAAGTGTACTAGGCCTGTGTACTAGAGATTAACTGCATTAAAATATACAGTCAATTCACTTTACAGTATATTCTGTGAAGCACTTTTGAGATGTTTTGAAGACATGATAAGATATGATTATTATTTAACTGGTCTAAGTTAAACTTCTGTTCCTTCAATATAACAATCTCTCTTTTTTGATGATCCAAATAAGAATTTCCAAATGAATTTTAAACTAAACAATGTGGAACAGTCAGCAGTGGTGTTTGTTCCTCAGAAGGTGGTGTAGAATAAACTAGTTACTGTATTTGGCTATTTCCCATTGTGTGTTCTGTGCAGACACCACAAATGTTAATCGTCTCATCTTACCCACACCCACCTTGGTGTGACAGGGGGAGGAGGGAAACGGAGAAGATCACAGTTGCGTCCTGCCACAGTGATATCATCAAGTTTTCACCGTAATACATCAAGTTTTGTGACAGCCCACCACTGCCAAATTCCATCCATGTAGGTGAGATAATAGGGCTGTTCTCAATCTCAATTACTGATACACACACAGACACATAGACACACACACGCAAACACAAAAACAGACAGACGGACAGACTGGGAACATTGTAACTCTAATAACAAGCCCCTCTTAGTCTCTGCTTGAAAACTACCAAAGCAAACAATAACAATTGAGAAAATATTTTTTTCGCTTTACATAGTATTGCAAAAAAAAAGTAAAACCCATCATCTCATTAAGTATAAAGTACAACATCGAGATTTCTAGTGATTTACAGTGCGGCTACTACAGTGTAATGTTATCTTTGCAACAGCCGATTGTGTTTCTGTCTAAATTAACCAAACTGCTGTGTGTAATCCCATGAGCCGGACGATAATTCATGTAAGTATGACTGTTACTGAGGCCAGCTAGATAATGTCATTATGATTTAAAACAAGAATTAATGAACTTCTACAAAGGTTAAAAAAATGTCTGTGCTGGAAATGGGATCAAGGTTTGCTCATACGAAGATCAGTATCGCAAATACTGTACAGCCTAATTCGAATCAGAAAGGTTTGAAACTACAATACGTGTGTTCTCATAACACACCACTGGTGTATCGCACTGTGTTAGAACTGCGTTTCACCCAGAATCAAATCTGTCCGCACAACATCAAAATGGCCTGGGCTGAAATCACTTCAATTTCCGAATGTGTTTTTAGATGCTGTAAAAACTTAGAATAATACTAATAATAATCCTTGCTTTTCATATAGTGCTTTTTCACGTCTTCTAGATTTTATCTCAAAGCGCTTCACAGAACACACTATAAAGTGAGTGGACTGTATATATTTGTGGGCGAAACTTAAAAACGAGCGTATTTCTTTCTTTCAAAAGAATTTAACGAAAAACGTGTGAAAACTGCTGCTCGGTATTTTGTATTAACCTTCCCTGCTAAAGGCAACGTGACTTCACTCTCCCCGCTATTTCCCTGCCCTGCTGGCAAACACTCTGGGCCGCATAAAAATGTCAGAGACTGATCTAAATACACCCACTTCATTCATTAACTTTATGGTTCCTGGTTGGCTGTTAAGGATAGGGAGTTGACAGTTCTGACCCCTTCTAGGTTAAGAGTCCAATATCTGCTGCAGTTTTGAATTTTATGGATAGCAGCAGGCAGGCAGCCAGAATTAATTTGTACTTCCCACAAAGTTTCAACATTAGTGCGTGTTCCAGGTTCCTCAGCTACTGTCAACCAGGTCCTAGAAAGTTTGCAACGCAAACCCAATAAGGTTGTCCTTGCCTTTAAATCTTCCTCCCCTGTACTCTACAGTATTCATGTCCAAAATCAAATACTAGAGTCCTTCCTCCTATATCCCTCACGAAAGATCTAAAGAATTATATTGGAAACTATGGTTTAATAATAATAATAATAATAATAATGCTTGCATTTGATATAGAGCTTTTCACATCTTCTATATGTCTCAAAGCACTTCACAGAATATACTGTAAAGTGAATTGACTGTATACTTGTGGGCGAAACGTGGCAGCCAATTACGCACAGCAACGTCCCCCATAAACAGTCGTGGATTGAAATGACCAATTTTATTATTGGAATTTCCACCCTCAGGCTTTGAAATCGGTTTGTTTTGACGTTGGTAACAAACTAGATACAGGATATGAGAGAGACTGGGTCCTCCTGCCTCACAAAGCTGCCACCCCCTGAATCTCTCTCCTGGTTTAAGTGGGCGGAAGCAGCTCTACGTTATAGATAGGAAGACAGAGAAACATATCAAATAGGTGACAGGTGAGACTCAGAGACACAGAGCGAATAGAACAGAGATTGATGGCATGGAGGGCATTAAGAGGCATGGAAGAAATAGGAGAGGGAAATGGTAATGAGTTGACAGAATTGTCTATTACTTGTCCCAATGAATTAAATCACACGGTTCAAATGTGGCTTCCTGCTTGTGTGGTATGGAAGGCAGCCTATAAACCCTATATGGTATTGTTAACAAGACACTATTTGCTGGAAGTCTGTTCTACATTCACATTCTACTTGAAACGAGGTGTGAGGAGGGCGGGGAGGAAGAGAATCTTCTAACCTCCATTCCTTCTTTAGAACCTTAATTTTAAAGCTACATCATCATCCAGAGGATTCAATTTGAGATCCTGGTCCTCACCTTTAAAGCTCTCCCTTGCCTTACACCGCCCCACCTCTGCGAACTCCTAACTCCCTACTAACCTGTCCGCCCCCTCCACTCAGCGGGCTCCAGCCTGCTCTGTGTCCCCCGACCCATCCATCTCACCACTGGCGGGCGAGCCTTCAACCACCCTGCCACCAACCTCTGGAATTCCATCCCGCAGTCCCTCCGCCTCGCCCCCTCCCTGGCCTCCTTTGAATCCTGCCTGTAGACCCTCCTCTTCAACTGTGCCATCGGTCACCCCCACCTTCCCCTCCCTTCCCTCCACTCTCTCCGATCCCAACCCCAGCTTGGGTCTGAAACACTGACTGTCCAGCGCTTTGGGACGTTCTCCTGACATGAAAGGTGCTATACACGTGCAATTTTGTTGTTATTGTAGTACATTCTCTAACTGCACTCTCATATAGTCTAAGTCAATTAACCTACTGCAATCAACATCGATCTATATCGCTCATGATTTTCAAATAAAAACCTGGATTATTTCTGCTTTCACCCATGAGAATAAGTTCTACAAGTCTCCCCTCATTGAATAAAGCTTTTAAGTCCCCAGAAAATATCTACAGTACACGTTCTTGCCTCACCAGCCCTCTGTATAAGGGTACAATGACTTCTTTTGACATATGTTTAAATGCCCTCAAGATGCAATCTCGTGTTTAATTAGCTTTGTTGACAGGCAGCTTCATATTGTCTCGAAATCCTCAGTCGCTGATCAATAATCATTCCAGATCCTTTTGTTTCTTCACCTCTGCAGATGGGAATGCCTTCATTATGTACACATAACTGTTACTGTTTCTAGTTCCATACACACATCGCCACGCAATCACCCGCATTACTATCCACAGGTATTCTCGACATCACGTTGTCCCAGATCTTCCTGTGGGCTATTTCTGTTCCCCTAGATTGCTCACTGACCTACACGGGGGTATTACGATCAGAAACAGTGTGAATAACAGGGTACCCAGAACCTTTTCAGCCTTTCTAACTTATCACCACTTTCCACTTACTCCTGTATATTGCGAAGCTAGATTTGATCCAACCCTGTCAATAATCCATGTGCTTTTTTAACCTGCTTTAACTTTCGCAAGTAGAACTTTATCAAAACGCCTCCTGAAAATCCTCGGACATTATATCCAATGGATAACCTTAATTCACCAGTTTAGTTACCTGCTCAAAGAATTCCAGTAGATTTGCGAGGTGTGAACTAATGCTGCTAAATCCAGGTTGACTGTTCTTTACAGTGTATGTATTCTTTAGATAAGCACTGATAGTATCCTGTATAATGCTGTTAAGCACTTTTCCCATTATAGATGTTAGGCTAACTGGGCTATAATTTTCAGGCTCAGCCTATTTGGTGTTTTTTCTCTCTCTCCCTCTCGCTCTCTCTCACTTTCTTTCCGTTCCCCTTAAAAATAGTTTGAAACAAATTAATTTTTTCCTCTGTTATTTTTATTTGTTGGTTGGTTCTGCTTTATGTTTTAATCCTCCCTCGAGCTTCGTTCGTTACTCCGGACTATGTGTCATGACCAGTGCTTTCCTCGACATGCTTTGCCACTTTGCAAACTTTGCGTGCCACAAAGGACAAAGAGACATTCAATAATATGGATAAGAACCTAAAACAAAATTATCCTTCACATGGATTTATTGACCAAAAATGTAGTAATAATAATGGTAATAATAATAATCTTTGCATTTGGTACAGCGCGTTAACACGTCTTTTGCGTCCCCACACAAGTGGTAGAAAACAAAGTGAGGGTATGGCCAACAACAACAAAAGGACACAGAGATATTACAGGGACAAATGAATGAGGAAGAACTTGAATTAACAGAAAACCTAAGTACAGATAAGGAAAATCAGCTGCTTGTCGCCCTCTAAAACCACCCACAATACTCCCAATGGTACCGTGATCCGATTCTATTCTCTAGGAGGAGCGAAGGCACCGAGCATAGATGCTGAAACAGGGCGTATCACAGGCTTAATCATATGTGAGGCAAAACCGGTTTTGTTAATCTCTTGCTCTTTTTTGGGGGGGGAGATTGGGGGTGGGGGGGGGGGGGGGGGGATGTAAGCAACTGCTCCCGTCCAAGTCATTCCATCGCTGTGTGCTTTGTCCTTACCTTCTGAGAGGTTGTGTTGGCTGCAGGCAAGCAGTTAACCCATTTTGTAGGGTTCTGATGTGAAATGTTAAAAAATGCGGCAGCAAATCACGCATCAGAAGGTCCGTACTAAGCAGTATGTCAAACAGAAGGACATTCTCTCCCCTCTGAAACCCTCAGGGCCCAATCCACCTATGTTCAATTTATATTTCACTACATACATTTCTGTTCAGGCTTGTATTTTAAAAAAAAAAAATTATTTTTTTATCTGCATCGTCAAATTACGTAGCTGGTAACATAGAACTGATGTGATGGTAAACGGCGCCATAACCTCCAGGAAGTCCTCCTCCCCCTTTCACACAAAACCTACAACATTTTACTCAAATGTCAAGGCGGGTGAGCAGAATGCCCGAGGTACCATATTCCTGTACCTGAGATGTAATGGCAAATGACGGCTTGGGTCATGCAGAATCAGAGGAGTGGTCAGTCAATGGCTATCTATCTACCTACCCCTCCCTCCCCTCCCTCCTTCTCTCCTTCCCAATCCTGGGCTCACTACTGAGTATACAAATGTACAGTCATTTGTTGTGGTTGTGATGGATTATAACGGCAACTAGTTTAACCGAGAAAGACATTGGTAATGGGGATTTAAAGAAGTATGAGCCATATGTATAGGGTTAGTCATAATAATAATAATCCTAGCATTTCACAGCACTTTTCACATCTTATCGACGTCTCAAAGCGCTTCACAGAATATACTGTAAAGTGAATTGACTGTATATTTGCGGTCGAAACCCGGCAGCCAATTGCGCACAGCAGCGTCCCCCACAAACAGCCGTGGATTGAAATGACCAATGTTTATTATTGTGTTTTTTGGGAGGGATTATTATAAGGCTTGTGTGTGTGTGTGTGTGTGTGGAGTAAGGAAACGTAAGATATACCAAGGCAGGCTGCCCGGTAGCTTCATTTTTTATTACAGCATTAAATTCCATCTCATAAGCAATGTTAGTCTGCATTCCGAGCCAAACGCATCTTCAGTTACAGTTGTGACCAGTCTTCAAATTTAAGATTCCTGCAAACGAGAACTCAGAACCCAATTCAGTCCAGAGTGTAATATTTTATACTAACGACATAAGGCTTTTGTGGTCCTGCGTTCCTGCTAAGGACATAATTGCTTACAGCGGCGTCAAACTAAATTAGAAAGAGCCAGAAACAATTCTTCACCAAACTGTTTATCAATGTGACTGCTGAGAACAACTGGTCTGAATCCAAGCCAATGGGGCTGACCTTCTACTTGAGTTATAAGGTTAGCCAGACTGACCCCAACTCAATGGGTAATCGAGTTCTGTTCCAACCAAAGTATTTGTAGAATATTAAATAGGGCATTGCAATCTAGTGGCTGGTAAAACACTCACTCCGATGTTCCACCAGTTGAGCTGAATCAAAAATCCCCTCACACCAGCTGAGAAAGCACTCGACTGACAACAACACCCAGAGACCCAGGCAGTCAATGGGGAAGATTCACTGCCCCGCAATCAGCTGCGATTCTAAACAGCGCTCGAAGTCGCTTGACTATGAACCATCAGCAAGTGTAGGTCAGAACCAGTCAATTAAAGGACGGATCTTCCTATACTGAGGTCTGTGTCAATTTTGAGAACTTGCCACGAGACAAACTTTTTTTGGGATAAAATATTGAAATTCTAAAACTTGCTCAAATCAAATAATTTGAACCCGCAGGCACAGTAGTGTCCACAATTAAAGTTTTCTCTCACTCAGGGGAGTGGTGTGTGAGAGGACTAAACATAGATCACCTTGAGGGGGGGTGGGGGGGGGGTAAGGTGGGTGTGTGTGGGGTGGGGGGGGGTTCCAGGGCAACATATATAAAGGGCAATGCAAGGAGAAACCTCGCGGTGCATGATGAAAATCATAGTCAGACATCCTTTGTCAGATTCCTGTAATTTCCTGACTTGCCGGTGGTATATCGAGGAACAACAAGTGAATGAATGAATGTGTGTGCGGAAGGGGAAAGGGAGAAAATAGGTTTCAAAAACGCTTGACAGACCTGCCAAAAGTTCAAGTCTATTTTTCATCTTCAAACTTTCCCTGATACATTTACCGAAGAGTTGAGGCACGGAATAAAAGCGAGGGCCATTCTCGAGTCGGGGGGAAAAATGGGAAATTTACTTTGAAATCTGCCAATCATTTCAAAAAGCAAAGTTTGTCTTAAATACGTCAACCAAATGTGTTTTTTGCATTATCAAACTAATCACTATTAAACAGTGTGTGGAAGTGAGATAAAGCCATTTATTATTTAATACAGTTCTTTATTCATAGCTTACAGGTAGCAAGCCGTGTGCCTTCATTGCTCGGCCAAAGCTGTAAATCAAAGAGGCAGGGTTATGGGATGTGTCAATTACTCTTCTTTGTTCAATTAGCAATGAGGCTTAATATTTGCTGCTCGGGCAGTTGGTAGGGGGAAGGAAAAGCCCCTCAGGTAAAATTAAAACTACTACAGGCTCCAGGGAAAGGCTTACTTTATGGGGGAAAAAAAAGACAATGTCAGTATTACATCGACTTCTGTGTTACATCAAGTATTAAGTGTTTGGATCTTTATTTACGACCTAGAGATAATAATATAATAATAATAATCCTTCCATTTGATATAGCGCAATTGGGTTTTTTGGAGGGATTATTATTAGGCACGCGTGTGTGTGTGTGGAGTAAGGAAACTTGCCCAAGATTTCACCCTGATCTGGCTGGATTCGAACACGGGTCTCAACGCTTGTAAGGTGAGTGCTCTAACCATTGAGCTACAGGACTCATCCTCCAGATTGACACACAGTCATCCATTATACAAAATAATTTATCCTAGTTTATACTGAGATCCCTTCAACTCAAGCTTGGTATGGGTATTTAAATGGTTTTCTTATTTTCCCCCACTTAAGGATTCATTTTTACAAAGACAGTTAAATAAACTCACAGGAAAGTTTCTGAGCCAATTTGCATGAAATGCAAATACGGTTTAACAGGAACTATATATATATATGTATATATTTTTCCATCTTGTTCAACTGCTATCACGTCAATGCTATTTGCACATTATTTCAACTTTTTTTAAGGACTGTGCAATTATTTAATTTCAAATATGTACCCAGTACCGTGAATTCCACTGGCGTATGTCACTCTAACCACCTCCAGGGAAGTGGTACCTAATTGGCAAGATGTATGAGTTGGAACTTTTGATATTAAAGTTAGATTTTCCAATTAAGTGACCTGGGACAAGCCACTGGGGGGGCGGGGGGGGGGGAACGGGGACAAGAGCAGCAAGTTTTTTTTATATAAAAAAAAAGATTGTTAGTTGAATGAATTTTAAAACGATCTATAAAAAAGGGACAAGGATGGCTGGCGTAGGAAATGGAAAAATTGACACCGGGGTAACAGTAGGTCTTGTTTCTGAGGCTGAGACTTAGGTTGACGCTGAGGCACATTTATCGGGTCACAGGAGAGGGAGCTTCCCTCCTCCTCCTCTGGATGTGTGGACACCGTGTCAAGCTTGTGCGTTCTAACCTCCTGCCAAAATATAAAGGGGTTTGAAAAACCCTCCAGATTGAGTGATGTTCCCTCACTTTAACGAATAACTTTGGGCGAGTTTCCTTACTCCACACACATTTCTAATAATAATCCATCCAAAATTAAACACAATAATAAAAATGGGTAATTTCAATCCACGGCTGTTTGTGAGGGACGCTGCTGTGCGCATTTGGCTGCCGCATTTCGCCCACAAATATACAGTCAATTCACTTTGCCATGTATTCTGTGAAGCGCTTTGAGACGTCGATAAGACATAAAAAGCGCTATATCAAATGCAAGGATTATTATTAATCCTGCTCACAGAACAATCCTGTTATCAGGTCTTGTTGTCCAAAGTTTCGCCCTAATATGCCTGGATTTGAACACAGGTCTCTCAAGCTTGTGAGGCGAGTGCTCTAACCACTGAGCTACAGGAGCTCCACAAATGAATGAAAAGGAATGAATGAATGAAAGGGAATTTAACAAAATGCAAATATTATCATCGTTCATGGGATCTGTCTGCTTGGCATTAGCAGAGCATGTCCAATTCAATCCTGCTTGATGAGATGCACGTCTCCTAGGCCTGCACAAAACGTTATTGGAACTGTGGGAGAAGGAAGCATTTGAGGTTTGTCTTTGCCGCATTACTTTCCCCTTCATTGGAGCAGGAGCTTGTCTGATCTTGAAAATAATAATTAATTTTTGAAGTTTGTCTGATGCTTCCTGCGCTATATTTGCTTCTACTTTTCCGGATCAAAGAAAACAATAGGCCCGAATGGCAGGCCTAACAAGCCATCAAGTTTCCTTACTCCACACACACGCGCGTAATAATAATCTGTCCAGAAAAAAACACAATAATAAATATTGGTCATTTTCAACACACGAAAGTTTGTGGGGGACGCTGCTGTGTGCAATTGGCTGCCATGTTTCACCCACAAATATACAGTCAATTTACTTTACAGTATATTCTGTGAAGCGCTTTGAGACGTCGATAATATGTGAAAAGCGTTATATCAAATGCAAGGATTATAATTATTATCAATGTACAGTACCTAAAGAGTGGGATGAACCTGCAGCTGAGATTTAGCAATTCTATTTATATGCAGCAATCGCTTAAACTCTAAACAAAAATAGCCTCACGCAAAACCGTCATAACAAATCAAAAATCACATTTTTATGCCTCCAGATCAACAGTTCGTCGGGAAATAATCTTGTTTCCTCTCGTTTAAAATGTTCCTCCAGAGGTAATGCTCACTTATGTAGCAGCGATTCACGTTTGTGTGAGAAATTCAGTGCTCAACTGGACTATGAACAGTTCCCACTTGCAATCGATTAATCCTGAGCATTGTTTTTAACGTTATAACTGGACACGGCAATTTTAGGCCAGAAATCATGTGGCAGTCGAATGACCTCTTTCTGCTCTCAAGACCACCGAAGAATTGAATGCTTAAATAAATGAATGGACAGATTAAAAGATGAATGCTTTAGCTGCGAAACAATAAAATGGCTCCCTGGCATCCTTCAGACAAGTAAAACTAACTGCTCTCTCAGAGAAGCACCATCTCGTTGAGCTGGTCTAAGTAGCCTATATATCAACATCTACACACTTCCTCCTTTTAAAGAGACACAACAGGCTTTTTGGGGGGCTTGTATTAAGTGAGTAATGCAATAATTCACATCTATTAAAATCCAGAATTAAATTACAGTCCAATTGAGGATAATTGCAATCCTGGATATCGCATCTGTTAAAAAAAAATTTAAACATAACTCTACCAATACTGCCACCTCAGCAGTCACCCAATAACTGTATTTTGCCAGGATTCGGGCTATGTTCAAGATAAGGCGTGTATTATCATATGTTTGCAGCTTACAATGAGAGAGGTTTACCAAAGCCCATTAAAAAATTTTTTTAAAGAACATACGTTTATGGTAAGCTAAAATTGAACAACATTTCATGCCCTGGAAACATTTTAGTTCGTCTTGGGGAGAAACTGACCCTACGATATTTTCCATAATACCTTCTAAATAGCTGTCGTAATCTTCGAAGATTATCAGGAAAATGCACTGGGAAACGCAGTTTAAATTAGCTTATGAATAGCCACTCAGCGACACTAACTTCAGCTTTGCACCTACAAATAAGCTAATGTCTTACCACAGCAGTGCTCCACTCTGCACTTAGTATCAGTGTTAATGCCATGCAAAATCCCCCTGCCCTAAACCTTTACCCAGAATAATCAAATGATATCTTGAATGACAGAACCTGCTTCCACTCAAATAATTCTTGGTTCTGAGGTTTTTCCACACATGAATTTATCAAAAAAAAACTTTGGCCGAAACAGACACACACAAATAAGAGATGCTAAATTAAAGATCTTTTTCTTTGGGATCTAGGTTGCCATTCAAATGAATTTACTGAATTGTGCTGATAATAATAATAATAATCCTTGCATTTGATATAGTGTCTTTGAGATGTCTCAAAGCACTACACAGGACATACTGTAAAGTTAATTGTCGCTATACTTTATGGGCGAAACTCAGCAGCCAATTGTACAAGGGGCGTCTTCACAAACAGTGGCGGATTGAGTGACCAAATTATTTTCAATGGGTCAGAATCTATGTGTCTCAGATTTTATTGTATGAAAACAGCAGAAATGATTCCTTCTCTGTTACATCATTCACACTTGTGCCTTGAGACGTCCTTCCGACGTGAAAGTCGCTCTATCAATGTAATTTTGCTATTGTTGTTGTTGCTGCGCGTGAAAATCAGCCATCGCAACATAACATTCACTTCATTTTTCTTACTTGAGAGGTTCACGCTACGTAAATCCGCCAAAATGAAACAGTCCACAAGAAAAAGCTGTCATATTTTCCGCGGGTGCTATTGTGAAAAGGCGACATCAGAGGACAGAGAAAGGAGAATTTGAACGCTCACAACAAACATTTGTAGTTAAAGATTGACAGATTTAAAAATCACTTGTGTAAGTTCATTATTTTGTCTAATTACTGAGAACTTTTGATATTCACTGCGGATTTTGTGTAGCGGTAAAAAGGTTAACCAGCTAGGGAATTAAAAAAAAGTAGTGTCTGTCAAACGGTTGGGGTGAATGCAGAGTGCTTATCAAAGTGAGGGCTTGCAAGGAACAGAAAGATTTTTGCACCAAACGTCAACATTGAACTCTCCGAGGTATGACGTAGATCAAAACTCCTTTAATAATAATTATTATTATTGTTTGTGGGGGACGCTGCTGTGCACAATTGGCTGCTGCGTTTCGCTCTCAAATATACAGTCAATTCATTTTACAATATAATCTGTGAAGCGCTTTGAGATGTCTAGAAGATGTGAAAAAGCACTATATTAAATGCAAGGATTATTATTATTATTATTATTATTAATAAACGCAGTACAAACAGAACGGTTATCATGCAGCAGAAATAAGCGGTGAACGCTATAGGATGAGGAATTTGCTTCAGTCAGGGCTACAGCTGCTAAATAAGAATCGCAATGCATCTCAAAAGTCACACAGGATATTAAGCAGTCAGAGGGTTAATCAGCAATTAGGAAGGTTAAAGAAAAATGAGCCATCCAACAATGGCCATTAGTGCTCTGGACGTACCTCCAATGCACAAGTAACCATTATTAACTAATGTTAACAATGAATTTCCCAGCATCTTTTACGCTGTTCTGAGTTGCCTGGAGATGATTAAAAGATGTCGACCCTTTTATTATCACCATACTTTTAAAATAAAATGACTTGTGAGCCGGAGCTCGGACGGTTCGATCCTCTTCCCACTCCACTCGCAATCAGTCAATTAAAACTTACATTTATATAGCGCCTTTCACGTCGAGAGGACGTCCCAAGGAAAAATATGTATTTATACTCGCAGGGTACGATACATAGGTTCCACCTGTTACACAACGCAAATCAATCACCCAGGGGCCTGGTAATCCACGCTTCCCAACAATTTACACAATATAAGACGATTTTAAACTGGTTGTCTTATGTCCATCCTAAATTAGAGAACGCTTTCATTTCCAGCCACTCTGCCCTGGATCTCTGGAACACTCTTCCTTCCTCTCTCACTCTGCTTTGCCCCTTCCTTCCACATCTTCAGATCGCTCGGTCACTGTCAGGCGCTCTGGCTCTGTGTGAGGGACGCTATATAACTGCAAGTTGCTGTTGTTGTAAAATGCCACCTTTACCACTATGATAAGTAATATAACAATATAATAATATAATAATAATAATCCTTGCATTTGATATAGAGCTTTTCACATCTTATCGACGTCTCAAAGCGCTTCACAGAATATACTGTAAAGTGCAGTGACTGTGTATATATTTGCGGGCGAAACGCGGCAGCCAATTGCGCACAGCAGCGTCCCCCACAAACAGTCATGGATTGAAATGACCAAATTATTATTGGTTTTTTTTAGGCGTGTGTGTGTGGAGTAAGGAAACTTGCCCAAGGTTTCGCCCTGACCTGACTGGATTCGAACACAGGTCTCACGCTTGTAAGACGAGGAGTGCTCTAACCACTGAGCTACAGGAGCTCCACGATGTATTCAGTGATGGGGCTGCCTTTAGTTGACGACTTGTGACTATGCTGCACAAATTCCTTAAAACATTTATTATGCGGGGGTAACATGAAAAATAAGTTAAGCTAATAACTTGTATTATTAAACTAACGGCGTGGAGTCACGTCGGGTGAAATTAAGATTTACGAGCTGGGTGATTTATTTTTCAAGATGAAAAGAACAGGAAAAGCAGAGGCTTTAAAAAATAAGTCACAACTACACGTAAAATATCACCACAAAAACCTCAATTTACGATACACAATTTATAATGCACAAATAAATTTTTTTGTTGAATTCATTACATTAGAAAAACGCACGTGCTACTAATCATTGGCGAGTATCGCACCTTAATCAGTTGACAAAACATCACAACACACTTCATAGGATTTACTGCAAAGTGTAATGTGTGTATTTCGAGGCAAGAGAGAGAGAGAGAGAGAAAAATAGACTTGTGTCTAGGCACAGATTTAGAGTCAGGACCCAAAAGTAAGAGCTAACACACTGTCCCAACTACTGTAAACTCCTGATAACTCAACCCTGGCTTAACTTGTCAATACCACTTAACCCACGACTGTTTGTAGGGGACGCTGCTGTGCGCAATTGGCTGCTGCGTTTCACCCACAAAATATACAGTCAATTCACTTTACAGTATTTTCTGTGAAGCGCTTTGAGACGTCCAGAAGATGTGAAAAGTGCTACGTCAAATGCAAGGATTATTATTATTTAGTCATCATACTTTCAATATCATCGCCACGTTATTTACTATTAATACATATGCCTAACTCCCCACTCCAGATAAGTTGTCATTGAGTCCTTTTCCTTTGGAGTGACGAGTTGCATTCACAATTAAACTGCAGTGATCCCAAGTCTATTTAAACAGCTCACGCTATCGAAAATCGACCCGACAATGTATTGTTTCGCATTTAGAGATGTGATGAAAGAAATACCACATCTAACAAAGCTTTACAAACAAATTTCCCACATCTGTTTTCTAGCTGTTTTTTTAAAGTGTTGAATTGATATCTTTTAAAAAGAAATTACAAAACCAAAGAGCCAGTAAATATACTCTTTTATTTACATATATATATATATATAGATGAAAAACAACTGGAGATTGCCAAATTAATCTTGAAGATTAATGATCCTAGCTTCTCATTATTTGGAGCAATGTTATCAGCATGCAGTCACCCTGCAACACAAGGCTGTGAGATAAAATGATGTAACATAATGCCAAATGATTGTCATGTGAACCTGCTTTATTTTACAGGTTTCAAATATCTGCAACTTTCACGAGTTTCTTTATTCCCCCATCTGTAAATCTGGGTAATTCATTTGGAGAAGAATTATTTTGGGAGAAAATAATTTGAAATATTGTGGCAAAATGGTAAGTGTGACAAATCGGAACTTGAATACCTGCCACACAACTTAATAAAAATAAATCCCTCTTGTTCATCGCCGGAGTTTCATCCAAGGTAACCCTAGAATAGGTTGCTCAAAGATTCACCAGAATCTTTCACCCCATTCCCTTTCCCCCAAACAGTTTTGAAAGAATGAGAATTTAATTCTAATAATCCTTGCATTTGATATAGAGCCTTATCATGTCTTTGAGACGTCTCAAAACGCTTCACAGAAAATACTATCGAGTGAATTGACTGAACTATATTTGTGTGGGCGAAATGCAGCAGCCAATTGCGCACAGCGGCGTCCCCGCAAGCAGTCATGGATTGAAATGATCAAATTTAAATTTTTTTATATCAATTAATATGTTGAGTTTCAAGTAAATAAACCTGCACCCTGCCACTGAGTAATAATACAGATTCCCCTTCCCATCTTATATTCCAAGGGGCAAAAGGATAAATTTCTGAATCACAAAGACCCCGTCGAAAGTAATCCTTAATTATTTAGATTTAGGCTATTGAGGAAACACGTACGGAATTCTGAACTGTTTTCTTTCCATATATAAAACATAAAAATTCATTGGCAATATTCTCTGTAATCAACCCCAAAGGGTTTGCCAGGAATTTCTCCCATTTCCTTTGGCAATTCAATAACCGAGCCCTGAAAGGGTTAAAGGTTTACTGTACTAAATCATGTTGTCCACTAAAGTGGGTTTATAGTTCTGTAGGAAATGTGTACACTCTTATTATACAGCAAGGCTTATAAAACATTCCCTCCCTTTAGAGAAATCACAATTAATCTGTCACAGCCTAGCAGGCTTGCTTCATTAGTCAGCAGAGATAAGAATCATCAGCTAGTCTGTATGATTTGTCTAATTAGCTGCAGTTCATTTGTCATTTTCATTTTCTCCGCGCGACGCACAGCTGAATAATCGCTGCCTTCATCGGCCGCTGAACAATGTGCCCCTTTCAAGTCATCACGGTCAGTGTTGTCACTCTATCCATTATAAAATTTGGGTTTCATTTAACCAGTAATTAAACATTACAGGCTGTTCACAATTACAACAGGGAAAGAGGAAGTAACTAATTATACAAGAAATGAGCCTACATTTATCTCTTTTTTTCTAAAAAGAAACCCCGATTCTTTGATTTTTTTCATATTTGTGATTGTACATTCGGGCTTAATACGCTGAAAAAGAGAGAGCGTTTTTCTACTTTGCATCCGACAACAGGGCCAGCGTGAGCAGTAATTTATCAAAGTTGGCTGTTGCACTCCTCCTCGGGCCGGGCGGACGATTATTCGATCCATTAATAAAATAGAGTTGCAGAGAGGAAGCTTTCTGTAAAATATTTATACACAACAAAGTGACAGAGCGCGGGTACTAACTGGCTATTGTTTGGTCTGTAGCTTGCTCACATTATAAACGCACAACAGTGTTGTAAAGTACAATGATGGTTTCACTTTCACGTACAAAGTGAAGCCTTTTCTGTCCATCCATCCAGGGGCTACGCCAAAAATCACAGCTGACCAGTATCCCTCACCAAAATCCCTCCAGCTAAGACGGTGGGAAGATGGCAATATTACATATGTGCCGTGCAACCCATATGAATAAATCCTGATGTTTTTGGAATCATTACTTGTAAGCAAGATTGCCTCCTCAGCTGCTCACTCGACCCGAAAGACTAACGGTTAGGATTATCCTGAGGGCTCGGTTAATGTTGCTCTCGAGTCACTCACTGAAATGTGCCCCACAGCAAACCAGTACAATCCCTACATTAGATTGGCTGTGAAAGGACCTAAGTCTTGGCCACCAATATAAAGGAGGTGCTGAGTATATATACCACTGGTGTTATCCTCACAGGGAAAGAGCTCCTGTGGCTCAGGGGTTAGAGCGCTCGCCTTACAAGCGTGAGACTTGTGTTCAAATCCAGGCAGGTCAGGGCGAAACCTTGGGCAAGTTTCCTTACTCCACACACACACACACGTCTAATAATAATGCATCCCCCAAAAAATCCACAATAATAAAAATTGGTCATTTCCATCCACGACTATTTGTGTGGGGGACGCTGCTGTGCGCAATTGGCTGCCGCGTTTCGCCCACAAATATACAGTCAATTCACTTTACAGTATATTCTGTGAAGCGCCTTGAGAAGTCGATAAGATGTGAAAAGCTCTATTTCAAATGCAAGGATTACTATTATTATTATTAAGGAAGTTAAAATAAGATGGGGAAGGGGGGAGGGGGTGGGGGTGGGGGTGGGGGGGGCTCAACCTTGGGCTGTTCCTATGCACAGCTCAGAGGCTGGTTACACTGAAGGAGTCCAGAACTCCGAAAGCACATTAATTTCTCACTTTCTTGGCCTGCAATCAGCGTGAGGCAAAATCTGTAGCTCCGGGAATGAAAAATAATCTGCAAATAATAGAAGAGAGAATCATATCCATTTACGGATTTCCTGGCGTACCGAGAGAACGCGAACGAACAGTAAAACAGATTAAGCTTCCCGGCGAGGGGAGTGAAAAGCAGGGAACATATTACTCAAAGGAAAGAAAATTGTCTACTGGCAGGTCTAGCCTAAAGCAAAAAAATATTTGGTGTCTCTCTTGCAAAATAATAATATTCGAGCCGCAGTACATGTAGTAGTACAAGCGATCCGTGTGGATTTATTTTGAAACTGATCCGGCTCTGTGTAACGTACTTCACACCAACAAACACTGCTGTCAACTTAGGTGGAACATGAGTGGGTATCAATTGCTTATAGACGGTATCTGAATACCTAACCTGATCCACACTAACGTGGAGCTTCTCATAGCTTAGTGGTTAGAGCACTCGCCTTACAAGCGTGAGACCTGTGTTTCGAATCCACGCAGGTCAGGGCAAGTTTCCTTACTCCACACACACACACACACACACACACGCCTAATAGTCATCCGTCCCCCAAAAAAACACAAAAATAAAATTGGTCATTTCAATCCACGACTGTTTGTGGGGGGACCCGCTGTGCGCAATTGGCTGCCGCGTTTCACCCACAAACATACAGTCAATTCATTTCACAGTATATTCTGTGATGTCGATAAGATGTGAAAAGCGCTATATCAAATGCAAGGATTATTATTATTATATTATTATTACTCAATGGCTGGAGCAAGGAAACAAATCTGAGGTGAGATTTTGACAACATAATTTTGGGGGAAAAGATGTAACGACCGCTTCCGATTCCCGGTCACTACCACCACCAACAACAACAACTTGTTGTTGTTGTTGAGCTCAGAGCTCTTTCTCTGACTGGCTCTAGTGCGAGCCTCCGCACACCTCACTCCCAATGATTGACTGCGGAGTGACCCCACAGGAAATGTAGCTCAAAACCCATTATAATAATATAATCCTAATAACATGGGAAACTTGCCCAAGGTTTCACCCTGACCTGCCTGGATTCGAACACAGGTCTTGTGCTTGTAAGGCGAGTGCTGACACCAGAACCTATTCCAAAGCTTTTACTCACTTTTGAGATCAGTGACGTGGATTGACTCACCTTCATGCGTTTTCTCTCTCTCTCTGGGATGCTGCCACCTACCTGCCAACAGCCTGGCTAAGATTAAGAACTCGCTAAGAGGGAATCAGGCAGGAGAAGCCACACATTAGCGCTCTATTCCGTTGCTCTCGCTTCGCTAATTAACAAGGAGAGTGCACGGCACACTCTATAACAAAATCATCATCATAAAACTGCTTTTGCATAGCTCTCAAAGGGATTGCAATGAACAAATTAGAGCCAGGGAGACAACTCTGGCTTCACATGAAATATATATTGACTCCGGGTTGCCAAACAAACAAAGGATTTTTGAACCGGGTCCAAGAGCCTTAATATGAAACCACCAGAGCCAAACTTCACTTCACTTTCTTCAAAGCCACTCGATGGGGCTCATCCCAAACGGCCTGCCGTCTCTGTATTTCTGGAGTGAAGCCGGCAATGATTGAATCGCAGTGATTGGTTTATTTGTACTACCAATCGTGTGAAAATGTTCAGACAAAAACAAAAAAAATTGAATTCTCAGCTCTGCGTTCCTAGCCACTCGAGGATAATCCTAAACAGGCATGCGGCTGCATGAGTGCACCTGGGCGACAAAGATTGGACCTACTTGGCCCTAAGCTAGGTTTGATTTCCCCCATTATAAAGGAAAGAAAATAAGAAATAAGGTTACTTGGCTTCCATTTCCAATCATCTGCCAGGAACAACTTGAGATTGGGGTGGAAAGGCAGGGGTAAGAAAAGAGTTGCCTTCAATAACCATTCCATTTAGTGGTTACCTGGGATCTATTGGAGCTTATTGACACTTCTGTTCCTAGTGTCCAGTTTACTGAGAAAACAGCTTGAGATCATGACACACACAGACATTTGGTACCAAAGGCATTGTACAATCATTTGTGAATGACTTGGGTCAGAGCTGCCTTCAGCTGGGAGAGGCTACATCACATTTTGTTTTTAAATATATATATATTTATTTAAAAATATATATATTGAAATCCTTTCCGGGCACCCCGAATTTCCCTGCCTCATAATCTCTTACCACAGCCCAGTGTAACGACTGCAGCAACAGAAGCGATTTGCCATTGTAAAATAACAAAAAGATCTTTATCTGTGACGCTCTGTGTGTGACAAGACCCCAATAAATGATTGCGGTACATAAATACAGCATTTAATGAACACAAGAATTCGCCCAGAAAATAGCAAAACTGCTGTCACTGTGAATAGCTTTTCTCTCTTCCAAAGCCTGATCTGAAGCTGAAACTTTTTTTTTAAATCAAGTCTTTCGGATTTGCGAGTGATCTAAAAAAAAGCATGAATCAAATCATTTAATGTTAATGACACAATTTACATCTTCTTCTTGTTTAGCCCTCTTAACTGTTGACTCAAAATCCCAAATCTTAGAACTTCAATATCAAATGCAACCTGTGCGAGCAGTCACAATGCCTAATTGTACTAACCTCTCACCTCGCCTTTGATTTAGCTCTAAACACACAGATTAACATTCGCTTTTAAAGAATGAAAACCTCCTCTCCACTAACTAGCAGCCATATTCTACTCATTAAAAACAATGTAGTCTCCGTTCAAACCCCTCAACAAGGTGAGGATTCTAATTTGTACACAAAACCAATGTCCTATTACTGCAGCCTTCCCCCCCTCTCTCCCCCCCCACCCCAACCCACCAATGACATTGTTTGCTAACCTTGAACTGGTATTTAGTAACGACTGTGAGTATTGGTGTTAAGACAAAAAAAGAAAGGGGGTTACATTTAAACGAATAAAACCTAAATGAAGTTCAATTATCTCCCATCTCTGGTTTTGTTCATAATCCTTGCTTGTCGTCTCGCAGGCTGCAAATGAATCCCGCACATCACCTTATCTCCTCTGTCAATCAGGCCGTAGACCATTATGCCTCGAATCGCGCCATCAGATGGAAGCAATTTGCATAATATTGTCTGTGAAGGCTGGGGGGTCAACAGGGGTCACCGTCTAACATCACCAGTGCAGTCTATCTCCTCAGCTAATTTGGCCCATGCTGATCTCGCTCTGATTTTTTTGTCATTATGTCTGTAATATTTGATGGCCAAAAAGGAGTGAAGATTGTTGGGACTGATGTCTTTAACTAAAGACTAATCCCAGGACTCTGTTAAGGGTCCAGCCACTGAGACATCCTAATTATCTCTTTCTGATGAGCTCCGAGACACAGCAACCGTATCTTTGTAAGAATTTAGCAGAGGAATGAAAAACATAGGCTGACAGTGAAGACTTCTAAAGCGCTGCCCTTCTGTTCTGTCTCCCCTATCTGACACAGTGCCTGTTGTTAATTAAATTTGTGTCACTAACTAAATGTGGCCTGACTGTGTTGCTCCTGCTGCTGACAGAAGTTTGCCCCCAGACACTAAAGTGGAAGCCAATCCACATTAGACGGCTGTTTGCAATGTCCCTAGTCAACCAGACAGAAAGCCTGGACTTGGTGTGTGTTCACATGGTTTCTTTTTCATGCCTTTTGTGGATCGTGTGAAAAGTTCAGCCTCGAATAACACTCTTCATATACTGTATACTTGAGAGCTGTGCGTGTGAAGTCAAATAGTGTATGTGAGAGAATATCTAACTAACTAACTAACTAACTAACTAACTAACTAACTAACTAACTGACTGACTGACTGACTGACTGCTGGGGAATAACCTTGTTGAGATGTGCCGTCCATTCTCACCGCACTGTCAAACGGGGCTGGTGAGCGCTGATAGACCAAGTGCAGAGCCGGGTGTCAGGTTCAACACAGGGCTTCCCCGATGCTATCCTGACAACACGACTTAACCTCAACATCACAGAAGCAGTCACTGCCTCGCCAGCGCCACGTTTCCATTTCCTACACTCTCCAAGGTCCTTACGATCTCTCTGAGTGAGATTGGCGGAATTAGTGCCGATTACTGATGAATCCGAGGGCAGGTTGGTACTCTGCCGTGCCGTAGCGTCCGTCCGTCCGTCTGTCCGTCCGTCGGGGAACTAGGTTTCAGACTCAACAAGCTCATCGCGCTCAGAAAACTCTTCCTCCCAATTATTGCTGCTGCTTTTTTAACCCCCTGAAATAATAAGGGCAGTGTTCCGTCCACACACACTCTCCTCCAGCCTGTCACAGAAGAAATAATTCTTTAACCTCCAATTGCAATGGCATGTTTCACCGGGTGAACAGTGAAAAGCACCTGCCACATTCCATCAAGAAATCCACAAAAACATTCCTGGAAAGAGGTTACCAGTAGAAACCCAGGTTGATGTTCTCCCCCATCCCTCTCCCAGGGGCTGTGATATAAAACAAACAACAAAATACTACCACTAATAATAATGCTTGCATTTGATATCGCGGCTTTTCACATCATATCGACGTCTCAAAGCGCTTCAAAGAATTTACTGTTGAGTGAATTGACTGTATATTTGTGGGGGAAACGCGGCAGCCAATTGCGCACAGCAGCGTCCCCCACAAACAGTTGTGGATTGAAATGACCAATTTTTCTTATTGTGTTTTTTTTGGACGGATTATTATTAGGCGTGTGTGTGTGTGTGTGTATGGTCTGTGTGTGTGTGAAGTAAGGAAACTTGCCCAAGGTTTCGCCCTGATCTGCCTTCATTTGAACACAGGTCTCAACGCTTGTAAGATGAGTGCTCCAACCACTGAGCTACAGAAGCTCCATTACATTTGTATAGCGCCTTTCACATTGTGGAGGGCTTTACAGCTGCTTCACTAAATAAGATTTTCTTTTCTCGTCTTCAGCTGAGTTTCTACTTGAGCAGTGGTGGTTTTGCATTTGTTGAGAACTTATGTTAGAATAAATAACGTCACATATCAGAGGACACTGAAGATGAGAGTTTGTGCCCAGAATTCCAAACGTGTGGAATAACTTCCTGGGTCTCAGTCTGTGCTACAGGAGAAAGAAAGGCACAGGCGAGCGCTGGAGCAGGGAGTCTACAACAACAACAACAAATTACATCGGGAGGACTTCCAAAGACACTGGTCAGTCAGGGGCTTGGACCCAAGCAGGGATGGGATCAGGGGTTGTGGAGGACAGGGGTAAGAGTGTGACCGAAGGCGCGGTTGAAGAGCAGGGTCTTAAGACATGCCTTGAAGAAGGCAAAGGAGGGAGCAAGACGAAAGGACTGCGGGATGGAGTTCCGAAGCATGTGGGGGCCAAACAAGCCCTTCTTGGACAGGACAGATCACGCAGGATTGCTTCACAGTATTGTAGGCTATGGCTACCTTGACATGTCGGTATTGTAATGAGATGGCTGGAATTTTACAGCTCTATCAAGCAATCTAAAAATGTTACCCATTGTGAGGGAATTCGACCGTATATCCACACACTACAGTGGATCTCAGTCAAACGCCTGAGAAGCAGTTACAGATGAATCGGGCAAATGCAAAGCTTCTGACTGGGTCAGAAGGGAAGATTTAACCTCAGTCGCTGGCTCGTTCCCCATCATTCACAACACGGTGAGTTTTCATCCCAGCCTTCACGTCAGAAAGAGTGTAGACAAAAGCCAAAAGGGGTACAAGCAGAAGAAACGATCAGTTAATGGTGTCATCTGCCATTACGTCTAATGTGGTGGGCTTTGTTAAAATACCGGAGGGTTTACGCCACACAATCGACAAGCAACTAACCACCTACAATTTCAGAAAGAACTACCATAATCTGGACAAAAGGAACCACAGTCATGTAACCGGAGAGAACAGCTCAAATAAATCTGTCAACACGAGAACACAGAACATAGAGTGCAAATAGAAAATAATCTATGATTTACTTTCAGTTTCATTTTACTTAAAGGGTATCTTTCTTTTGTGTGTATCAATCAAATGGAGATGAATACATGGAAATGCCTTGACTAAATACATCACCAACATCATCAGCTGTCACTTTGATGTCTCCAGACCGACAACTAAGATACTCTCCTTTGAGTCGAGGTGGAAAAAAATATAGTTTCGTCCTCAATTAGCACAACCTGCAGACGCTGCCTTTCAAATCAAGGTTAGAAAACAAGATATAAATGTACTCTCAGTGGGAAGAGTAAACAACAACAAAATGACATCTGTAAAGTGCCTTTCAAGCCGGGAGGACGTCCCAAGGCACTGATGTATCAATCCCTATAATCAAACATGATTTAAGTCCTTGATATCAGGAAAGGAATTATTCACGGACAGTTCCTTTTAAGGGCCACGGAGAAGGCATCGGAGCTCCACATTGTAAACGGAGGAAATCACAAGTTAAATACGCCTTACGGAGAAGTAACTTTACACTCGAATTGTTAACTTATGGAACAGAGTACTACCTGACACGTTGAAGGCGGATTTGGTTTCTGAAGCGTTCAGAAAAAGAAACGCGTTCTTGATTGAAAAGGGACCAGTGGGATGGTTGACTACATCCAAGTTTGGTTTCGACGCTATGTTCTTTTTTCTATATAAACCATATTACACAATATCGTGATTAATCAGGAATGATTACCGGTGAAATCTCACGGAGATTTCAAAAGATTGCAAACCTCAACAGTTAAAGTTCAAGTAATTTATAACCGCCGACTTAACCTCTGAGGCAAATCAGTTGAGTTCACTCACATGCATTTTTTTTACCAATAAATAATAATACAGCACTAATAATCCTTGCATTTGATATAGAGCCTTATCACAACATTGAGGCATCTCAAAGCGCTTTCCAGAATATACTGTAACTGTACTGTGTTGGCAGTTACTCTTCGGGTTTGATTACCACAAATACTCTGCTGGTCATCAACAATTAGGGTATTGCCTCTCATTTTTCCGCTAGGAATAGTTTACCTCCGAGATGATTTTGTTTTTTCTGATTGAGCTGTCACTTTGTTTTTTTTTGGCAACGGACACACAAAGAAGAGCGAATAAGTTGCTTTTGGGATCGTGCCCTCAAACTCACGGAGAAAGTAGATCCCAGGTCTCCGGCCTGGCCGTCAACAGACCAGAGGCAAGATCATTCTCCAGCAGGAGGCAGCAAGTCACCTACCTGCCTGTCTTCTCAAACCACAAGCAATATATTGCATACGGTCATGTCGATGTACTGTTTTTTTGTTTGTTTGTTCGTGTGTCTGTTTGTTTGTGTGTGGGGCAGGGCAAGAAAGGGTAAAATAATCAGAGAGATAGAAATGTCAAGTATGACAACGAAATAATAATCATGGGATCACCTCTTCATTGAAGATTAATATTTGTGACCTAATTATGGCAAGGCTATTCATGAACAGAAATAACAGTTGGTTATGTTCTATACTATTCGCCTTAATAATAATCCGTCCAAAACAAAATACACAAATAATAAATTGGTCATTTCAATCCACGACTGTTTGCGTGGGGGACGATGCTGTGCGCAATTGGCTGCCGCGTTTCGCCCACAAAATATACAGTCGATTCACTTTACAGTATATTCCGTGAAGCTCTTTGAAACATCGATAAGATGTGAAAAGGCGTTATATCAAATGCAAGGATTATTATCATTATATACTGTAGAACTGCCGAATAGATGCTGATTCCAAGCTCATATTTGTGCTCGTCAAAAGCCTCCACCAAAAAATGTTCCGATCTTATGTCCAGCAGCGAACTCAGAAAGTAGACCATGTCGAGTGAGAAGAACAGGCAATTTGCGTCGTATCAACTTTTGCATTTTATGTCAAAATTCGATACTGAGCGCATAACTTATTCCCATTGCTAGTGTGCAAAAGAAATATCTAATCAATCAGTCTCTTTGTGCAGCCGTATATACGGCACATATCAACATGGCCTGAAAGTGCCATCAGACCCGGTGACAGACTGTATTACAATAGCTTTGTTCAGACAGAAGCCTTTAATTGGGAGCGACACCAAATCAAGTGTTCATTTTGGTTTAACTGCAGCAGTCCCAGCAGTCTGGATGTACTTAATTTGGCATCACTCTGAATTAATCTTCTGCAACAAACACGCACTCGCAAAGGCTTTAGCAACCAAAATTAGGATGCCTGTCGAACCACATGACAGTTACAAAAATATAAATGCATTTAGGCTTTCGAGACTTGGAGACAGCCATTTTTCCTTTCAGGGACAAGACCAATTCTCCACTCCAAATCTGTGCGTTAACTAAAATGATTCCCACTCACATTTTTTGAATCTGGACTATTGCCAAGGTCAAACCTTTGTGGCCAACTGTGTGATTGACATAAAGCTGATACAAGGACACAAGCATTTTATGTAAAAAAAAAGATGTGATGCTTCGTAACAGAGCTGATGTGATATCGCATGAAAATGTATTGCTACGTTCAATATTAAACACATTTTGGCTTGGTTAAGAAAAAAGCTAATAAAACTGAAATTGATTACTTATATTATATAGCACGCATTAGAGATTAGGACCTTGGTCGGGCCGTTCAGGAGTCACTGAAATGAATTGTTTTCACCAAAGAAGAAGGCACTGGACACATGCACGGCCGCAAATCTAGAGTAAAAACAAAGGCAGCGGAAATTAAACATTTTGATTTAAATGTTTTTGTGATGTAGGTAGTCCAGAGGACAGAGCTGCCAGCCAGTGTGGATTTTAGCCTGATTCGGTTACTCTCTCCTCCAGAAGGTTGTGAGTTCAAGCCCCAGTTCAGCTCACAGTCTAGAATGAAATCCCCCAACGCTGTGGTAGAAGCACATTTCATCGTTGATCCTTTAGGTGATACATTAAACTGTGATTCCGTGTACCTGTTCGGGTGGATGTTAAAGAGGCCGCGATTACATTCCAAAAGAGTAGGTTGTTTTTTTCTTGGTTTCCTGACTGACAATGTAACAGATTTTTTTTTAAATGGTCATTCACTTCATGGCTGTTTGTGGGACACTATTGTTTGTAGTTTGTTGTTTGGCTACAAATACGCAGTCACTACACTTCACAAAAAAACACTGAGCTACATTGAGTGTTAAGGAACTTTATTGAATGCAAATTTTTTAAATTAAACAGGGCGACAGAAAAACACGAAATGAGTATAATATGAATTATTACTATTTGAAGTGCAAATCCATCTGCAAATGAAGATTTTAAAAAATCATTCTATGTTAAACTCTTATTTCTCTTGATGTGATTGTCAACCAATATTAATAATATAGATGCTATTTTCATTCATTTATCCTCCTTAATAGAAAGACTTGACAACATGGGCTTTTAATTGTGAATGAATATAAAACATTATTAATTTGGGTGATTTCAAAAAGTATATATTTACAATATATACAGTAAATATATATATATATATATATATATTCATTTGGGCTTTTTAGTCTAAAACGCTGGTTGAATTGTGCAACGTACGAGGGAGGGCATAAGGGAAGGAAAAAAAAACTATTTTGAAGTGTCACGCAACAAATAGATCATCGTGCAAGGCTACAGTTACTATTACTTACTAACCTTTGACTCCCCCAAAGAATGCAAGGCTGGATATGGGCAGTCACTGAATTTACCGCTTGTTAAGCGTTCACATCAAACACGGGTGTGAGATAATAAATAAAAGCAAACTTCAAACAGGACTTCACATTGGGTAGAATTTGGTGTCACACTGCAGGCTTCTCAGTGAAGACAAGCTTCTGGTGATCGCATTAAATAAGCTAGCTTCCCTGCTTTCTTGTCAAACCCCAGTGACAGCATGAGAAGTGATGTGCACTGACTAGCTTCAGGTCCTAAGCTCAAGCGTGGCTTGATACTCACTAATACAATTTGTGCGGCTGGTTTGCAATAGTGTTGTGCGTTCGGTGTTTCCACCCGCTTTTAACCGTTTGTGAGGACGGCAAGTCGCATTTCTGGACAGTGGCTTGTTCTTTCGGACTTGAGTGAGAAACGGGAGAGACCCGTCACCTCCCTTAGCCCCTCTCCTCTCGCTAATCCACTTTACAATATCCTCTCTAGTATCGAACAATCAAATAAAGATAATGGATATCCTATCTGCAAGTGAGTAGAAGGCAGTAATCTCATTCAGGGGTTCAGGTGACATCATAAACCATAATAACAAAACATGAGCAATTCATAACCTTCACTTGAACCCCCAGATAAGATTACAGTCTTCAAACGCACCCATTACTTTTCATGTGCGCTGTGCGGTTCATAGGGCAATTTTCCTTCCCTCCAATTTTGCCAGACAATGCATATTGTGGCGGACATGGAACATTGGGAATTTCCCCGGCAGTTAATGTGTTTCGATGCCTGTTTCGAGAGATAAACGCAATTATCGAGTGTTAATTGGACCCAGCGAGCCCTTTTCATGCATTCCATTTTCCGACTCTTTCCTCATCAATCCGCACATGATTGACAGGTAGTAAGATGTGAATGTCGGATGTGAATGTTTAACAAACGTCAAATTCCACGTCTGCCCCCCACCCCCCCCTCCCCGTGAAACGACAACAAGAACAACAAAATGGCACCTGTACAGCGCCTTTCACGTAAGGAGGACATCCCAAGGCGCAGGACAGTTACTGGGTCAAACCCGAGCTATTGTGGGATTAATATCACTGAAGAATGAATCGCGTGGCATGTACCTCATTTGGCTTTATCTATGTCAATCAGTGCCTCTGCACCTTTGAATCTCTTGTCAGTGTTCTGAGTTAGCACAGACGCCAAAAGAAAAAAGCCAAGAATAAGTAGGAGTTGGGTTGAGAGTGAGCAGCACATGTCACGTCTCATGTGGCATGGGTAATCTGCCGTGAGCATTCATGCAACGAATGCTCACAGCAAGAAGAAATAGGGTAAATGAAATATCTAGCAAAAACAAGGTAAAATGAGGATTCCGTACCTTTAACGCTGGGCCTTCAGCCTTGAGGCCAGTAAGTTTCTAAACCGTTAACAAGTGGACATATTAAGAATTGAGGTTAAACTGTCATCGTTAGACAGTGTGATTCTAGACAGTAGAATCCGGGGGGAATTCTCGTAGAATGTGGAGCTCCTGTAGCTCAGTGGTTAGAGCACTCGTCTTACAAGCGAGAGACCTGGGTACGGTTCCAGGCAGATCAGGTCAGGGCGAAACCTTGGGCAAGTTCTCTTACTCCACACGCCTGATAATAATCCCTCAAAAATCAAGATAAATTGGTCATTTCAATCCACTGACTGTTTGTGGGGGACGCTGCTGTGCGCAATTGGCTGCTGTGTTTCATCCACAAATATACAGTCAATTCACTTTACAGTATATTCTGTGAAGCGCTTTGAGACTTCGAGAAGGTGTGAAAAGCTGCTATATCAAACGCAAGGATTATTATTTTTATCAGTTTTATTATAAGTAACGGCTATTAAACTCAAATGCTGAAGACTGTATCGCGGGTTGCACTGGAAATTGCAATGATTTGGTTCTGGGGATTGTTGTGAAACACCGTAGTGTAACCCAAAGCTAATCTGGAGGAGGTGACAGTTAAACACATAGCCTTTGCAGCAGATAAAGATAAAAAGGTGCTATCAAAAAGAGATCCCATGGCTCCTCTCTGTCCAACGGAGACCTTTTCGGGGAGCATTTAGAAATATTATTAAGGAGTCAGTCATTTGACCAACTTATTAATATCATTAAAACGACTTATTTCAGTGATCTGCTGTGTAAATCCAACGTGTGGGTCAACAGAGTTCCTGCTGTTGGCTGGCATATCGTTAGAAACTGCCAAGTAAAAAGTCCTTTTCCACAGAGAGGGAAACATCAGCAGCTAAAATGCCTGGGGCACCTCTCACTCAACTCGTATTCGCAGTCTAAATATAACTTGCGAAAACAATAATACAACAATAAAAGGAAATCTGCGTGATGCTAGTTCCAATAAAAACAAGCAGAAGGCTTGTTTCTGTTCTTTATACCTCGGTGGGTTTGAGTTCTGCTTCAGAGAGCAATTGTAAAGGTTTTGATGATAAAATGTAAGGGCCAAGAGATCATTAATTGGTTGGTATGACAAGATAATGGCTGGCTAAGAAGATGCAGTAAAATGTATAGTATTTAATAGATGTTAAGTACGGCCAATACTACCCAGCACAAAGAACCAGCCGTGTTAAGTAATCACTTTGCTGCTCGTCACCAGTGGAGTCATTCCATTTGACTTCACTCTGCTTCCTTCTTCCCGGTTAATTTCATAGCAAAACCGCAGTTTTGTGGGGTTTTTTGACGACGAGTAAATTGTACCCTTTGAATACGTTATTTTTCAAAGAAACACAAAGGAATATACAACCGTGATCTTAAGGTGTTGGGCACTCGTTTGACAGCGAGTAAACTCGATGCGGTGGAGCGGGAATGGAAACAGGCCTTTTGAAAAATTGCTGTGATGGTAGACTTTCACACATACAGTACGAGGGACTGACTGATACTGTAGATATGTGACTAAGAGAAGTTATAATTAAATCAGCAGCTAGCCAGCCAGATGGTGCAGAATACCAGAACTTTGATGTGCTATATCATGGAATGGGCGGACACAAGTTCCCCCTAAAAACAACATTTATAATACAGTGCTCATGTTTCAATTCGCTTAAATTGTGCAACTGATGGATACCGAACAAGCAGAATGGCCTGCGGTGAATTGTGCAAAGTGCGTTTTATTTACCAATTTAGATTAAAGGAAATGGAGTTGAATATTTGTGTTTGAAAGGGAGAGAAGATACCAAGGTAAAGTGGTTTAGGAAGAGAAATCCAGTGTGGATAAACAAGGTGGCTGAGGGTACAAACTCCAATGCGAGAACAGCAATAATAATAATAATAATCCTTGCATTTGATATAGTGCTTTTCACGTCTTCTAGACATCTCAAAGCGCTTCACAGAATATACTATGAATTGACTGTATATTTGTGGGCGAAACGCGGCAGCCAATTGCGCACAGCAGTGTCCCCCACAAACAGCCGTGGATTGAAATTACCAATTTTATTATTCTGTTTTTTTTGGAGGGATTATTATTAGGCATGTGTGTGTGTATGTGTGTGTGGAGTAAGGAAATTTGCCCAAGATTTCGCCCTGACCTGCCTGGATTCGAACACAGGTTTCAACGCTTGTAAGGCGAGTGCTCTAACCCACTGAGCTACAGGAGCTCCACTCTTTTCAGGCTCTATTCAGAAAAGTGGGCTCTGCGGACTGTGATACAGGGGATGCATTAGACATGGTGGTGAAATCAGTACGTTGTGGGGCAGGATGGCAGTGAAGGTGTGTGTGCGTGTGTATGTGCGTGTGAGTGTGTTGCGCCCGCAACACACTCACACGCACATACACACGCACACAGAGGCAGAACTTTGGTCACAGATCGTCCGTACATCTCCTCTCGTGGTCCAGGGATGGTCCGGAAAACGAGAAAGCAAAAAAGACTGTCATCTACAAAAGGTACGTTGCTGTTTACCCATTTGCAATAAGTTGAACATTGCAAAAAGATTTCTGCTCATATATATATATCAATTTCCAGGAATTTTTCAGAAGGCTAAAGAACACTGTTGTGTTCCCGATAATGTTCCCTGCAGTTTGGATTAACGTCGGGAATTGTAAATGCCAATATAACAATGTAAAAGGTCGGCTTCTTGTCAAACCTCTTGTTTTCTGAAAATGCACAGTCGTGGCAAAACAATAAAATCATCATTCACTTGCTTGCAGCAGAGCAACAAGAAATACACTTAGCCCCGAGGTCCATAAATTCTACCAATTGAAGCCAAGATGAAATGGATATTGTGTATTACCTACAGGAAGGGTAAGGTTGAAAATACTAGACTGACCCTGGCATTGAAAAATAACTGTGTATCAAATATCATTTTATAAAAGTGCACAGAAGCACTTACCTCTACATTGAGAGGGCCTTCTCGAGATTCCCTTCCACAGCGCAGAACTGTAAGGCTTTTATAATACCATTATATACCCTCCCGATCTTGCGAGAGAGAGAGAAAAAAAAACAGTGACCTAAATACTTCTGCAGCACTTAATTTTAAAATAATTCTTCTTATAATTATGTCTTCAATAAAATCGAGCAAAGTTTTATTTAATTTTTGGAACAATTTCTTGCACAACGGAAGGTAACGAGAGTTGACATGGAAATGGAACACTCTTACCGAGATTGTACATTTTAGTTATGTCTCTGGCTGGTGTCAGTTCTTCTCAAGTCAGGAAATGGTGTCCCCGGTTGATCAGAAATGACACGGCAATTTATAATGTATTTCAGTTAATATCTGGAGAGCTGAAAATTGGTGTGTGGTGCCCAATGCTTGGGTCCATCTTCTGACTGGTCTACCAAGATCTGTATGGTGGATGTGCAAAGAGATTTGGGGGGAGAATTACTTGGGGGGAAAAGTATGGGCTAAACGAAATAATGCAGAATGCAGACAAAATAATTTCCATATTTGCGTATCGTTTTGTGGTACACTGCTACAGCGACACATCAGACTAGACCAACCTTTAAATCGTACGCTTGAAAATCAGTTCAAGGTGAAACAGCGCTATTCCGAAGCTCAGATACAGACAAGCAGCAAAAGAATTGTTGGAAAGCTTTCAGGTAAACCTGCCTCTGAGATTTCCTGTTTCAATATTAAATCTTAAGGCCGTGGTTTTAAGGTTGACGCCATGTGAATCTCAGGCCTCGTAACTCGATGAGAGGAGGTCTGACACGGCAGAGAATGTTTTTTCTAGAATAAAACATACCATTTCCCCCCCCCCTCACAGAAAACAGTACCCCCCCCACTCTCCCCCACTATGTATCTAAACGCTCAGATTTCGCAAAAATTTACAGCAGCTTTTCCAGAGCAGGAGTTTCAGTGATGATGTAACCATATTGTTACACATCAATATTGTAACCAAATCCATTCTTCAGAAATAGCTAACTAATTAAAAGCTGGTGGGGTTTAAATAATTAATCTCCTTAACTTGTATTGATTTGACACTTTTGTGGTGGGAGATTACTCCTACTAAATTAAACAGCTTCCTATAGTCACTGTACTTGAGGCAAACCCGAGATATATACGAGTGAAACAAAATATACTTCAAAACTAGAAATATTGGCACCCTGAACATTTTGATTAATATTAGAGGGTTTTAAAATTCAAGGCTTAAGGTGCCCTTGAAAAGCAGGAGAAGAAACAGTAGAGAGCAGCAATAGGGAAGACAGAGGAACAAGGCAAAAACAGAAATTAGATGTACAAACCAGGAGTGTCAAATGCAGCTCATCTGTCTCGACCTCCCACACAATTTGCTTTCTTCCACTTTTTTCCCCCCTTTCTCACCCCCACCACCCACACAAGTACACACACACACACACACTGCTCTAGTGCCTAGAGAGGGGCCTTGTTAGATCGGGGTATCATGAATATGGGGGCAACGAGGGGGATTGGAGTTGAGGTACGGATAAGACGTGATCTTAACAAAATGGAGCTCCTGTAGCTCAGTGGTTAGAGCGCTTGCCTTACAAGTGTGAGACCTGTGTTCGAACCCAGGCAGGTCAGGGCAAAACCTTGTGCAAATTTCCTTACTCCACACACACACACGCCTAATAATAATCCGTCCAAAAAAAAACACAATAATAAAATTGGTCATTTTCAATCCACGACCGTTTGTGGGGATGCTGCTGTGCGCAATTGGCCGCCGTGCTTCACCCACAGTCAATTAACTTTACAGTATATTCTGTGAAGTGCTTTGAGACGAGTAGAAGACTTGAAAAGCTCTATATCAAAATGCAAGGATTATTATATTATTATGTAAAAAAAATTCAGGAAGCCAAATTAGATTGATATCTAAAAGGGGGACAAAATAAATTATTTAAAATTTCTCAGAGCAAAACAATCCAAAAATGGCGAAAGGGGCGTGATTTGCTTTCCGAATACATTTCAGAGACTGGGATATAAAAAAAGAGCGGTTCCTCCAGATCCATCTTAGTACACATTTGCCCACAGGTTTCCACAGCGGATCAATTGGAATCAGTTTTCCTACGTGGACTGTGACTGATAGTGATCACTTTCTGCGCAATTGAGTTTTTAACAGAAATTTGTTTGTTCAAACCCACTCTATAACAAAGCACCTTGAGAAGCTGCATGTAATGGATGGATTCGAATCAGAAACTGCCCGAGGAGTCGCGAATAGGTTTCCTAACAGATGGAACCGAGTCACATTCTGCCTGAGGTGCGGCAGAAAAAAAATTATTCCGATCAGGGTAAACCATTTTTAAAGCTCCAGCATTTAGGGAGTCAGGCAAGGCGAGGCAGTTACAAGGAGAGAAGGAGGTACAGTGTTCTTACACCAGCAGTTTGTATTTAGGATATATATAAAAATCCTAATTTAGACCACAGATCTGAAAAATCTTTCCTGTTCTGCAAAGTGAGAAACCCTTTGAAGGGAGGCATCAAAATGAAATTTTTTATACTACTCCTGGGTGGGGTGGGGGGGAAACAAAATAACCCAACTTAGAAATCAAGGCGATTTCTTAATAAAATTAAATAAAAGTGACAAAACTTTTATAGGAATAATTAGTTAAGGTAACATTACTTTCGATTTCAAAGTCGGGAGGTTGTAGTTTGAAGCACTACATCAGGATGTCACAGCCTAGAGACTGACGCTCAGATGAGGTGCGTTGTATTCTCTTGTCCTTTGGATGGCACTACTTGAAAAACGAAGGATGTTTCTCCCTGTGTACAAGCCAACAACAGCGCCCCGATAAAACTGATCATTTGCATCCTGGCTGTTGGACATTGCTGTACGTAAATGGGCTTGCCGTTTTCACCTACAGATGCACAGTCACTCCAACTTAAGAGTATATGTTTGAGACGCGCTCTCAGAGTGAAAGGTGCTTCAACAAATACTTTGATTATTACTGTTGTTTAACAAAGAAGATGCAATACAATTCTTAATACTATCCTGAAGAAATTAATACAATAGCTTTTGCTGTGAGTTTATTGCACATATCCACAGTGAAAAAAGAAGTCAGTTTTAGTATTGTTTTAGTGGTTTAACGAGCCTTTTTGTGAAAAGCTTACAGTTCTGACAAATAGACCATTTGGTGGGAAGCTTTATTTTGCTTATCACTGGAGTGAAATTTTAAATCAACTGTAAAAGCCCGTATTGACCGCCATCTGCTTCACAGGTACCTTTATTCACAGAATGCCACACAGATTGAAGTTTTATTGATTGTACAAGAAAGGCTAACAGCTGTACAAACCTGCCTATAGATTTAGGTGATCCTCAACAACCTACTTGAATTATATTCTACACTTTCAGCAAATACACAGAATAAGTCAGAATTAAGGTGATAAACCCGGCGATCCTGAATTATCCTATCTCTCGGTCTGAGTTTCAATGCAGATGTTTAATACTCACACCAATACAAATGATACTAAATAAATCTTCAACAAAGTACGCACCTTATTTTGTTTGTACACTCGTGGGCTTTCGTAATGTTGCAGTGAATAGATGTGACTTCCAAAACAAATCATCGGTTAATGATGCAAGTTGGGGTTGTTTAGATAATCCTTGCATTTTTTATATAGCGCTTTTCACGTCTTCCAGATGTCTAGACCTGTGTTCGCATCCAGGCAAATCAGGGCGAAACCTTGGGCAAGTTTCCTTACTCCACACACTCACCTAATAATAATCCCGCCACAAAAACTCACAATAATAAAATTGGTCATTTCAATCCACGACTGTTTGTGGGGATTCTACCGTGCGCAATTGGCTGCTACATATCGGCCACAAATATACAGTCAATTTACTTTACAGTACATTCTGTGAAGCGCTTTGAGACAGTCCATAACATGTGAAAAGCGCTATATCAAACGCAAAGATTATTATTATTATTATTAAAGGTACTCCTATAGATTCGTAATCATTTCTCTGAAATCTTAATTGAGACTCATCTTTCCTTCTCCTAGAATTACAAAGCCTGTGTGTGTGTGTGTATGCGTGTGTGTGTGTGTGTGGTGTGTCTGTGTGTGTGTGTGTGTGTGTTTGCTTGCCATAAGCACCCCCGAATTACTTCTGACCAAACCTGAAAGTTCCCACCCTAGGGGATTCCTTTGTAAAACTCGGTGAAGATTGATGGAGTCAGTCGCCTTTCCCTGTGAGTTATTTAACTTTTCTGTTTTGGTGCAAAGCAGTACAGATGGAAAGAAAAACACTATTCCATCTATGCTCCACTTCATTCCTGTTCTCGAGCAGAAGAGGATATTGCGATCCTAGACAGTTAACTCTTCGAAGAACCCCGGCAACAAAAAAATTTGAGATTTATATTCCCCTATCGCCATTCAGATGCTGGTTTTCACTTACAATTCCCTGCACAAGTGAGTCAGCACCCAATTTCGCCCATTGGCGAAAAACTCCCCATCCCCCAGAGGATCAAATTTGAGATTCTCGTCCTCACCTTCAAGGCCTTGCCCGGCTTTACCCCCCCCCCCACCCCACCCACCTCTCCGACCTGCTGTCCCCCTGTGAACTTCCCTGCCCACTCTCTGTTCAGCGGGCTCCGGCCTGCTCCATGTCCCCCGCCCTACTATTGGATATTGCAAAAGCAGTTCAATGTACAATTAAAAATAAAAGTTGGCGCAGAATTGATGTGGTGCCTCGAGGTGTCATCACCAGCGTATTTCAGGAAATGCTTCGGTCATCACTCTTATCGTACAGATGTACTCACCAATACCACTGTGTAGTTTTCCAATATGTGACAGTTTCAGTCCTTCAACCATGAATGGCAGTCCCGACTTGGGATAGGTTCCCATGGCTTTACCGTACGCCTATGGAAATCATAAAGGAGGCAATAGTCACTAACCAAACAACAAACTGAAGAGTTAAGAAATAGAAATTTTTTTAAATGCACAGAATTTCTAATTTAACAGATTCAATTGGAACTGTATAAAATGCATAGAATTTCTAATTCTGCCCAGAAAATATATAGTCAATTTACATGACAGTGTATTCTGTGAAGCACTTTTGACACATCTCGAAGCCAAATGCAAGGATGATTATTTATTGTTAATCATTATCTAACAGACTGATGGTTGGGAGATTGAATTTGCCAGTACCTGAAACTACGTTCACAGGACAAAATCAGAAACAAAACATTTCTGTACATTTCTGGAGATGAAGATGCTGACAAACATGCGCTGTCACAAGGATGTCAAGCCTTCAACCCTTTCCTCGGCAAATCACTTCACCTTGCTCCACTCTTCAGACATTCAGAATTCTCCTGTAGATCTGTCTCTTGGACCGTGCCTGCCATCATTTCTAAATTTCTCTTGCTTCCCTTCCTGCTTGATAGACTTCATTGTGTTCTGTACAGTGTTGCAGAATGCAATAAGATAGCACTGCACACAAAGAGCAGATCAGCATTCCCGCAACGCTCGCGCAGAAAACGTATGTGGGTTTTTTTCTTCAAAAAAATATATTTTTGTAACTATCACAATAGTTCTGCTTACATATTTTCAATCCATGACTGTTTGTGGGAACATTGCTGTGTGCTCTTGACTGATGCGTACAGTCAATTCACTTTACAGTACATTCTGTGAAGCGCTTTGAGACACAGTTTGGAAGATGTGAAAAGCGCCGTGTTAATGCAAGGATTATTATTATTACAGGATGTAAGAGGTTTGATGAGGATTCCTTGTGACAGTTTTTTTAAAAACACACAATTTGTGATTTACTTACGAATAAATGTATTTATCGTTACGCAGAAACAATAAGAACTGCCAATAATAATAATAATAATAATCCTTGCATTTGACATAGACGTCTTCTAGACGTCTCAAAGCGCTTCACAGAATATTCTGTAAAGTGAATTAACTGTATATTTTGTGGGCGAAACGCGGCAGCCAATTGCGCACAGCAGCGTCCCCCACAAACAGTCATGGATTGAAATGACCAATTTTTATGATTGTGTTTTTTATGGACGGAATATTTTGAGTACGGGAAGCAGTGTATATTACAGCCCTACATCTTTTGTTTCCTGCTAAACGTAATGGACGGTATAAAATTCCACAGCGATCTTCAACTAGATAAAAGTTCCTGCCCGACAGCCGCGGTAGAGGCATAGCAAGGGTACAATCTTTATGTTGCTGACTTGAGAGTCGAGTGCTGAGATTTTTTACTTTTTTGTTAATAATTTTTTTTAAAAAAAGCTGTTACCAGTCACCTGACAACCTCGGGGGTTGAAGTTCTGGCAAAGAATCATGGTCATAAGCAGTCAGATAGGCATCTTGTCATTTTGCTCAATGGTCAGGGAACATGGTAGCTGCAGGCAACTCCATGAATAAGACTACTTGTACTCCAGTATAAATGTCAGCCCTGTGTCCTGTTGCATTATGAGCAGCAAGAAAGCCACAGGGGATCTCAAATTTAACACACAGTGGACAAATGTTTTCAGAGGTACACGGTGCTTTTTTATATATATATATATATATATATACATACCGTGAAATAAACCACTGGCTTCTCGATTCAAAAAGCTTTGCATTTGTTTGATCCCGGCATCTATCAGATGCTTTGATTACCAGCTAATGGGGGTGAATGTGGTTAATATGAAAGAATGTTCCTTTTGTGGGAGAGATTTTCTTAGGCGCAGATTGATTCCTAATGTATTTAAATCAGTAACGGACGGGCTTGGTTTAATGAAGATTGTCTGATAAATTAGATGGTTTTGTTTCCGCCAGTGTGTCCCACTTAAATAGCTTCAACTATATTAATCGCTTCACTTTTTTTTCCACTTGCTGCAATTCTGAGGATTAGTACAACTGGTTTATGAGTGCTATGGGAGCTGTTGTTTCAACATACAATGAAAAGCTGGTAAGATTGCATTGTTGGGACGAGATGAAATAGTTATTCCAAGTAATGCCACTGTTCCAAAAGATTTTGCTGGATATTGTACCAGCCACCAATGTGTGATAAAATAGCGTTTTTCTTACATTTTAACATTATGTTAATAAGGTATTGATAACTGTATTTTGATGTTTCCCCTCTAAGAAAAAATAAACAGCCATGATTTTACCCAGTGACAATGAAGAAAATTATATTTTCAGGAAGCTCATTTCAGGATTTTGGAATTTTTAAAGTTGCATTTCTCAAGGGAAAAAAAAGCCATAAAATAAAACACAATAATATAATAATAATGATAAAACTTGCTTTTGATATAACGCTTTTCACGTCTTCTAGATGTTTCAAAGATCTTCACAGAATATACTGTAAATTGACTATATTTGTGGGTGAAACAAATCTTGGTGTATTATAGGCATTTGAAGTTTGAGATTCAGGTAAAGTTGATATTTTTAGGATTTTCACAATAAAATCTGCCCTTTTTTTGGGGGGGGGGGGAGGGGGGGATGAAAATAATGAAGCCTGTAAGGAAAATGACAAAGCACAAACAATGACTCAATCTTCCCCATATCCATAATAATGCTTTTGAGACATTTGTAAAATTGCATTTGTAAATCATTGGGACGTCCTCCCAATGTGAAAGGCGCTTTCCAAAAGCAATTTTGTTGTTATTTTGTATTAGAATTTTGGAAACTTAAATGGGTAAGTGTCTCAACTGATCTAGGGATGATTTTTAAAAAAGTGCTTTTTTTTACAAAAAATGTTAATTTATTTTGAAATAAAGAAAATCTATGAAAAGTATATAAATAAAGAAAAAAATAAGCTTTACATACAGGCAAAAAATCTACAAAGTAAATCAAATTAATTTGCATATGCAAATGAGATAATTAACATACTTATTAATAGCTGTCCTTAACAATGTAACAATTATGCCTTTCATGTTTCATAAAAGTAGACCCACATTTCGAGTTATGTGGGAAAGTCTTTCAAATTAAACTAATTTACATCAGAATTAATTAGACTAAGTAATACATTAGCTCTCATAACAACAAAAACCCTCTGAGTATCACCAAAGTTAAGAAATAATGGTTAGAAAGATATTAACAATTATTTCAGTAACTTCTTCCAGGGGATTTATGAAATGAAATGAAGACCTCGAAATGACAAGGTCTCCACAGCATTACAAAGCCAATTTAATGACGCTGAGTTGGTATGTCGGAACAAAATCCACATGGAAGGAGAGACCTGGAAGGCCAATGTATAAAGGGGAAGCCAAATCTCTCCTAAACAGCGCATTTCAGAATTGAGATGGTAATGGATTTTATAATGGGTTAAAACCCACTCCCATCCTCTGGAAAGATGAACAAAAATCAGTCGTCAGGTATGTGGCCAGAATTCAGAATGCCCATCCATGTTTGCCTGAAACCATTTTGATTGTATTGCTCATTTTAAGAGCAAAGCTAATATGCTTCGTAGAAAGCTGCCAATATCTCTCCTCTCACACTCCTGCCTTAAGATGCTGGGAGTTGAAGCGTGCCGAAAGACAAATAGGTATTCATTTACAGGGATACACTTCTGAATACCCCGTGAACTAAGTTAAAAGAATCACAAAATAAAATCACTTTTGAGGTCAGTTGTGCTGTTATCTGCAGCGGCCGTTAAAACGGTCTGTGATGATTCCTGACTCACGGCCACAATCGGAGGTGTGGAAAGCCTCACTGCAAGTGATTGTGTGCTCACGAATCTCAAACGTTGAGGGAAAAGGACGTCAAGTCAGCACGTTTGTTAAATATGTCGGTTTTAAAAGGAAGACAATGAGAGGTATACAGGAACAAATGGGAATTGACTGATCGCTGAGTGTTGTCTAGTGAGGAGCAATGCTGCAGGTGGGATTGTTCAGGAAGCCAGAGCAGTGAAAACAACAACAACATTACATTTGAGGAACGCCTTTCACGTCGGGAGGAAAAGACAAGCACCGAGGCACAAAAGAAAGGAGGCTTGGATAACAGGAAAGGTGATAATGGATGGGAAAAAAATAACTTGCAAAAGTAATTCTATACACTGACGATTGGCATTATTTTTGAATTAAAATTTACAATTGTTATGGGTCTGGTTCCCTCTCTTGTTGTATCTGACTGTGAATCAACCTTGAGAAGCAGAAACACAAACCTACAAGAACTGAATGGCACCATATCAGATGTTAGATGCACTGGGCACAGTAAGCCTTGGGACATCCTCGAGCCTCTTGGGACGTCCTCCTGATGTGAAAGGTGCTATACAAGTGTAATTTAGTTGTTGTTTTGCTATTTTGTTGAAAGGACAATTTCTTGGCTTCCATTTAGACCTTTTACAGTTTCCCTCTCCCTTTTGATTATGTTATTTCTTTATTCTGTTGCTTCTCCCGATTTTCTTTCAGCGCGTTTCGTCCACCAATTTATACAGTCGATTCACTTTACAGTATATTCTGTGAAGCACTTTGAGACGTTTTGAACAATGGCACTGTATGGCACTGAATGCAAGGATTATAATTATCATTATTAACACTTCTGGTTTGCAAACGCGTTTCTTTCCCTTTTATTTTCCATTTCTCTTCATCTCTGCAGTTTTCTCCTTTTGATTTAACATCCTTTAGAACTCCAAGTCCTGCCCTTCTCCATCTCTCAGTTCTTCCCCCATCTCCTAACTCTTCTAATCATACCTATTTAAAGTTTTCAAGGCATTTAAATTCATTATCCATTAATGGGAAGAAGACCTAAGGTGCAAAGTGGTTCTGGGTTAGAGAGACCTTATTTTACTTGCTAAATATTCTTTTGCCTCCTCAATACTAATTCCGTGCATAGCCTGAACCTTCAGCGAGTGATCAAATAAGATTTACAGGACAAGAGGATTTTACTTCCAAAAAGCAGATGTCATCAGCAAAATTTTAGGTCTGAACAAGAGTCAACTGAATAAACATGTAGCATCGTGATTGCAAGAAATAAATCTATATTTTAATGGGGATTTTTTTTTCCTCAGGGGTGTGTAGTGGAGGAGAGCAATTTTATACAAGTTTGTTTGTTATGGATGGATGTTAACTGAATACAGTTTGTCTACAGCACAAGACTAAGTACTCCCATTGACAACCTTTGACCCGCATGGGATAAGAGGCTGTATGTGTCACGGTGCAAATTCACTGCTTATTCAGCACTTGTACTCTCTGTACGAGTGAGGAATACGATTTTATTAATGGCACAGTAAAGACAAATGGCACTACACTCGAAATCTAAATATAGGTTAATACTGGCCTGGAGGCATTTTGTTAGATATTTAAGTATTTTAATGAGCAGGTGAGAGGAGTTACAAATTATTGCTTGATATTATTCTGCACTTGCGTGAAATGCGACTTATATTATATATAACTGAAATATATTCCAAATCACACTCTTCACAGAGACCTGTGTCGAGGCATTGCTAAAAATCGACAGTGTAAATTTTTAATCCTGTTATTTTTCTTTCCCCTTTCTGTATTAAAACGGAAACAAACAAAAAAAAGGACAATTGGCCCAAACGGATGCTTCAATCCTTCTCTTTCACTGAGTGAAGAGAGAGAGTCTCAGACAGCACGAACGCCCCCCCACCCCACCCCCCACCCAACCCCGTAAACTGAGCTGAGCAGCCGTGCCTCAGAAATGTATGAAAATAAGATAAATGGCAACACATTTTTCAACACCTTGCACAATATACAGCTGTACCGTGTCAAATATGCGCTGTCACCCACCATGACATAAAGGCAGTCAGCCTGGCTTAAACACCTAAATTACTGCCTCTTGACTGCAGCCAGCTTCTCTCTCTCTCTCTCTCTCTCTCTCTCCCTGTGCAGTGGCCAGTAAGTGGTGGCAGGCACGGCTGATGAAAAGTCACAGAACAGGATTGTTGCTGACATTCTATAATCATTAGCAACCAACGTTCAGCTATAGGACATGACAATAAAATCACAATCGATTTCTGCTCCTCATATGCAGAGTCATCTTCAGTGCAATATAATCTCATTGGCTCCACACGATAGAGCAGGGAGAGGATTTTTTTTATTGTGCGTGTTGTGTAAAAAAAAAAATGACAAGCTCTGGGAAAGGAGAAAATAAATCTACAACAATGACTCCACAAACAAATAAAACCAACGTTTAAGAATTAATTTATATTAATTAGGCCTTGATAAGAATAAATGGAAGTAGGAGTTACCTACAGTTATTTAAAACAAACAATTTTGCCCTAACCTTGTTGATGTACAGCTAGAATCGTACACAAGAACATAAGAAATAGGAGCAGAACTAGGCCATTCAGCCCCTCCAGCCTGCCCCCCGCCTGTGAAGTCTTTTGAGATGGCTTGATGAAGTGATAAAACTCTGTGTGAAATGCAAAGATAACCATTTCTCATTGTATCTAAACTTCTTAAAATCCTAAACCCTCCTTTCCACCCTTCTGTTTCTCTGTCCCCACACATTCCCCACCCCCTTAAAAACAGCCGTCATCACACCCAACCTCAAAAACCCTTCCATTGACCCATCTTTTGAACTACTGTCCTATCTCCAACCTTCCTTTTTTCTTTCCAAGATCCTGGAACAAGTTATTGGTTCCAGTCTCTCTCTGGTATGGAAGGCTATTCAGAACAGTCATTCTGCACCAAGAGACAGGGTTGGCTTCTAGGTGAAAGCTCTGTCCAAGGATTAAGCTGGGGTGTCCAGCAGATCTATAAAGCTACATTATACACGGACCTCTGAAAAGTAAGCAATGAGTCCTTCATGGAGCTCCAGATGAGATGTACTTCGACATGAAAGACGCTCTAGAAATGTCATTTTTTGTTCTCAGAAATAAATTTCTAATAGACGAAGAAGTTGCTTGAAACTATAAAATCACGGTTTGCCTAAGAGAAGAAATAAATCTTCATTTGTTGAACAACAAGGTGTAAATATTAGAAAAAAACACACACATTTTCTTCCCAATCCTTGGACAATTGTATGCGGCTGCAAACACACTGTCATGAATATTTGCTACCCAAGGGTTTACTCAATCTCCCCATCCCCAAGGCTTTGCCACAAAGATACTCGCATAAGTTGCCCAGTTCTGAAGGTCAAATACATACATATGCACATGCAAACATTTTAATCCATTGATTTTTTTGTTTAATTATTTCCCTGGTTTTAGAGGAAGTGCCAGAATTATTGATCTGGTTGGTATGAGGCTAGTTACACGTTTCTGGGAGAGGGTTGCTGCCTCATGCTAAAGGTTCTCAAATGAATGTGGACAATCAAGGTGCAGACAAGTACAAAATGCCTCTGACAATCAAACAGCTTCAGCGCAATTGGTCAGGGTCCAACTTTACAAAAGCCCACGTCAATACATCTCTTGAAAGCACAGGCCTTGACTGCTTTTAGCTCCTCGTTAACTCTTTCACCCACTCTAAACCACAAAACTCCCAACAGGCGAGTGGACATTGATCCCAACATTCATGCAGTTTGTCGTGTTCCAATCGGGGTGTCAGTGACTAACCGGAACAACAACTTTGCAATCACGTTGGCTGTTGGGTTATAGCCAAGGCCGAGCCAGGGCCAGTCAGTTGTCACCACCGTGAGAGACGTCCTGTAGCTCAGTGGTTAGAGCGCTTGCCTTACAAGTGAGAGATTTGGGTTCAATTCCAGACAGGTTAGGGCGAAACCTTGGGCAAGTTTCCTTACTCCACACAAACGCCTGATAACAATCGCTCCAGAATAAAAAATTATAATCGAGTCACTCAATCCACGACTGTGGACGTTACAATGGCTGCCGGGTTTCACCCACAAATATGCAGGTTATTCATTTGACAGTATGTTCTGTGAAGCGCATTGCGACATTTGGAAGACGTGAAAAGCGCTATATCGAATGCAAGGATTACTATTATTATTGTTTAAGTACAGTATCATATAAAACATTACCATGGGGTGTTCACTACAATAGTCTGGTTTCAAATAGACGACAAAAAAAATCAACCCTGACTCCAATGCAACCTCACATCTTGGAATTCAAACATCCAAGGCTTTCCATTACATTTTTATTTTTTTCATTCTGGATGTGTAATCAAGCTTCGCGGCTGGAGATTGTGGACATTTTTATTTGCTTCATATTGGTAGTGATGTGTGCGGTTGCACTGATCTCTCCATAGATTCTGTCATGTCATTTGAAATTCAAATTGTACCTATCAAGAGTAGTGGTATTGTGATTGGCTGTTCACCGTCTATTCAACACCGTTTGAAGATTCCCTCATACATCACAACAAGGCAGAAAACCCAGAGAACACACATATACATCCTCACAACATCACATACTTGTGTAACTAATAGTAATAATAATCCTTGTATTTTATATCGCTCTTTTCACGTCTTCTAGATGTCTCAAAGTGCTGCACACAATTTACTGTAAAGTGAATTGACTGCATGTTTGTGGGCGAAACGCGGCAGCCAATTGCGCACAGCAGCGTCCCCCACAAACAGTGGATTGACCAATTTTAACCAATTGACCAATTTTATTATTATGTGATTTTTTGGGAGGGGATTATTATTAAGAGTGTGCAAGGAAACTTGCCCAAGGTTTTGCGCTATAATCTGCCTGGATTCGAACACAGGTCTCACGACTCACTCAATAACAACAATAGCTATTTGGTAGAGAAGGGGGGGGGTGGGGTGTACATTGTAGAGGGCAATGCGAATGGGGGCACTGGAGTAGGTGGGGGTGTGGGGATGGAATGGTTTACAAATGACTCTTATGAAAGAAGTATACATTGAACAAATGGATTTTAATAAGTGTGAATAAGCCTACTCAAAAAGTTGTAAAACACAGTGTGGCTTGCCCGCAGGGGACAACCAGTTCCAAGAAATTGCTTGACTAATAGAAACTGGATTAATGTACGTCTTTGCAGCCAATGAAACAGAGCAGCGTGAGTATCAAAATGGGAATATGTATTATTCAGTTTCTGTAAGAAAAAGTCAAACAATTTCTGCTAACTGCATATTTGACTCCTCTAGGCACTTATACAGTACGATGTTTAAGGTGATTCAGTGAAAATGCTGGGTTAACTCATTCTTTTTACATGTAATTCAAAGTTTATTTTTTTTAAAAATGGGTAAAAGTAAACTTCTTGAAAAAAGGTGCAACTGACATATAAAAGAAAGTTTTCCCAAGTGCTGGGAAGACTGTATTGTTTATACAGTATATGGATCAAACAACTCCAAGTGACGCACTTGCATAAAAGGAATGCATTACATTTGTTCACTGGTTTCTATTCAGTGTCTCCCTCACAGCTCATCGAACCTTTTTCAATGTGGAAAGCCCAGAATTACAAGCCTCTTGCTTGTGAGAGAGTTGTTGGACAAGTAAGCGATTTTTAAAATCAATTAAAAAAAATCTATTTGGGTGGGGGCGGGGAGATTATCAATAAGATGTACGATGACTTATTCCTGGTTAAGAATCAAATGTTTCTTCAAGCTTGTTACGATCTTAGTTACAAGGTTTTTCCAAAATGACTAACGAATCATTTTTTTTGTCCATTTCTTTAGGTGTGGGTGTGTGAGTGGGAACGACTTCGAGTAAGTAAGGGAATTTTATAACACTGCATCGACTCCATAACATCTCTGTCAATGGAACCAGACTCTTTATGGCTGTTTAGAGACCCAATGTGGGCACTTTTTCAGCTCCGCGCCACCTATCTTGCCTTGTCACCCATGGCTCATTGACTCTTTCAAAATTAATGAACACAAAAGGTCCGTGGAGGAGCTCTGTAGCTGGGTTTATTAACACAATGACTGGCTAGAGAAAAAAGTTAATGTGCCGGCACTCATGTAAGTAGTTACAATTCTTAAACTTATTCCCCCCCTCCCCTTCTACTCACACAAATTGCAATTCATCTTTTAAATACAATACTATCAAATCAAATTATTGACCCCAAAGAGGTGAAAGGGCTGAGTGGACCCGATGGGATTTCATTCCAAAAGTACGCAGTCAATTTACTTTACGGTATATTCTGTGGGAAGCGCTTTGAGACGCCCAGAAGGCGTGAAAAGCGCTATATCTGTGCGCAATTGGCTGCCACTTTTTGCCCACAAATATAAAGTCAATTCACTTTACAGTATATTCTGTGAAGCGCTTTGAGACATTTAGAAGACGTGAAAAGCGCTATATCAAATTCAGGGATTATTCTTATTGTATCAAATGCAAGGATTATTATCATTAAAATATTCTTGCCCTAGAACTCAATTAACTGAGCCAAAATATTAGGAATAGTGAAGAATTGTGCGAGCTGCACGTGGCATCTGTAAACAAAACCCTAAAAGGAAAAACAATCCATATTCTCTTCCAAACCCCCCAGCTCAGGTCCGAATCCTTGACTGTGCAGCCTAGCGCCTTGGGATGTTCTACTAATATTGAAAGGCTCTATATAAAATGTAATTTTCTATTCTACTGTATTCAGTAAGAGGAGAAACCTGTCCTCAAAATAATAAAAAAAAGGGAAGAACACATACATTTGCAGCACGAGACATTATTGGGGGAGCGAGGATGTCATTATATTACTGATTGTATCATTGCGCTCTCCTGTTTACCAACTTGATCATTGTCTTCTTAGATAGATTTACCGAATGAGTTCTCATTTTTTTTACAAACAGAGAAAAAGATGAAACAGCGCAGTCTTTTAAACTAACAGTCTTTTAAAATAAAGAGTTTGACATCATTCTGATAAGGAGTTTTGTTCGTTACGTGGTAAACAATTGCCAAAAAAAGAGCTTCTTCTGAATCTCAGCAACTTGCTCTGGCAGACAGTTTTCAATACAGCAGTGGATAAGCTTGAGTTTATTCAAGCAAAGAAAAAAAAATCTAACTCCAGTAGAAACCGATTGCAGTAACTAGTCAAGAATAACATCGTCCACTTTGCTGTCAAATCACAAAAGTCATCCTGTAATAGATTCTTATTTAGGAACTCAATTTGATTCAAAAGAGATCCTCTTTATCCCAATACATCAAATATTAAACACTTGTATTAGGGAGAATGTCATCAGGGTTTGAAGCTTATATCTCACATAGGCTCCTACCAACAATAATCATCTGAATGTTATCTAAACAAGCCTTCATATACTTTTTCCTCTTATTTTTTTTCTCCCCCCCAAAAAAACTTGAAACCGGTATTACTTTTATTCTGCGTCTTTTTTTCAATTTTATAAGGAAGGCTTAGCAAGGAGAAAGGGAGAAAAGAAAATGTGCACGGCAGCTCACATTGACTGATGCCATTCAGCAAGGGCAGCCTAGCTTGTCAAAGCGGACATTCAAAATGAATTGGCATATCTATTCAGCCACTGGTGGATTTCATGCGATACAGTTTCATATTCTGCGATAAAGCCTGATAAGCAATTGCTACCCTGACACTTCTGCCTTGTATTATTGTTAATATTCCATATCTGTAGCAAGCTCTCCCCCAATAAAAGCATTTAATTTTAAATGCGACTTCCAATGGGCGCTCCTTCATCTCTCCTTTTCATTTTCATCCAGGCTCCCCGTGCCATGGTTTTGGATTCTGCCCCATTAGTTTAGTGACCAGCCATCTGAAACATCTCTGGAAATGGTGTCCCCTTGTGAATCTGGGAGCTTTTCCATTAGCGCCTTTAATATTCTGACACATAACATCATGCGAGTCAGCTGCTATTACATTCATACACTGAGCACACTCCGAAATTACATTGCAGCTTGTAAGATGGAAACATATAATCAGCTATCTCCATGCACTGTGGGCTCAATCTGAAATACAAGTAAAGCAGGCTTATGGATTAGGTTTTTTAACTTGGGGGGAAAATAAAAAAAAACGTTTTCAGCCTCGCAGCAAATTCTAGGTTATAGTGAGGGTCAATTCTGTTAACCAGCCACCTACAATACTCGAATGTTTCTCCCCATAATTAAGTTAGCTGTTCTACAATTTTAACCGGTGTAAGTAATAATAATATAATAATAATCCTTGCATTTGATATGGCGCTCTTCACATCTGATCAATGTCTCAAAATGCTTCATAGAATATACTGTAAAGTGAATTGACTGTATATTTGTGGGTGAAACGCGGCAGCCAAGTGCGCACAGCAACGTCCCACAAACAGTCGTGGATTGAAATGACCGATTTTTACTATTGTGTTTTTTTTAGGAGGGATTATCATTAGGACATTAACTTCAATAAAAGTACCCCGATTTTAAGTAAGATGAATGAACAGCTAAGCGGGCTGGAGAGAGGTCATTTATTGAAGCAGCTGGCAACTGACCAAAGACTGGTTACAATCAGGGAATCGCTGCTGTGTGAAAAGACTGGTCTACCAGAATTTGGTAGGAGGTGGGCGGCTGTGACAATAGCAGGGAGGGATGCGATAATAATAATAATCCTTGAATTTGATACAGCACCTTATCATGGCTTCGAGACTCGCAAAGCGCTTCACAGAATATACTGTAAAGTGAATTAATTGATGGTGAATATTTTTGCGTGGGCAAAATGTGGCAGGCAATTGTGCACAGCAGTGACCCCACAAACAGCCATTGATTCAGTGAGCAAATTATTATTATTTTAGTGCTATTCTAACAGCGGACGGGTCTGGAGGTCAAAATAGATTATTCAATAAAACATTCCCAAGTTACTAAATCCTTACACTATATATATATATATATATATAGATTATATATAATTTAATGTGGTCAAATCAACATTAACCCTTTATTTAAGTCAAATCGGATGAATGTGGACTATTGCAGTAAACATTCTGGTTTACCTGATTTATAATTTAGCAATGATTCCTGTAGGAGTTGATGACTTGACTGGTTTCCATATAAACGATACCACACAGCGGTGAACATGAAATTATCTCCATAATGTACTTTCTACTTCTGTGTTCGCGGTATTTGTATGAAATATAGTACAGAATAAAATGAAATAAACTAAAGGAGAAAGCAAGGGAAGCAAAAAAAGAAATCTACGCTTCATTCAAAATAGAAAAGCAACAACAACAACAAAATTACACTTGTATAGTACCTGCCTTTCACGTCAGGAGGATGCCGCAAGGCGCTGGGCAGACATTGTTTTAGACCCGAGCTGGGGACAGAGTGGGGGGAAAGGGGGGGATTTGGGGATGACCGATGGGACAATCGAAGAGGAGGGTCTTGAGGCGGTACTTGAAGGAGGCCAGGGAGGGGGCGAGGCGGAGGGACTGCGGGATGGAGTTCCAGAGGTTGGGGGCAGAGTGGCTGAAGGCTCGCCCGCCAATGCTTTTGTTTACTATTCTAATTGTATTAGAATAGAAGTAAACAGGTGAGTAACAAAAATGGACGGCTCAGTGAGTTATGACTTATCAAGTAAATTTACAATTGGGTTCCAGATTGAATTCCACAGCCAGTCTGGGTTAGATATTTGTGAGGGTTGCTGGTTGGCTGGAGTAGTGGCGAGTAGTGGGAGAGTCTCGGCAAGTATGCTCACTTAATGGTTCACATTCTCAAAGATGGAGAGAGACATTTCAGACATTTCAAGATGGAGGTAACAGGAGCCATTCATCTCTGTGTCCATTCTCATGAACCTGCTGGTAGCTTGATCAAGTAGCCACGGAGACAGAGGTCTGGAAGCAACTCAGACACTTCCTCAAGTGGCCCAGGATGGTTCATTGTGTGGAATACCCAGCAATGGAATGGAAAGGAAATATTAAAAACCCTTAAAAATAACGTACAACTTCAAAAATGTCACTTTTTGGGGGCGTGAATTGTCAACGACCAGAGGAAGCTTTTCAAAAGCCATAGCAAAAGAAATTTTAGACCATGTAAAATGCTAGAGGGTTGCGCTGAACATAAAGAGGTTTGCTTTTCTTGCAATTTCCTCTAAAGATGCTCATTTTTAGTTAACTATACTCCCCCGAGGTGCTATTGTTTGAATGAAATGTGGCCTTGGGCTACAATAAGTGTTTTTCAATTAGGGCTGTCACAATATAATGATATGATGATATATCATGTGATATTAAACCCGTGATAATCATATCACTCACTTTTTCCATATCGCAGTAATCATACAATAACATTATCATAATAGATAAACACCAAGGAAGATTTGGAGCATTGCTGTAAGAAACAATTTTTTTTCTCTCTCCAATAAACAAAGTTAACATCATGTTCCGTCTTTTCAATATTAAAGGATATTAAACAATGATTACAGGATTGTTGAAAGACAGCCGTTTGAATTGTTACAAATATACCAGTGAAATTGGAACGGAAGCATTCGTTCATAGGCACAACACTACGGCAATCGAGGGTTTATTTCAAACTCCATCAGCCAAGTGAGAAAGTCAGGGGGGTGCAAAAGGAGGGCCGGCAGGTTTGATTGCGATTATAATATCATCAGCAATAATTACGTAATTCCTAACAACCAACAAAAGCCAAAAAAGTACCAATGTAATAGTATCTAAACACATGGATTTGTTTCACTAAGACCAAAAGGCTGCACTTTCTGGAAATTGATATTGAAGAACGCACTTGAGAATGCGACAGTGTTGACCCCAAATCAAAAGACATTGTTGAGCACAAAACATTTCACACTATCTGCCAGTAACATAAAAGCATAGGATGCTTCTGCTATATATAAAGCTGACAGTTTATCCTGCACTGTTGTACTTTCCAAAGCAGTTTCAAAAGGTTTCTCTTAGTTTTGATCCAAATTGCATCCTTAAACTACTTATTGTGACAACATCAATCGAGTAGTCCAAATGGGGGGTGGGGGGAATGCACACTGGATATCTTGATCCCAGGAAGTAGGTTATCTACAAGAAGGTTAAGTTGTTCAAAGGTTTCATTTCTCTCTGAAGTTGTTTGATTCACCGTAACATTACTCCTTTCAAGGTATCGCGAGCCCTTTGCCGTTACAATGCTTTTAAAGTAAGGTTATAATTTCATTTCAATCCACGGCTGTTTGCGGGGGACGCCGCTGTGCGCAATTGGCTGCCGCGTTTCACCCACAAGTATATACAGTCAATTCACTTTGCGGTATATGTATTCTGTGAAGCGCTTTGAGACGTCCAGAAGATGTGAAAAGTGCAATACCAAATGCAAGAATTATTATTGCTATTATTATTAATCTTGTTCCATTCCAATAAATATCTTTTTAGTTTCCAAGTATAGGCCGGATGCATTGAACTCTCAGTTTGGTTTGGATACATGCGATGGGGTTCCGACATGCATCCGACCTATACATGGACTGTGGGATGCATGGATCTCTCCAATAACTAGCTGATTAAACGAAAATCATTGTGACATTAGAGGTCAAAGATTCCTTCACTATATTATTTACAGGACAAGAATCTGTGTGTTTGTAGAGTACGGAAACTTGCCCAAGGTTTCGGCCTGACCTGCCTGGATTCGAACACAGGTCTCAAGCTTGTAAGGTGAGTGCTCCAATCACTGAGCTGCAGGAGCTCCACATTGATTCAGGCAAGTTCCTCTAAAATACTGGCGACCACAGCTAAAATCTGCCCCCGGGATAATTGGTAGCATCAATTTTTAAACAAGTGATCAGGGGAAAAAAAAAAAAATCGCATTTTATTCCCCTTTATCTCACAGTGCTTGTGTAAGGTGGCCCTGTCTATTACTGTATTGGGTCACGGTGCTTGTTTTTGCTGTACCTGAGCAATTAGCACGTACCGGGTGGCTGACAATGAGTTACAAACAGGTTCTGATGACCCGATACACCACCAACCAAAAGCTCCAGTTTACAGTATCAAAAGTGTGTTGAATACTTTGAGCCGACACACAGACGAAACAGGCAGTAATTCAATCAAGAAAGCTCATAACTGCGAGAGCAAAGTTCAAGTTGCTTTTGAATGCCGGCAGAACCCCGAGATTGGATTTCTGCCTTCGAACCTACCATCCAGTAATTTCATTTTTTTTATATATCAATGTATAACCCAGAGTTTCCCATTTTTAAACAGGCACCTCCACCACCGAAGCAGGATAATAAAGTGGAGATCACTCCGGGATACTTTGTATAATTACATGCTGTAAAGTTGGAGGGGAAGCTTTTATTCAGTTTGATTCCATTTGTTTGCTGGCAGTCACACTGAATGCTGATGGCCAGATGGGTCCATACTAAGGGATTAACAACTGTGGTTACAAGCTTATTCAGTAAGAACTAAAGCATAACAAATGCTTGTATAATAACTGTTTAATGTGGAGTCCTGTAGCTCAAGTGGTTAGTGCACTCGCTTTACAAGCGTGAGTGAGACCTGTGTTCGAATCCAGACGGGTCAGGGCGAAACCTTGGGCAAGTTTCCTTGCTCCACCCACACGCCTGTTAATAATCCCTCCAAAAAAAAACTAGAATAAATTGGCCAATTCAATCCACGACTGTTTGTGGGATACCTCTGTGTGCAATTGGCTATCGCGTTTCGCCCACAAATATACACTCAATTCACTTTACAGTATTTTCTATTAAGTGCTTTGAAACGTCTAGAAGATGTGAAAAGCATGAGATTAAATGCAAGGATTATAATATTTATTATTATAATGTATCTATAGGTAAAACCACACATCAAGATTATTTTTACGTGTATCCCTGCGTTTTTTCCTCTAATTTCAATGCCACAGAACGGGAGGCTGTGCCTCCATGATTTCCCTCACTTTGAATTTTCATCTCTGCTATCCTGTCATGGCAAAGGCAGAAAGCAGGTGTCAAGCACTCTCAACAAGGAGGGCAAACTTAGACAGCCATATTCACTCAGGACCGGTCTCATGCATTTCCAAGTGGCATTAGCACAGAGAGAGGGTTGCAAGCAAAGTTCTTAGTTCATATCTCTTCCCCTGGCAGATTTCAGGATACAAAGTAAGTGATGAGAAATACTAAAATGGAATTGCAAATTTAAAATAAACGCCTCAAATCGGTACTCAGTAGTCTCTTGTTTAAAACACCAAAGATTGCAGCTCAGAATAAATCCGGAATACTCTGCCGATTTCATACAGCATTCATTAAAAGTATTTAAACGCTACAACCTAAGATTTAGTTTGGCCCAACTGGGACAGTTTTGTGCTAGACTACACTTATTTTTAGAAGAAAGAAAGGTGAAATAGAGCCAAATATTAAACAGGCTCTTAACTTACCAAAATTAAACATGTTTCAAAAATACACCTTAAAGAAATCAGAGAGAAAAAAACACACCAAGGAAACACAGCAGCCTTCCAGAAAGCTACAAATGTCAGAGACTGACAGCTCCAATCAATCATCCTGGAGTGATGCTATGTTGACATACAGCCAATCAGACTGATAAGATACGGAACTTGTCAGCATCTTCAATGGCTGATCTTTAAAAATAAAAAAAATTACACACCCACACACAGCAGAGACATCCATACACATATATATATATATATATATATATATATATATAGAAGACACACGCATACAGTAGACCATTTTAATCATTTTTTTCCAAGTCGATTCCAGTGGAGCAAAGTGACAACAGAATACATTTCTTGCCACAAAAGATATTTCACGAGAAAAAGAGATGTCTTCCCCTCCCCAGCCCCCCCCCTCCCCACTCTCAAAAAAAAGGAAACTGTCACACAGAATCAAAAGCGATTGTGGCTTTAAGTGAAGAAGGGTAAATTTGTCCCTTATTTACCCTTGGCTTTTTGCTCCTGCTCAGGGAAGAATGCACTGGTCTTGCTGTGAGATCTGAGAGCAGCATGCCCCAGCAATCAAACAAGAGGTTTCAGGAGAATGTGCGAGTCAGTACCAAATGCTACACATTTATCAAACCCACCAACCCTGCTGACGGAGCGAATCCTTCCATCATTACAGCCTCTCAGTATAGGATACATATGACTAAGCCAGCCTTCATTTTTACAGATTAATATTCTCTCTTTCAACCTTCACACTGTGATAAATAGGTAAAAGAGACAAAAGGAGAAAAGGAAATGAAAAGAAAAAAAAGAGTACGAGCCACTACTCATAATTCAAAGCCCAGGAAAAATGACAAAGAGTAACCTGCGCCCTGGGTGGCAAAGGGTTAAATATATGATTATTTTGAAGTTTGAATTTTGTGTGAGTTCCATGTTTTTTTTTTAAAGTTCTTTATGTATTTACATGACATCCTACAACATGCAGAATAGATTCAGTGTATACTGTATATGGGTAGGTCATGTTTTGACAAAATCAGATTTAATATCAAATTTTAAATGTCAAAACTTTTGGAAAGCAAATTTGTGCACTAGATGAAAATAGGAGAGCAACTATAACGAGGTAGGTATAATGTGCATGTCTAAGTAATCACCACAACTTTTTTTCATAAATCATGATGATGTAAAAAAAATTAGTCAGTCTGTAAATTCCTGTTTTCTCAGGCAAACAGTGGAGCAGGTGGGCTGGGGTGACTTGACTTGAGCTGAAGGGGATGCCTGCTCACTCTTCATTGATGTCTGTTTAGAGATCAATAACATTAAGTCTCTGCCTCTCTGCCTTCCAGTCGAACATTTACTAAAACATTGAAATAATGCCATATTTCATTACCACAGTCTTAAGATAGACAGTGCAGCATTGGGAAGATGATCTCTTTAAGCTTACATTTTGTCAAATATCCTGCAAAATTACTAGAACTATATATTTTTTAAATATGTATAAGTATACAAATATATATAATTGCCATGCGCAATTGGCTGCCGTGTTTCGCCCACATATATACAGTCAATTCACCTTAAAGTATATTCTGTGAAGCGCTTTGAGACGTCTACAAAAAGACGTGACAAGCGCAATATCAAATGCAAGGATTATTAGTATTATTTTCAAAACCAGAGTAATCTGATTCTTCCGGGAAAAAAACTTCAAAGGTTTTTTCTTTTTAAATTAAGATAAAGTTACCTTTCCTTCATGACTTCAGATTTTTTGCAAAAAAAAATAGTTGTTCCCACCTTCCTCCGGGCGATTATAGAGACAGGTACAACCGTGAGCCTATCACATCTGTCACTCCATCTAACTTTGTGTAAGAAATAGGTCAGACTCCTGGCTGGTAGAAACAGACAGCTCATATTCTGTCAACAATACTGGCTGGGAAACTAGTGGGATACCCACTCAGTTTCAATTTTTTTTTAAAAGAAAAATTGCCGGAGTGTTAATGGGAAGTTAGAAATCAATCACAAATACCTATTGAACTGCGCTACTCCTTCACAGACTAAGTAATGTTAAGTGATTCAATGGATATTAGAGCTGTATAATGATAATATCATATTACTACAGTAACCAAACTAGGTACTTGATGCCTTCAGCTTCTGCAGCATCATCATCCTATCACTCCCTTGTACACATTATACTAAATCTACAAGGTTTCACTTATGTACAGTTTCAATCCCTGTGTTTTTTTGTGGGGGAGGACTTTTTTTTAAAACAAAATAACCCGTACAAAGTGACAAATGACCATACTGCGTTCGGCCCATCTTATGTCCGTAACTCAAATCATATGTTTTTTTTCTCTCTCTCGGCTGCAGTTAAATCTCCTTGGCCTCCGAAGGGTTAAGGCAGTAATTAACCCCCGGGGTACAGCTGACATTCATAAAGTGTTTGACTTTGTTCCCAGACCCTGTGTAAGTATCAGAACTGCTGAAATGAACTGCTGCCTTACACTCAGCACCAGCCGTGTATTATTACTCTATAGGCATGGGTTGCTGCACGGTACATATTCTTAATTCGGAAAAAAAATATATATCTAAGAGAATACAAAATAGGTTCATTCTTAGACGCAGTAGCCAGCCAGCTATGGTTTTTTTTTCTGGTCCCCGTCTGCATTTGATTTGCACTGCAGCAATTCCACTAATTATAGTCGCTCGGCTGAGTGGCTAAAAGCAATATTTAAGTCAGCTCTGTGAAGGGTCTTGTGACTTCCAGAAGTCCTATTACAAATCATGGAAGTTTCGGTAGTTATCAAAATACAGCGTTGATCTTCACAATTATACCAAGCGTTTATGTGAAGCACTTTAGTTGTTAAAATCATATGTACATTTACTTTTGACTCTCACTTATTGCCATCGACTTAATCTTTTTACTCGTGCTTTTACCCTCTTTTTAAAATCTTTCATGGCTAAGGTGCATGAACCAGTAGATTTGATGTTGCAATGTAGGGCGGGAGATTGATTAAAGCAGCAGGTAATGGCAGAGTCCTCTAAATCATCTTGAGGTCAATCCACTCCACCATATAATCTGCTGGATCATATGCTACAGTCATTAAAAGAGATTTTTTTAGATTTAAATTTGATTCAATGATGTAGCCCCCTTTAAGAACCTCAATTTTTTTTTAGAAATCAGGATTTTGTCATGGCTTTAGCCAGAAGTCTGATGTTATTTTTTTTAAAAAAAGCTGCTCTTTTCTGCTTTCTCGTTGTAACACACACAAATAGAGGATTTTAGCACTTCATCTGCTGCCACTTCATCTGTACCGAGGAATTAAAGATAAGTGTGGGTTATTCTGCAAAACATTTTTTGTGGATCAAATAAGAAAAAGGTTTTCTATACACTCGGGATGGATTGGAATTTATCAGATTCAGTAACTGTTATATCTGCATCTTCAGGGAGCTTTGCGGGATTGCAAAAAAAAAAAAATGCTGTTTTGACTGAAATAATACATAGCGGGTTAGTGATAGAGAAAATGCTGGAGATAACAATGGGGGAATTGTTATCAGGGTGTTCGTCAATGTTGGAGGCGCATGAAAGGAGTTTCACTGTGTACCTTACTCATGCGTGATGCACGTTTCACTCCAGACCATATCTGTCCCTCCGCAATGAGCACAAAATACACATGAACACCAACTGTATGTAAAATCTCTTATCTAATTCTGTATCTAACTCTGTGCTAGATCATACACACTGTACTTGAACCACGTGAAGAATTAACAGACAGCCAATATCTTTGGAATAAAGAAAATAATGAATCTGATTATAGTGGATCTGTATAGTGGCTAACAATGAACAGCCAATGAAATGACACACAAATAAGCTCGATTATAAATGCTGTGAGTTTTACAATTGCCTGTTTTTTTTTCGAATATCTGTATTTATTTATTAATTGAACACATTTGGGATGGTAGTTGTCCTTTGGACTATCATGTAGCTGCCACATTTTATTGACTATTGATAAAATGATTATTACTACTCATTGGTGTTAATGGGTAATAAAAGGCTTATATTCTTAGAACAAGTTTATCAGATGAAACGCAATATGGCGCGAGTTCTTATACTATCAGTTGGCATCTGTCCCATCTGATGACTGTCGTGCTGAATGATCCAAAATATTTTACATATATATATATATAGGGTGCCTCCGAAATAGTCTTAAACTAGTCAGTGCCATCTTTGCTTCACAGGATATTGCTGCGAAGTTCAGCTTTATTTGTGCCTTCGTGGGGACTCGATTCGGTTGTCCAGACCAGTACAGGTTTTCAGACACTATGTAGAATTTTATGGAGATAAAACATTTTATAAAAAATATATGATTTATAATAATAATCCTTGCATTTGATTTAGTGCTTTTCACGTCTTCTAGACATACTCAAAGCGCTTCACAGAATAAACTGTAAAGTGAATTGACTGTATATTTGTGGGCGAAATGCGGCATTTGCGCACAGCAGCGTCCCCACGAACAGCCGTGGATTAAAATGACCAATTTTATTACTGATTTTTTGGAGGGATTATTATTATAATTATATTTATATAATTATATTATTATAATTATAATAGTGCAATTATATTTGCATTATTTTCTTGATTATTCAAATACACACACGCTCAAAACTCAAACAGGTGCATGGGGTGGGGGGGGGGGCGACGGGGAGACTAACATGGGTAAAGTGATAAAAGTTACAAGCTTTAGAAAGAGTCGACAAACTGTAGGGAACGGTGAGTGATATGAAGGGACCTGAGCAGCAGGACAACAGCCCAACGTTAGAACAAGGAGGAAGGTTAGAAAACCTTTTGCGTTTAACCGTTCGGCAAAAAGAACCACAAGCCTAGTACCTGTACTTGGCTCTTTATACATCAGAGATGTCATAAATTGTACACGTGTTCTGAATTTGTGTTTTTTCTTTCTTTAAACTTGTACCTGACCAAGAATAACTAGTATAAACAGGGGCCGATTTTAATATCGACCCGTTGAATAGATCCAATCTTGAACATTGTTTTCTTTTGATTATCTGTTGCTCGGACAGAAAATACAGCAAATACAGCAGTTCGCCAGACGAAAGGTTTCGTTCGACATGTTTTTTTTAATATGGAACAAATAATAAACATAACACAACCTTTTTGATCACTTCTTTGTATAAGAAGACAAATTGCATGTGATTAACTTAGGATTTGCGTTGTGCGCTCTCTTTCAGCCAAAGCAGACTGTGTACACACACAAGAGGAACCTTCGGTCTGTTGACATACCCTCCCGGTTTGCCGAAGTTAACCGTCTGGGTCAAGCTATCTTAAATTTGTAGTCAAAACAGCATCTGCAAAGTGACACACAAGCTCTTCCCTCTTATCTCTCTTGACTGTATGTTAATCATGACTGCTTAGTGCTCACCTCATCTCAGTGTTATTATGCAGCGGCTGAGCCCTCTCTGACAGAGGCAGCCTCCAGTCAATAATCAGCAAAGGTTGATGAGAAAGGACAAACGTCAAAGGGTTAAGGGGGAGTGAAGGGGGGGGGGGGGTTGGGGGGGAAGGTGGGGAGATGGGGGCAGGAGTGACTTAGTAACCGTGAACAGCGAGATTGCGAGTCACCGGATTAGTTAAATATGAGCTGGTAGTTTTACATGGAAATTGAAAAAAAACAATTAACAAAGGCAAGAGAAAATGATTCTCACTGAGTGTGAGCTCGCAATTCAATGACAAAGACAGAAGGAAGTATTAGAAGGCATGATGTGATGTTTAACTTTTTTGCTTGTACGTTTTGCTATCTTATACCGTGGACTGGCCCTTTATTAGCACCAAGGTCATCTTTACGCCATGTTCAAAATGTAATAATAAGTGGCTTTACTGTTTGAAGTAGGGTAAGTACTAAACTTTCCATTTTGAAGGGGGTGAGTTATAGACCCATTCAGTCACTTTAAGTAAGTTTCAGCAGCTTTCACTGACACAATTTACAGTTCAAGATCCTGGTCCTCACTTGCAAAGCCCTCTAGCTCACCCCTTACTTCTGTGACCTAAGCCCCTACCAATCAGCCCAACTCCAGTGTGGAGGGCACTATATAATCAAAGTTGTTATTGCGGGTTCCAGCCTGCTTCACGTCCCCTCTGCCTCGACCCCTCCCTTGCCTCCTTCAAGACCCACCTCAAGAGCCTCCTCTTCGATCGTGCCTTCGATCGTGTCACCCTCCTTTCCTTCCCCCTCTGACCTCCCACCCTCCTCAATCCTAAACCCCAGCTCGGGTCCGAAACACTGATTGTCCAGCGCCTTGGGACGTCCTCCTGGCGTGAAAGCCGCTATACAAATATAATTTGTTTTTGTTTACAAGAAGCAAAAGGAGATTTTCAACGCAATGTGGTCACTAACAGGCCCAACCAGTCTTCAGGGTAATAATCTTTCCCAAAATGAAATCCTGTGAGTTTAACATTTAAGCATGAACTTGGGCGGAGATCTTAGAATAGCCTTGTTTGTCCCCTTGTCGTCATCCAAGGTTGGTCAATAGCTAAAGTTTGAATTTCACTTACCTTTCTCCATGAAACCAAGAAAAAAAATGTCCAAGTAAGATTTCCACTGCAGTGGCTCTAAATATTGGTACAGTAAAACAATAGCTAGCTCTTGTAGCAACTACTTTCAAAAAGGATTAAGAAAACCTAAAAGCTCTTCATTCAGCTAACAAGAAAAATAGGAAACCATTCATCCCCATTCATAGCTCTCTTAACCACTCATAAACGTCCCAAAGTGCTTCACAGAATATACCGTACTGGACTGACTGTATATATATATATTTGGGCGAAACGCAGCAGCCAATTGCGTACAGCAGCATCCCCACAAACAGTCATGGATTGAAATGACCAATTTATTTTTGTTTGTTTTTGAGGGATTATTATTAGGCATGCGCCTTGTCTGTTTGTACACATATTCTGCATTCAACGTTTGAAGTTTAAAATTACAATTTTGCACAAGAATCTGGAAGGAAGCAAACAGCATGGAGAAGCTGATGATAGTTGGATCGGATTGTGGGATTTTAATCTGCATCCCATTTTACATTCGGCGGCTATTTTATGCACCAATTTACACAATGTTCCCCTAACAATTGTGTGTGTGTGTGTGTGTGTGTGTGTGTGCGTGTTGTGTTGTGTGGTGTGGTGTGTGCCTCCTTTGTTTCTAAGCTTACGTAAAATCAATCATTGCATTTAAAAATAAATCCCATCAGTTCCCAGGTGATTTTTCTCACAGAGACACACACTCCACAGACCAGTGAAGTACAACACCTTCATGGAATGTTAGTCAGCGCCTCTATACTAAATCCTTAGTCGCGCTATTCGCGACTGTCTAATTTTTATTAATTAAATATTTAAAAGCAGTATAATTTGATAGCTTATTCCATTTGCAACTATCCCGTGCATGTGGCCGATTCTGTGGTCTGTCTTCTTTTTGTCTTTAGAAATGCGCAGCGTGCAAAAAGTGTCAGGACAGAATTGGAAACACATACATGAATTTTAAAGCAGCGCGTGAAGGCTGTCACTGCCGAAACAGTTAATGGCATCAGTACGACAATGTCACGGCACAAACCCATCCCCTTGCAAATGTAAACGGCTGAAAACAAGCTGAAATAGTGACACTGTGTGTACAAAAGAAAATGCGATGCTTCTGGAGGAAAAATTTCCACCCAAATGCCAGAGAAACTGTTTAAGGGTTAACAGAGGACTTGTGTCTTTGTCCTTTTACTTTCAGGCCTTGCTTTTTTTATTCTTCTCTGATTTAAGACTTCCACTCGCTACACTGACAGTAAGGTATTTCTCGCCAGCAGATTATAAGTCACTCTAGGCTATTATTCAAGTACAAAGTCCTGGCCTCTCTGCATTTAGACCAAATATAATATCCTTCATGCATACATTATCTGTCTTCCTATTATCTGGTATCATTTCTGAATTAAATTTCAGCGATGTGATATTGGCTTGAAGAGAGAATTTTTTTTATAGGCTAGTCAAAGGTTAAAATACCAATCAAAATAACACTGCATATGCACCAAGACATTTTAATATTCCTAAACCCTGTGATTGTAAGGACATAATATTTTTTTCCTGATTACCCCAAAGGCAACACATGCTTACAAGACAGCCAAGGCAGCGAGAAACTTTAGAGTTCAGATGGTACATAATATCCTATTTAGCAGTGACACAACAAGAGGATCCCAACACCACAATCAAACGAAGGCTTAGAGCCATCAACTACTCATTTCAATGCAAATAGGATTGGCTATTAAACACCCCTAACACCTCATCCTTGAAAACGGTGACTGCTGCTCAAAGTACCTTTTTGAGATTAATCCACTTCTTGAAGTAATCAGGAACCGGCAGCTCTAAGTACCTGCATTGTCCTGGCAGCCTAAGAAAAACAGGAGAAAATAAGTTTGATTCTATTACTGAGGCACCAACACAGCGCAACCCTTTTTATTAAGCTCTTCTGGTAGCTGTAAGGACTCTGTGTGCGCGGGTGTGTGTGTGTGTGTGTGTGTGTGTAACAAAAAGATTATGGAGATAACTTTAGTGTCGAGCTGTCAGCGCGCAAGTTGAAGAGCTACTGAGTGGAAAACTTTCACATATTACGGTGTCTTCCAAACCTCACAAAAATAACGTGCATCGTTTTAATATAAGGTGACCAGAGCGACCATTTACACACGAAAAAAACATAAGAGCGGCGGCATTAGATTGGAATATGAGTTTGTTTGCACTGAAGACCATTGAACAATTTTTCCCGAGCTACACTGTACAGATCTAACGATGGGCACTAATACAGTGTGAAGAAATACATTTGGCAGCTCTAGCATTTTCAAAAGCCTTGGCAGAAGGCACAACAAAACACTCATATACAGGCAAACTATTAAAAAAATACATTGCAATTGTGACGCTGTGTTTTATGAATCAAACATATTTCTGAGATAACAGCACAGGTACAGATTACATTCTGTGATGTATGACTTTTTAAAACATACTTTTTGGCACGGTACTGCGGCCTAATAAATGCATAACAAGCTCGCTGAAAGGATGAAGTCTCGAATTTGGTACGTTTTTGACAGGAGCTAAAGTGAATTTACAAGGTTGTAGAGCCTAGAGCTACCAGTACAAGCTTAAAGTAGGAGTGCTACTGGGATGTTTTGTAGAACAGTTAACATCCATAACCTCAAACCAGAACCAAGACCTCCCAGGAAATTGCAAATGAATAATTATGTTGGGGTGGGAATGATGTTTTAAACTGTTCAAGCAGTTTATTTTTGTCGGCTGAACCCAGATATTAGATCAGTGCTTTACATTTTGTGTTTAACATATACACTGTGTATATATACACAGTGGTAAATTTATTATTCCTCTAACCACGGCAATACTGTGTTTCCCTTGCCATTTGTCGTAGGCATATTAAAAACTGTATTAAGTTACTTTCGTGATGTATTAGAAGAATACTCACTATCAGGTATGCATTATAAATATTTTCAGGCACTTGTAACTAATCACTTAAGCTGTAGAATAAGGCTGTGATGGCATGGAAGCTTTGCTACTGAGGTGATGACTATAAACTCTCACATTTGAGCCATTCGGGAGGAAAAAAAATGATGGTCGGATCAAGGTTTCTACAGACCATTTATAAAAACATGATCGATCTGTAATATTTGTAGTACCTCGGCCCATTTGGTCACTCATGCTGCAACTGAGTCTAAATTAAAACACTTCATTATACAAAATATGATATCTTACAAGAAGCTGCAACTGTACAAAAGATGACAGACATCTTCTCAACTGACAGAAATTCAGTGCGCTGAAAAATGAAAACATGAATAATTGGGCAACGTGTTATGCTTGGACATCCAAGTGTTATGCCTGGATCAGGAATTCTAGGTAATGGGGGTGAATGGGAGGTGATCCGGTCCATTGGAATCCTATGCTTAGATCAGGTACGAAATTTTTTTCCTAGAGTCAGCTGTATTCAGTGAATTTCTCCTAGGGACAAATACGATTTCCCTCGTATCAGCTGCAGGAAAGTAAATGCAAATGCGAATAAAATAAATGATGATGCGGAAATTAAAATAGAAGGTAAAACAGATTACTCTTGTTTTAAAAATCAAATATTATATATTCACATCAGTTAACTAGGGAAAATCTTCTTTTTCCACATGAGGTTAAAAAATTAAATAGTAACTAATTTTAGAACAATACATTGGAAATAAGAAAAATATACTGAATGTAGGAAAGGGAGAGGGGATTTTGAATGAACAAATTCTTGTGCCAATAAGTATGTTGTTTTTGCTGCAAATACAAATGCATATTTAAAGAAATTTAGATTAATTTTGTTTTTACGACAATGTTAAACTTCGCAGCATGTGTGGAAACAATATTGAGCATTGTTATGATATTCTGCTGGATATTAGAATTCCGTAGAACAAAAGGGATCATTCAATGGCCTTCAGGCACTTACACTGAATTACAGGACCAACAAATGTAATGCAAGAATATATAACATATAAAAATAAATCCATATCAGAGCAGAAGTTCAATAATAAAATGTTGCTAATAAACAAATACAGTATTGGACATTATATTTTTAAACCACACATAAAGCTACTCTCATTTCTATCTAATCCTCTTTTGGGTAACATCTCATTCATAAAAATTAACCTTAGTTATGTGACAGATTACCAGAATAATCCTGATAGGTTTGGTGTCATACAACTCTTGCAATAAGGCACATCAATTTCAAATTAACACCGTTTTTTTTACACAGCGTATATTATACTAACGCTGAACTAGTTTCCAAGGGGTTGCGAACCAGCTCTGAACATCAGGATCATTTCTAAAAGAGAATGGAAAATTACTTCACAGGTTACACTCATGTCATACCACGACCACTTTCTCTCAAACGAGATTTCAAATTACCTCAAGAAAATATTGCGTTAACGTATCCCTGCAGACCTAAGATTAATCATTCTTGGGTATGACTTTATACTCAAGAGACCTTCTCATTTTTCTTTCTTTTTTTTAAAAAAAGAGAGCGTTACATAAACATCAACCAGCCAACAGCTCAATTTCAACAACCGGAAGAATAGGAAATCGTGTTTTCTTTCATTGCTCATGGAAATATTTGCCGAATACTGTACACTGAATTTTACAGTTGAACAATCTTCATAAGTTTAATTAAACTGCGCAACTTTCCCTTTCAAGATTTCTACAACGGATCCAAGCCTCTGATAATGGTTGTAACCATACGTACATGTAAATATGGGAAATCTGTATGTTTAAGGTGTGCTAATATATTTGCTCAGGATCGAATATGTTCTGTTTCCTTCTTACCACAAAGATTGCAGTAAAAATTGTATTCCATAGAGGAACTGAGAAATTAACTCCTTGACGGAGCAACTGAGGGACATGCTCGAAATGATCAGTAATGCAAATATACAGTAAAGCGAAAAGTGTCAACCAACGAGCCATTCTCAGTATTCAACGCAACCGTTGGGAGAAAGTTCAGGATTAGACACCAACCATTTCTCTCTCACTGCTCCCAGAATCCATTTTTCTTCACATTTAGTCAATACATCGAAAAGGGTTTTTATACGAATGTTATCATTGTAAATCTTTAGATATCAATTAATTATAAGAATTTGCCAATATTGGTCTACACGTAAAGCCATTAAAAAAAAATCTAATGAAGACGCAAACAACATCCATCAAATAGTTTTGTGCTTAGTTTCCATAATTTGTTTGCACCAATGGAAAAGCACATCATATTTAATGCTCTCTGGTTAATAAATACTTTATATTTATAGAACCAGTCAAGTCAATGTTGTCAAAAATATTAATTATTGTTGACTCATTTTATAACTAACTGTGGGGAGGGGAAAAGTACTCATTGGACGGGATTTTAATCAAAAGCAAACACTCGCTCAGCCTTTTATATAGTATCAAGAAAACACTTGGGTGCCAGGCGGCTCAGGTAGAGAATTGAAGTTATATTTCTAGCGAAGGGTGGCATCCGAAACATTAACCTAAGTTTCTCGTTGAGATGTTTCGCTTTTTTGCATCCTCTACTTTTAAAGTGAAGTTTACGCTTGTTAAAATCCATCCTAAGCAATACATCAAGTGGAAGAGAAACTCACAGTGAAAGATGAGTTTTAAAATATCAGTGACTTTTTCCCTCTGCGATCTTTTCCATTCTCAGTGAAGTGTACACCAGACATGCCTCATTATTACATCCATCTCAGTAAATACAATTCTGATAAAATGTGCTTACAAAATGAGAGCATATCACTACACCCCTAATCACATTCTAGACCCATTTGTGAATTGTTGACAACAGACACACAGGGCTCTTTAAACTTTGCAGTTATTTCAACTCTAAATTCAAAATCTCTGTGTAAACATAGGCCAAATCTGTATATCAAATTGAATCTGCAAAACTCTTTTCTTTTTCAATCTAGCTGTATATTTTACAATTATTAACTGCAGTTCAGGGGTCCACTGATAGAATATTTCAGATGTGACAAATTAGGTTTATTGCTCAAACAGTGAGGTAACCCACTGTTCATTCATTCAAGGTCACTTCTGTAACTAAGAGGAGAGGGAATTATTTATCTAACGTTCAAAAATCCAAATCGTCAATACTTTATTAAATTTGTGGATTTGATATTAAAAACACAGCAGATAATGCAGAATAAAGTTTGTTCTGTTGCTGCTGATACGAACTGAGATGAGTGCATAATGATGTGATTACTGAGACACGGCGGAAGTGTGATGGCTTGCATAAGGTGGCTCTTTAGCATCTCTATCACCTTTTTTGAGTCAAAAGCAGAATACAAATCCATTGTATTTTCATTTACACAATATGATGCCTGACACAGGATTCCCTATCCTGTAACACAGCCTTGCCACAAGTCCCTCTCACTGACGAGTCAGTATGGAATGGTGACCTCACCTACAAATGTTATTCCTGGTCTCCATTAAAAGCACTTCACGCTCTTGTAGATCCACAGGAGAAACAGCCTGTTTCACTGTTAAAACTTAACCTGCGGAGCTCCTGTAGCTCAGTGATTAGAGCACTCGCCTTACAAGGCGTGAAACCTATGTGCGAATCCAGGCAGGTCAGGGCGAAACCTTGGGCAAGTTTCCTTACTTCACACACACACACACGCCTAACAATAATCCCGTAAAAAAAATAAAGTTACAAAATTGGTCATTTCATTCCATGACTGTTCGTGGGGACGCTGCTGTGCTCAATTGGCTGCTGCGTTTCGCCCACAAATATACAGTGAATTCACTTTACAGTATACTCTGTGAAGCGTTTTGAGACATCTAGAAGACGTGAAAAGCTCCGTATCAAATTCAAGGATTAGTATTATTACAGTATGTTATTAACCGCAAAATTAATAGAAAGAGGATGGGGAAATCTTTTGTGAACCTCACTAATTGGCAGAGAACACCCCATTCAAGTACTGTACTGTAGTCAGTCCCAAGCACGCATTCCACAGATTCACAAATAATCATAAAAATCCTCCACTCCATCTGCAAGTGGGGAACAAAGCAAATCCTTCACTCAAAATGTTCTAAAGAGGAAACATTTCTTTTTTTTTCCCCCCCATTCATATGTCACTTCCATCTGTGAGGTGGACTTTTGAAATGTTTTTTTTTTCGCGTGTGGAGATGTGGAGATGTGGAGATGTTCCCTCGGGTCATTCTGTGGGTGATGGTTGAGCACAGGTTTTTTTTTGCTGTGAAACACTTAAAGACATTTCTTAAGCAATGGAGCATTATTTTTTTTTTCGCCGTTTCCTTCCTGCACCGTAACAAGTCTGTACGCAGCACATCAGTGCTAAATGTCAGTGCCCATGAAATAGAATTTTGGCATTAAGGACTCTGAAAATAGACAATTCTGCTCTCTGGCAGCTGTCAACATGTGCTAATGAAATCCGGCGTCAGTCCCCCCTTTTTTCTCTCTCTCTCTTTTGAAAGGAGATGGTATTTTGAGCATTTAATGTCTCTTTCAAGGCAAGCCCCTTATCAGTATGTTACGCTGGTAACAAAAGCGTGGACCTGGTCGGACTCTGTTAGCTCGCAGTTACAAAGTTGAAATCTCCAGTGTCGCGGACAATTGATGCTATTAAAATGCAAGTGTGTGGCAGTTAACTGAGTGACCCCCTGAGGTCAAAGCACTGACACCCAGGTCTCAATAAATATTGTATGAGCCTGTCAACACCATTGTCACTCGCAGCTCCCGGACACAGTTAGACATATGGTAACTATTATTTACAGAAATGAAAAGGGAAGAAATCATTTGTTTGAGAGAAGAGTGAAAAGAATGAAACCTGCTCTCACACTCATTTACGGAGAGGAGAGGTGGCAGTGGTGGTGGGTGGGGTGGGGGGGTGGAGGGGCATCGGTGGTTAGTTAAAGAGCTTAGAAAAAAAGAAACTGCTGACTTTGTGTGTGTGTGCGTGTGTGTGTGTGTGTCCCTCTCACACCCACCCCTCCCCATGTTATCTACAGGAATGCAAGAAAAAAAGGGATGTTTAACTGGGACAAAATGAAGTGCCAGTACCAATAATGTCAGTTCGGAGACGGACTCGGAGCCGAGGAAACAGGGGTCGATGCTAAATGGAACACAGCTGACTTCCGACAACACACAGAAGGTCCCTAGCCAACAGAAGTATTTACCCCATCTGTGTCTGGTAGTGAAACAGAAATCTAATTACGTTTGCACCACAGTGTGTCACATCCCCATCAGCTCATAACAAAAGACTCGAGACAGCCCAAGGGAGCGTTGTGAGGGTATTACGTTGGAAATGACTGTCAGTGGCCCAATATTTAAAGTTAAAAGAAAAAGAAAACAGGGTCCAAAAGAAAGTGAATTCCTAGGTATTGGTTGAACTCTAGTCCATGACAGGAAATCATTGAACCTCATATATTCATCCTCACACGCATTAGGTCCCCATTGGTTTGAAATTGTCACATGCTGACAGTTTAGACATTATCTTCCAGCTGAAGACAAATGTTCCATCATCTCTTCTCTCTTCTCTTCTCATTCTCATTCTCTCCCACCCCTTCTCTATTATACATACAGCGTTCATTCAAGTGTACAATCCAAAGATCCACAAATATACAGTCAGTTAGCTTTACAGTATATTCTGTGAAGCGCTTTGAGACGTCGATAAGATGTGAAAAGCGCTATACCAAATGCAAGGATTATTATTATTATTATTACTGCGACAAAATAAACTTAATTTCTTCACGCAGATTGCTCTCAGCACCTTGGCTGCCGCCAAACTTTTTTTTAAATGAAAAAAAGTTTTACTCACACATTGCTCACCAGCTTTTAAAAGGCAAGCAAACAGGTGCAAATTCATCAGCATATTCCAATATGTATGTGTCTCCATTAATAGGAAGCTTGCATAGCCTAGATGGGGAGAATATTTTGTGGGAAGTGATGTGTGGAAATGAGTATGACACACGATTCAAACACTACTCAGTAATGCACAGGACGTGTTGAAAACATATAAATCTTTCCTGAATTCAGGAGTTGCTTTCCTCTCCTCTCCTCTCCTCGCCCCCATCGCCACCCCTGGAACTCTCAGGTAAAATCGCCAGTAGCAATGTGACTTGCAGGGCTAGACTCTTGCATCCATTACAAAAAAAACTGTACACAGCCCTCAACCGCTCACTACCATTAATTAACAATTTTTTTTTAGCTTGTCCGAAGGTAATCAGGTTGCTGACGCCACTGATGGGAAAATTGCATCAAGGAGAGACCCAATCTCATCTAGGTCCTGAACACATCAATCCTCCAAGTTCTAAGCTTTGATCTATTGAAAAAGCTGAGCTGAGGAGACATGTTTTAGCCATTCAGAGCCAAGTTTGGTTTTATTAATGTGGCTCCAACATCTCCAAAGCACGCACGGGGGAATCAGAAGATACCAAAAGCATTTTAGAAGTTGCGGGATAAAGTACATAAAAATGCAGTATAAATAGTATGCTGGGGGTGAGTGAGAAAATGGAATGACTTGTGTCATACGAACCTTACAATGAACCCTATAATCTAGGAAGGCTAGATGCTGGCTTGTAGTGGGCAGCAGCGGAGATAATGTATTTGCTTTCTAAGCAGAGTAAGGGAGAGGAGGTTCAAGCTTGGCTGTTAGACCTGCCCTAAAGTTGAATGACTTGACAGCAGTCGTTATCCGAATGTTCTCATATACACAAAATGACCAATTGGGTTAGAATGACCATCCCGAGTGAAGGGCGCTATATAAATTCAAGTTGTTGTTGTTGTGGTGAAGCTGTACACCAGCAAGAATATGTGTCTTCAGGTGAATAAGGAATTTCTCTTACCCGGAGTTCTCCAACTTTGTGACAGTGAGTCTCCCTAAGCCAAGAAAAAAGACTGCTGTGCCTCCTCCTAGTTCACCAAGACAACACAAAGCACCAGAAATCCTATATTCTACCAGAATACGAGTAAAAGGGCTTCAATCAATATAGGAACCTCTCGCATGCTAGCTGTGAAACACCTAGCATTCAACAAGTTCCTGGAGGTTTCCCCACCATCCAAAATATTGTCTAGATATCCAGAGCATCTAGGTACTGTATAATAATCACTCCAAAAACAAGCAATAATAAATTGGTCATTTTCAATCCACAGCTGTTTGTGGGGGATGCTGCTGTGTGCAAATGGCTGCTGCGTTTCGCCCACAAAAATACAGTCAATTCACTTTACAGTACATTCTGTGAAGCACTTTGAGACGTCGATAAGATGTGAAAAGCGCGATATCAAAATCAAGGATTATTATTATATAAAATTATTAAGCTATTCACAGTAATGTTAGAGCACAATCTTTTCATTTCACTTGGGTTTATTTTGTTCAGCCGTGTGTCTGACACATGCGGAATCCCATCGCAATGCTTACCCAAACCAAACTGAGATTTCCATGTGTCTCACTCAGACATGGAAAGCCAATTTGTAGCCAATGTCAGGAACAAGCCGCCCTCCCTGGGATCTGGGATTGCTTTTAATAATAAATTGTTTTTTTAAAAAAATCAAAATTCCTATTAACTATTCTCACGTTTAAAAGTAAATTGTTCATGATTCATTAAAAGATTAAATAAATGTTCTAGATTTGATGGTTTGCAAACTTTTTAAAAAAAAGTACGAAGTCTATTCGCTGGTTCATAATTTTATTGTAAAATTAGATCAAATAGTTCGCGAGAATAATACAGGTGAAATTTACTACAGCTCAATTAGACAGAGCTAATTATTATGCTAACCACATGTCTGTTTTGTTTCCAAAGGGGAATTCAGAACTAATTACATGGCTAACAGAAAAAACTTACATTTGCAGTAGCTTTGGCCATTAATAAGTCTGCATTGAAATGTATATTAAAGCGTTACTACGTTAATTCCCCCATTTGAATGTTTCTAATTATTTAATTTTGATCATTTTTCTTTTTAAATGTATTTAAATTTTATTGCGGCAATTTATTTACCAGCATCTTAACTTGCAAAGGAGTCCAAATGTACATGGCCCCTGTTAATTCAGTTTTCTTACCCAAGGTGCACCCAATCCACATTGAAATGCTCTACTGTACTGTGAACACTGTACTGCGCTTTCCCTACGAGTGTGAAAGAAAGTGCCGCACACTCTTAATTTGAAAGCAGCTGTGAATCACAGTGATTCAAATCAAGGCTGTCCAACGCCTTGTTTATAGTTGAGCCCCGAAGCTGTAATCTGGCTCGGCAATGTAAACTGGTGCCTCTTGAAACATCTAATCACCACATTTACACTTCAGGGCAGCTCGATGAACCGTGAACCAACAGGAAAATGAATGCACATGCTCCCTGCACTTTCTAGCCTCTGTTTCCTCTGCCTTCCAACTGAGATTTGTCTCCCTGCCTTTACCTTCTCTGCCCTTTTTACTTGCAGCACGCCGGGAAAAAAAACAATTCAGATACCAAAATGAATATTCCCATGCTTGTCCAGTAGAGGGTTGATAGGAGAGGGAAACCAACAGCTACAACACATCGCTGCCGGCCGGGGAGGCAAGAACAGGAGTCAAGAGAAGGCATCGCTTCCCAGTTTATAAGACTCTGAATTAAAAACGGACTAAAGGAATAACATCTTAGTGATATCGGGACATCCTCCGGACTTGAAAGGCGCTCTATAAATGTAATTTTGTTGTTGATCATGCTTTCCGTACCAAATTTATACTCAAAGCAACACAAGTTCAATGTAAAAATCCCCGTCTACATTTTCTGAATCATCTCAACAACAGCAATAAAATTACATTTGTATTGCGCCTTCCACGTCAGGAGGACGTTCCCAATGCATTTAAATGCATTTAAACTCAACTCCCTCTGTCAGGAGATGTATTGTCAGCACCTGATGGATTGAAACAATGCCCCAATTCCAATGTGCACAGTCATGACACAATGCACCTCCGACCAGCGCCTTGCGACGTCCTCCCGACGTGAAAGGCGCTCCATAACTGTAATTTTGTTGTTGTTGTTGTTGTTGTTGTATGAAGCTGTTCCACACCAAACAACCAGCGTGAATTTTACTTCTTGTTTTAACAGATGAGTTGGAAGGCATGAGGATTCATGTGTTTGGTGAGGTCAAACCCACTGCATTCACTAGCTCTGCAGTTTCCTCTCATATTCAGAGCCCAATCCCTCCTTGACCACCATGGACCAATTTACAGTGTCGAATTTAGTGTCTGGATACACATACGCAGAGGTATTCCAAACGTGAGATAAAATGGCCTTAATTATGGCCTTAAATATTACATGGCGAGTCCACAGGAGGTGTGGCACTTCAATATGTACTACACTCTTATCAGACAGGTTGTTGTTTTTCTGCTTGGTAATGATGTCCTATTCAAATAAAGCAGTCGGCAAGGAAAGGAGTCCTTTACCTGCGTGAATAATACAGCCAGCTTTCCAAATGGGTTTACTGTGCCCCTTGCAAAACACATTGGAGGACTACTGTGTAATCAAACACAATGCAAGAGCGTGTAAGCTTCAGGGCAGTGTCAAGTGAACAGAGTACACCACTCCATTGGGTTAGGACCAGTGGATCGTTCCATACTGAATTTGGTTCGGTTGTGTAAATGGGGAACTGAAAAAGAATACGAGTCGGCCGTTTATAACGGTAACAAATTTACCCAAGTGTTCCCTTAGCAAACCAGTGTCGTAAACTCATTCCTTACATGGTCTTTAAATCCCAATCTCCACAGGTTACAAAGATGGAATTGACATCGGCATCCAGCAGACCTTCTTTTCTCATCCACTCATCAACCATCTGTGAAGATAAAAAAAAGGGGATCAATGATTAAATAAAATTAAGTTACCATCTAATTTCAGAGGATGAGAGTGGTTAACTAAACTTTACTCAGTACTATGATGTAATGCCCCATTTGTGCTTTGGTCTGCCCCGCAGAAATCAATAGCTGACCATAATATCCAGCTTACATAAATGACATCTAGCAAATGGGTTAAAAAACAGCACAAAGGTTAATTTGGTATTGTGGGAACATAAGATCAGGGGTAGGACATTTGGCCAGTCAGCCTGCTGCTAAGCTATTTTATTAGATTGTGGCAATTCTTTATATTTTTAATCCCATTCCCCTTCTTTTTCTCCTCATGGCACTGCTTCCCCTCGGCACAATTAATATGGATTGATCGGATAACGACCCTGTGTAATACCGCTTTCAGGAAAGCAGGGTTCTGGAACATGCAGAAATAGCCTACTCCAAAATTGCACAACACACTGTGTAATCTCTGAAGCAGACATCTCCGTTCGCCATGACTTGCAGGAAGTCATTCAAAAATAGTCTCTTACAAATACGAAACCGAAAATATAGTCCTGATTATTGCAGATGGCTCGAGTTGACTTTCCACACACGGCATTTTAGGAATGATTTAAGATACTAACTGTGACCTCTATCACCCTCACCCTCGCCTGGCTCCACTGTATGTAGTATGTAACAAGATAAGTAAAAAATGGCTACAGATACAGTTAAAAAAAACTTTAAATACATATAATAATCAAATCAATATTCAACATGATTCAGCTTTAAGAGATGACCTGGTCTGCTCAGTCTAATTCTCCCCCAGTGTTTGGATGGAATGATGAGCTCTGCCTTTGCTAATGAACGCTGACCGTTAGCAAACCCGTGTTGTCGGCTGGCAGAGCCCACACAATAAAGATCAATTGTTCAATACAAACTACCCAAATTGTCACGGTTTTGATAGGAAATGTCAGTCTGATGAAGCCATAATCATAGCTAAATAACTGAGGTCAAATGACACAGGTCAAAAAGGTCTAGGGTTAGAGATCGTTTTGCTCACCTGGAGGGCTTTTGGCAGTATCGGCTGCCCGTCCACCATTGACTGCACAATCCCCGTGAGCTGCAAATGAAAAAGAGGAAAAACCTTGTTATAAACGTGATTAAACTGCAATTATATAGCTGATGATTGAGTGATTTTGAGCACTTTGCGACAGCGATATCTTTAATTATATTTTGATACAGAATATGTTGGAAGTAGAATTGTAGACACCTAGCTCGGTAATTCCACAAGTCTTTTCAGCCCAATGTCTTAAATAGAAGAAATGTATTGATTTTAAATTGCGGCAACCCAAATGTAATACTGTGGACCATTCGATCAACCTCCACCATCAACTGACCCCGTATCAACCTATCCGCTAACTCTGTTCAACAGGCTCCAGCCCGACCCGCCCTGCCATCGGTGGACGGGCTTTCGGCCTCTCTGCTCCCACACTCTGGAACTTCATCCCACAGGTCCTACACCTTGCTTCTTCCCTTGCCTCTTTGAAGGCCGGTTTCAAGACCCTCCTTTTCGATCGTGGCTTCAGCTGCCCTCCCAACTGTCTCCTTCCCCTCCAAACTCTCTCCCGCCTCCCCTGCCCCTCTCTCCTGTGCTCGGGTCCTGACCCCTGACTGTTCAGCGGCTTGGGACGTCCTCCCGACATGAAAGGCGTTCTATAAACGTAATTTTGTTGTTGTTGTTGTTGTAACCTTTGATGAAAAAGGTACCTTGCGTTTCATCGAATCTCAAATCTTAGCCTAAAGTTTAAATTCTCAATTTACATATTTACCCCTCTCTCTGTCAGAAGATACCGCTCAGTGAGCGGCTGAGTTATGGCATAATATGTTGAACAGATTGTTGCAGGGAATGTGGCTGATGCTAACAGTAATAGGCCATCAGGAGAAACAATAACATGTTGGATAGAAACAGTGACAGCAAAAATGACCTCTGGTACAACAGCTTTTTTTTTGCCAGAATTGTACGGATTAAAGTTTGGACCCACGTTGATAGGTTAGAAGTGTAAGTGCAAATGCTAAGGCCCCTCTTCTCAGTGCTGGACTTGTCTTTGTCAGCTGAATGAATTACGTATAAAGTCACTAACCCAGAGAGAACAAACAAATTTGGTAACAATTTTAAAGTAAATCCTTCCGGCTATAAAACCACTCGGATTCTGGTGAGTGACGGGATTTTTTCTTCAAGGTGAGAGATGTCAGTGTTGTGAAATAGAAAGTTTCTGAATTAAGCATTCCTTATTCCATGCTGAAAACATTGTGCATCAACCCCACAAGCCTTGTGGTGTCCTCTGAGTGAGATCAACTGTAGCTCCTGTAGCTCAGTGCTTAGAGCACTCGCCTTACAAGCGTGACACCTGTGTTTTGAATCCAGTCAAGTCAGGGCAAAACCTTGGGCAAGTTTCCTTACTCCACACACCTAATAATAATCCTTCCAAAAAAAACTACAATAATAAAATTGGTCATTTTAATCCACAACTGTTTGTGGGGCACTGCTGTGCGCAATTGGCTGCCGCGATTCACCCACAAAATATACAGTCAATTCACTTTACAGTCTATTCTGTGAAGCGCTTTGAAACGTCGATTGGATGGCAAAAGCGCTATATTAAAATGCAAGGATTATTATTATTAATATTAACTTTGTGGCTAATTTGGGAGCAGTTTTGTATTCTGGACTCAGGCATGAATTCAGACTGGCCAAAGCTCACACAAGAATCATAGAAGCAAGATTGAGCTCAATTAATCTGACCCATCTTCCAAATCGTGAAAAAAAAATATTGTGTGATTCATTTCCCCTCCCTCTCTTTACACACAATGATAGTTTTGAATGATAACTGTTCACGTAAAGTCCAGCGATCGAAATGCAACATCTGTAACTTGCATTTGAAATCATATTGTTCTCCTCTACTCACATAAATTGTTCCACTAAACTAATATGTTGGAGATCAAGTGAGGGACGAGGTTGATATTCAACTTCTGTCATTTTTGAATCACCCTCAGGGAGCAGTTTGCAAAATTGCCATTAAGGAGGGCATATATGATTTACTCTAAAAGCTATGGTTTTGAAATTTATTTCTCTTCCATTTTTCCTTTTCGAAAGGAAGTTTATTCTCTCTCTCTCTCTCTCTCTCTCTCTACAATTCAGATACAGATGATCATTTTCCTCTACTTTCGTGTAGACAAGGTGAAGTTTTGTCTCACCCCGGCATATTTTGACATATTTCAACGGGTCCGGTCAAAATTAAGACATTCAAGCGAACGAAAGAAACATTTAGGACAACAAAACTAACACTTTACAAGCACATCTCAGTGGTACAGGCACGCATTGCATCAACCGGTCAGTCACCTCATTTCAGATTATATTCATGGTATAATTTTTATTAAAGTGACCCATTCCTTGTCACAATTTGAAAAAAGATTGTGCTATTAGCCACTTAGCTGGTGAATTTCTATTGAAGTGCTTTTCAGACATATATTAAAGAGGTGTGGATGATTCTGCTGTTTCATCTAATACACAACATTAATCTGGATTGAAGTACTGATGCATTACTTATGCAGCCGTAATATGCCAACCATAGTGCTATGTGGATACACTCCAACTAGGCCACTTGTGCTCATGTAAAAGCTCTTATTAGACTATAAATTTCTGCTATTTTGAAGACTCAATTTTCCTGTTGATTGTGTTGTGATCAATTTCTAGAATTGTATTGAAATATTTTCTCTCTCGACAATTCTTTTTCTCTTCTAATCCTCTCCTATTCCTTACTACTACTCCTCCAGGAAGCAATGTATGGATTCTTTCCCTCTACTGAAGAACCGCAACATGGGATGTCGCCCAGCACCTAACGCAAGTGGCTATTATTCATGCCTGAGCCTCAACGTTGATGTGTTGAGAAGCTATTCAACTGTATGGGCATCACAGCCGAGCTCGATCCACCTGTCCTCAGCTGATATCCACACAGACTTAGCTTTCAGCACGGACTCTGGCCAGCAAACAAGAACAAGAGCCAAATTGATATTCTCTCTTCCTAACTTAGGCCAACTGTAGTACCTCAGTAACTGCACTGACAAAACAATGGCTAACTCCTGGAGCTGGAGTCCTGTAGCTCAGCGGTTAGAGCACTCGCCTTACAAGCCTGAGTGAGACGTGTGTTTCGAATCTAACGCAGATCAGGGCGAAACCTTGGGCAGGTTTCCTTACTCCACATACCTACTAACAATCCCTCATAATAAATTGGTCATTTCAATCCACCACTGTTTGTGGGATGCTGCTGTGTGCAATTGACTTACGCATTTCGCCCACAAATGTACAGTCAATTCACTTTACAGTATATTCTGTGAGGAGCTTTGAGACGTCTAGAAGACGTGAGACTATATCAAATGCAAGATTAGTATTATTATAACTCAGGACAGACTCTGATTATACCCAGACTGGAGAGTCAAAATACAGAAAATACCGATCCACAGTTACAATGGGATTTCCCATTACAGGAACAAAGCATCCGCTAGCTTTATCAAACAAACAACACAGGTTAGACCCCCAAACATACCGTACCAGAAGGTTAATATCAAAGTAACCTTCAGGCTAATTAATAAATAATAAAAAAAAGCAGAAACAAACATTGTTTTGGGACAAATAATGGCCATTTCCCTGTTGTGTGCCATCCACACTTTCATGCTTTTTAATCTCATTTTTCCCTGCTAACAATGTTACAATAAATCTTGCTTCTTACAACATACAGCAAGGCATTCAAAGGCAGAATTTAACTAAATTACCTACTCTCCCTCCAGGGTTAATAACTGCTAAATAAGAGCAACCATTTCCAGGACTAGTTCATGTTTGCTAACGACCATCTTGTTCTGAAGGAACATTACAATGCACTAATTAAGAGTAATTTAACAGTTTTCCATATAGAGCTAGAAGTGCTGGCACGAGCTACTTTCCCAATATTCAGCAAATTTTACCTTTGATTCATCAAAACAATTCAGAAATGTATTAAGGTCGGATTTGAAATAAGTCCTTTCACTTGAAATCCGAGACAGGGCGGTGTGATCTCACATTTCATTCTTCGCTACCTATAAAGCTCCAAAATCATATCACTGTAGTTTAGAAAAACCTCAAACTAGTGGTCATAAGCCTTCAGCACAAAACCGATCAATAATTCATCATCAGATGGCGCACAGATCACAAGGAAATCTTATACTTGTGCAAACAAGGATCCTCTGTAGATTGTGATTTGGGCTCATTATGATAATGTTATAATTATAACTATTATTAATGTAATAATAATACTGGCATTTAATGTAGGGCGTTTGAACACTGAAATATCTTCGTAAAGTGTTTCACAAAATGAGTTGCTATCCTTTGAAGTCTCGTGGCTTACACAGGCAAACATCCCAGAAGTAGCAATGAGACGAACGGCCACAGTTAATCTGTTTTTTTGGCGCCAGGAGCTGACTTCATTCCTCTCGCTATGTTATCATGTGAGAGATGGAAGGAATTTAGAATTGTTTGTGTTTGTGATATTACTACTGAAGGATTACACCATCAGAATCTGTGTAAAGGAAAGTCCAAAGTATATATATCTTGAGAAAGAATATTCACAAGCAGAAAAAGAGCATACAGTAAATTCACAAATTAAATTGAAAAGTAAATCCACCATTCACAAAATCCAGATTATTCAAAATTGCGCTGCCTGCATTCTCACCCAAACCAAACTTCACTCCCCGATTACCCCAGTCCTTGCCAGACTTCGCTGGCTCCCTGCCACAGAGTGGATCGATTTCAAGATCTTCATTCTTGTTTTCAAATCCCTCCAGTCCTCTGCACCCCCCTCCCGTACCTCTCTGACCTCCCGTACCTCTCTGACCTCCTCTCTCCTCACAACAGTACCCGTTGCCTTCGCTCTACTGGGTCTGGCCTCCTCCTTGTCCCCCAAATCCTCTGTTCCACTGTCGGCGGCTCTGCCTTCAGCCACTCCGGCCTGAGGCCCTGAGGCCCTGAGGCTCTGGAACTCCCTTCACCTCACCCCCTCCTTTCCTATTTTCAGGTTGCGCCTGAAGACCTTTCTTTTCAACAGTAACCCACACTATCGTGCAAACATATCAATTTTCACAGATTAGTTTTGTTCCCCAAGATTTTTGTGGAGTTATCACCGCCTGATTTAAATATGAAGCAATCCGTACACATTCCAATAGAACAGAAAATTAGAATTCCTTCATTCCAGCGTGGCAGGCAGAAACATGGTCTATTCTTATTCATGTTTTGTTTTGTTTCGAATTTATGGACCTTCTGAACGATTCTGGGTATCAGAAAATACCATTAGACAGGAATGCCATAATTGAAAAGGCTATGGTTAGAAAAATGAGCATCAGAGACTGCTTAGTATCAACCTGTGAGCATCACAGTGATTTTGTAATTTGATTGATGGCTACCGAGATACATCTAGTGTTGCGAATGTTCTTCAGAATGGGGTGGAAGGTCAGTGAGGCGGTAAAGTGGACCTCTATCAAAGCGTGGAGGTTCTTCAATGTGAAGTGTAAATGCAGTTAAATTCAGCCAGGATTTTTTTCTCCAGAACGGTGTGGAAATTCATCACATTGAGGCCAATTAGGAATGTCATGACAGGATTGCATGATGGTATGATAATCATTTAGAAAAGGGGGGAAAAAAAATCTAGGATTTATTGTTAATCATAATACTGCAGTGTAACATTAATTCTCTCTTTGTGCTGGAAAGTGTAACCTCCTTTGTCCAGGAAAAAAATATTTTATGCATTTCTATTGAGCACTCACGATTATTATGATGGGAAAAGCAGATTCATATATTAAGATACCTTTGTGAAACCAAGTATCATAATATTTAAAGGTGCAAAACTTAAGACTGCCTTGTTGACTTCCCATTTCATAATACAGTACTTAAAATATAAAGAAAGATTTCACCTAAATGTCCTGTACTGCATTACATTTCCCCCCACCAAAAGCACACACACACACACACCACACATATCTTCAATAAAGGTCTTTGTAACACTCAGAGTTCTGGAGCAAGTATTTGTCATCAACAGTAATCCCATCAATGTAAAAATATTTTTTTTCACTCATTGTTGCCTGTTAAAATCCATGGGTAACATTACGAATCTTGAACAGAGAAAGGGTTTTCTTGTGAGCAAGCCGTTTGATAGTTAGTTACCTGAACATGAGTTGTGTGTGTATTAATAGTCGTTCTACCAAGAAGGGGGTGAGAGAAGAACATTTAGAATCAGCGATCCTCTACATTCCTGTGCAATTTCAACGAGCAGCAAGCAATGTGCCATCATCATCTGGTGACAAAACTGCTACGCATCTCTCAAAAATAATGAATCCCTGCTTTCAGGTAAATGAATAGCATGCACTCCCAAATGGTTTTTTATTGTGTAGATGAAATGATAAAAGTGAGTTATTGCCAGGAACCAGATGCTGAAGGAGAGGTCACCCAAAGTTTTCACTCAAATCCATTTTTAAAACAAAAATGCAAATCACCTGTTGATAAAGCTGTGGTTTTTGAATTTAAAATATGTTTTTGCTGTTAAATTGGAAGCTAATCAAAATTGCTGTTTGTTTTCCTGTCTGTCACAATAAATATTGACTTTTTTTTAAAAAAAGAAAAGACAAGTTAAGTAAAACGCGCCGCCTTGGAAACTTCAGTATAAGTGACATCAAATTAGATTTCTTGCCGCTATGAACTTGAAGTCGTGCAAGAGCAGAATCTGCTCATCCCACTTCCCCCGTATCCTGCCAACGTTGAAACGTGAGGAGAATTATCTGCACAATCCCTCCGTTAACACATACATTTATTTTTGATATTTGGCCTCTGTGAATCTACTTTGATGTGGTACATACTGCAATAATAATAATCATAATCCTTGCATTTGATATAGCGCTTTTCACGTCTTCTAGACGTCTCAAAGCGCTTCACAGAATATACAATAAAGCGAATTGACTGTATATTTGTGGGCAGAACGCAGCAGCCAATTGTGTACAGCAGCGTCCCTCACAAACAGCCGTGTTTTTTTTGGGGAGGGATTATTATTAGGTGTGTGTGTGTGTGGAGTAAGGAAACTTGCCTAAGGTTTTGCCCTGACCTGCCTGGATTCGAACATAGGTCTCACGCTTGTAAGGCGAGCGCTCTAACCACTGAGCTACAGCACTGTAGCAGCGACTTCTAATTGCAAAACAAATGGAGCAGACCTGACTCTATTTGTGGTACTCTGATATAGCTTTGAACCCTTTTATGGTTACCAATGAGACTGCCTGTCGGGTGTCTGTTAGCGCTGCAGCCCCAATGATAGTAAAGTGAGCCAAACCAAACTTATTTTTGTTCTATACTCATTAATTCCATCATTAGCACTCCAGCCACCAGCCAGCCAGAAGTCAGGGTAAAAACATGATCTGAACAGCATTTATTTTAATCTCAGAACAACAACTATAACCAACCAAGCTGCAACATTTTTTTTGGTGTCTGAGAATGTGTGAGTGTGTGTTTGTATATTTTGTATGTCAATTTCTCAGCGATAAACTTGCATTGGTGGCCAAATACATTATCTTAGAAGCCAGAGTGTATGGAGAGAGAGGAAAGTGAGTGGAGTGAAGTGAAGTGAGCATCACCACTTGAGCATCAGTATCAGTGTAGCCCTGTGTAATCCCAGTACAGTACTGGTGTTCACAGGGCTACATTTGATGTTGATGGTTTTCCAGTGGAAAACAGCACTCACTTCACTGTCTCTAGCTCTCTCCCTAAAAGTCCATTTCTCATCCAAAACTGTTTGGGGAAAACAAAAGTTATGCTTGAGACAGAGGGAGGGAGGGAGGGAGGGAGGGAGAGAGGGAGGGAGGGAGGGGAAGAAACAAATTCATGTTTCAATCCTTTTACACTGTATGTCAGATAGAATTCAGCTTCTGAAAGTGGAGTTTGAACAGTGCTGCACAGTAATGATATGTTTTATTTTTATATATATTTATTATATATATGTGTGTGTCCCCCATAATGATATGTCCACACTTAGCGTAGTTTAATTGCACGTAGTTTGAAGCTGTAAATGTTTTCTTAAAAGGTTACCTTATTGACATCCTTGTCTGTCTGTCTTACTTACCTTTGTGCAAAAAGGTGTCAGTTGTGAATGTGCCACTGGCTGAACATAGGTGTGAAACTCTGACTCTATTTCCAGTGTCTTGCCATGTAACTTCAGAATTGGGAACTCTATAATCTCCTATGGAAAGAGGAAGAAAACAGGCAAATGTTTCAAAAGGCAGAATTAATTATTCTGTGTGTGTGTGTTTTAAGAAAATACATCATGCTTATTTTTTTTTTTTGTGTGTGTGTGTAGCAAATATCTAGGTAATTATTATCAGTTATCAACCATTTATGTGCAATTTAAATCAATATGTTTCCAGATGCCTGCTCTAATAATAATCTGTTCAAAAACACCACAATAATAAAAATTGGTAATTTCAATCCACGACTGTTTGTGGGACACTGTTGTGCCGTGGTTCACCCACAAATATACAATCAATTCACTTTATGGTATATTCTGAGAAGTGCTTTGAGAGATCGATAAAATGTGAAAAGCGCTTCATCAAATGCAAATTATATCAAATTATTAAGCATGTGGAGTAAGGAAACTTTCCCAAGGTTTTGCCCAGATGCGCCCGGATTTGAACACAGATCTCACGCTTGGAAGGCGAGTGGAGGGGGAACTCAGAAAATCACTTTAATTTACTAATCATATTAGCCAATCTAATAAAACCTGATCTGGAACAAATATGCTTACAGATCAGTTCATTGGAGACGGAGAAACCTAAAGGAATTTATCATTTTCAAGTGAAACAAACAGCTGTTGGAGCCATTTCATTGAATCATGAAAGCAGCTTACAAAATCCATTAACAATCCAAAGCATCTTTGGAATTGGACACCCTATTTGTTTGTAAATTCTGCGGGTGGGGGGGAAGAATCAATAGAGAGCAAAATCAACATTCAGTCTGAGAAAATAATTTGATGTTTTGATATCAGGACAGAGAACAGTGAAGGCTTCTTATTTTAGTAAACTATAAAGCATCGCCTGTTTGTCACATCCTGGAGGTAACCAATTCCTCCGTTCTCAGTAATTATACTGTACTCACAACAAATCAGGCTACAAATTATTTATTTTGCTGTCCGCTTTTCAAACAAAGATAAAGGAGATGGGCTAAGTCAACCCGAAAAGTGTTAGCTGTTTAATACTTAAGCACCACAGCTAATTGTCTATAAACCACACACTATCAGCCCTGATCCATCAGCAACGAGTTATAATAACCTGATAGAAATTTGTAAGTAAAAGTAAACTGATTTAAAAGCAATTCCTAAAACCATTTCGGGATGTTGTTTAGTTCTTTGAAACCATTGATCTCTGCATAGAGACTATATCCTTTTGATTAACATGTGCAGAATCACTCAGCTGATGTTGTTCCGTTCTTGTAAGGAAAGGAAGAATCAAAGTGAACTGATGACATTGCACACATCTTCGTGTAAGCGCTGTGAGACGCCGCCTGGTGTGAAGGACGCTAAATAAATGTACGTTGGTGTTGTTGTATGCAGAGAAACAATGATAACTTGGGAGTAATTGCAGGAAGGCAATCCAATCAAGGGGTTGAAACGTTATCCACAAAATTTAATGCAGAAATTAGGGTACAACCTTAAAACTGCCTGATGGTATAAATTATGGGACAATTGAATAAATAATAGCACTTTGTGAGGGACTAATCTCAATCAATTCTCAGTAGCAACTGCTAAGCAAATTCTATGCCATTCACACAAGGCCATCAACTATTGGGGAAGCAATATTTCGGCTTTATTGAGAAGTAACCTGTAGTTCAGTACTATCAGGTTTATCCACGTCCAGTAGATATATATGACAGAACATCTGCTGAGGACTAGGTGGTGCAGTTGGGTTAACAAACTATCTTTTTGGTCAGATTTGTAGGATGAAAACATGCCCTTTTCTGACTTTAGACAGGTCTCAATGCAGTTGCTATGGGTCGTAAATCCATAGTACCATTTTCCTTTTAAGATTTCTAACTTGTGCACTGTATCCAACTTAACTTTGTGACACTGGGATTTATCTCACAAGCTAATGCAGGGGCAAACTTGAGCATTTTACAAACCGCACAGAAAATAGATTTACCTGGGAGTTATTAGGAAATAATATGAAGGAGTTCAGATGATGTTGAGAATGTTTATAACTACTATATTGTACTACCTGAGCTGAAAGTTGCAGGTCACCATTTATCACTCCAAATGTTTTATTTGGTTGGTAGTTTTATTCTGTGTGCGTATGGATAATGGCTGTATGTGTGTGTGTGTGGATCCTGGGAGAGTGCTCCACATGATGATAATAATAGTCGAGCGATTTTTGTGGGAACACCAAATGTATCAACAAAACAGGCTGTATATATTATTTGAAACTATGAATGAACTGAGAAAATTATAGAAGTGTACTGGACACAGTTTTCAGCTAGTATATGCATGATTGGTAAATAATCAGGTGGGGTTTACCTGGCCTATCTGTTATTAACCCTGATCCCTCTATCAGGTATTTGAGCATTTAAAGAGCATATCAAACTTGGTTCTGATGTCATTACTATAGCTTTATCAAAAAATCAATTTATGGTTCAATACAGCAAAATTCAATGTCATTTTTATAATAGGCTATCCAATTAACTGTTCACTAATAAGCCACAGTCATACTTAGTGAGTTTTATTCTTTAACGTGGGATCATAAATGAGAAGTCTTATGACAAATCAACAGACAACAGAGTTTTGAAGGCTGTTTACAAAACATACACAAGCAAGATGGAAATACAAACCTCCCATATCAACCATGTTTCTGAGAGTTACTATGTCTGACTAAGTGTAAAGGAAAAGGTTTCAACAATGCCTCCAGCTTGAAGATATGCTGCATCGTCTGGTGTTGGGATACATGACCCATTCGAGCTGTCTTGTAAACTTCCCCCCGTGACTTAGAACAAGGCCATATAAATAATTTAAAGGTGCAGTAGAAGATACAGGAGCAAGAACAACCTTTGGCCTTTGTTCCCTACCACCATCTGGAGAAATACCTTGTCTCTCTCTAGAAACTCCCTCATTTACACTTCTATACCAGGTGGTTTGGTGATGCTGTGATTTGATCGAGTGATCCTTTAGACTATTGTAAACTAAAATGAATCATAATTAACACATATAACCTTAATTTCTGAGAACAATAGATATTAATGGTACGTCAGCAGAAAGCCTGATAGCCACACTGATTAGGACTGACACCCCCACCATCCTTGCAGTTATGCTGCACCAGCATGATGATAACACACATTCTACTATTCTAAAATGTTAACGATATTTGCCAGATGTTTGGGAACATTTCTGCTCATTATCAGAATGAGGAGCGGCTGAAAAGTAAAGTGAAGGAAGAACTGAAAAAAAACATAGGTGGCAGTGTAACATGATGGGTTTTGATTTGCTTCTGTGCTGAAAGGTTCCAGGCTTTGTTCGTATGGCGAAGATGATGATACGGAGTTGTCTATTCAAAAGCCCAGAGTAATTAGTTTGGATTTGCAAAGAGATAGAGATTTAAAAGTCAAAAATAATTTTGTACCCATTTAAAACTTTCAAATTACCTTCCATTTTGTTCGAAAAGATTAAAAAAAGCAATTAGCAAACTTTTAAAAATTAAAAACAAGCAATAAAAAGATGAGAAAGTTAATTTCCTAAATCCATTATCTAATAAATAATAAACCTTACATTTAATATAGCAAATTAATCACGTCTTCAAGATGTCTCAAAGCGCTTCACAGAATATACTGTAAAGTGAATTGACTGTATATTTTGTGGCTGATTTTCTACATCACTGGCCCTTTGCAACTCCTCCCCCAAATTATGATTCTTACAAAAGAATGTACTGCAGCATGTTGGAATACTAACCCATTATACAAAATAGCAATAAGACACATGATCCCAGATTCAACTGTCAGTCGCTTGTAACCGTGATAAGTTTAGACCACTGTGATTTTGAACACGGTGCAAAGTGACACACACAACTGAGTTATTCTCTCTCCTCACTAAATGGTAACATCTGTAATGTTAGTAAAGTGTTGGCTGTCCTCAGGACTTAACTCTCTCTCTCTTGCCCCCCCCACCCTTTCCTATCTATTATTCCCCACCTTTGTCTCCCTCTCCCCCTTTCCTCTTTTCCCCCCTTTCTCCCCTGGCCCTATTTCCACGACTGTTTGTGGGAAACTGTTGTGTGCAATTTGGCTGCCGCGTTTCGCCCACAAATATACAGTAATTTTTCCTACTTTCCTTCCCCCAATAAAGAACCTGCTCTGGTCCCAATACGTTGTTGTATTCTGTGAAGCGCTTTGAGACGTCGATAAGACGTGGAAAGCGCTATATAAACTTAAGGATTATTATTATTATTATATAACTTGTCAAACGGTAAGACGTTATGGGTGGTCCAAGCATAGGCGCTTGTTCGACTTCAAAATCAAAATTTAAACGTTGACCTGGACTCTATTGCGGTTGCATGCAGCTGGTCAAAACCAAACTGAAGTGACAATACTTCTGTGAGGCAAAGCCAAATTCTACAATGAAACCAGATGCTGAATTTATTTCCCAGTTCGGTACATTTTGTGTTGCACACATTACAGTCAGCTGGAAGGGATGCTGACATGGGACTGAAAGTTGCAAACCATGCCAATGCTGAGCACTGCACATTACAATGGAGATCAGCAACTTGCCACAAGGAAACGGCAAGAGTGGAAATATCAGACACGATAGCACCTTAAAAGCCAATCTCCCAGTCCCTGACATGCTAACCGGTGAAAACTAGGCTGTGCAAAAATAATTATTTCTTTGGGAGAAGGGGAAAAGATGGTACATTACATTGAGGGTTTTTTTTCTTGCTCCTTCCATCGTATCTCGCCCATTTTACACATAATTTTCAAAGAAAATTAATAATAATAATCCTTGCATTTGATATAGTGCTTTTCACATCTTATGGACGTCTCAAAGCTGAATCAGAGACCAAACATCACTCTGCATTTGGTCAAATAAAAAATTTAAGAGATAATTCTACCCCCACACCCTCCTCCTATCTTCCGGCATCTCATATTTTACAGAGAATGGGAAGGTGACAAAGGCCCAAACTTATGGTAATGCCACTTTCATGATTAGTGCTAAGAGGTTTAAAGGCAGATTGTACTATTTTCTTGAATTTTCCCTTCTTTTGTGGAAAAAGCATTTGAGAGCATCTCCCTGGAGCACCTGGCTGAGGACTTATTGAGTGTTGGTATTATGAATGCGGATGTACAATTTTAATAGTGGAGATAATATATTCTATTTCCGTTATCGAAAAATAGTGCCGTAACATTTAAAACCTTGCAGCATAATTGTTTTTTAACAAAAGGAAAATTACCATCCGCAAAACAAATTGCTACACAAGTAAAACTGTCTTACAGGAAGTTCTTAAATATACACTTCGGTTTTGATTTACACCACAAGCCTTTTCTAAATAATTTATGGCATGATAAATTTATTGCACAGTGCAGGCTAACTGCAAATAAGAATTGCCAAATAATTAGATTTTAGTGCAATGCTTATAAATTATCCACTGATTTGTCCAGACTTGTTTGTCAGCCCTGTTGTGCTTTAGGTCATCTTTGACATTTTGGTGTTTTTGTTTTAATTGCTGATTTACACTTTGACAGATGAGTCTTGATGCCTGTTGTACAGAGCTGTGATGTCCAAAGGGATTCAAGGCAATTAGAAGAGAAGTGTTCACCTTAGACGCAATGTTACACTTTATTCTGTTCTTTTAGTTTTCGGTTAAAGGGAAAAGCAGAACAACATTTGCATATTGTTTTCATATAGCGACCTCCATACTGGGAGGCGTCTCAGAGAGCTTCACAATGGCGGAACCCAAGGCTGAGCCAATTGGTGGTGGAAGGTGACTGTAAGTGTGAAAGGTTTTCAGGCGCGACCTGAAGATGGGAAAGGAGGGTGTGAGGCAAAAGGGTTGGAGGGAGGGAGTTGCAAAGTTTGTGGCATAGTGGCTGAAAGCACAGCCACCATTGGTGGAACGGAGGATTTGGTGGACAAGGAGGAAGCTGGACATAGTAAAGTGGAGGCAGTGGATACCGTTGTGTGGTGAGAAGTGCTGATATATGAGGGATTTAAAAGCAAGAGTGAGGATCTTGAAGCTGATCCGCCCTGTGACAGGTAGCCAGGGCAGTTTAGAAAGGACTTGGGTAATTGGAGTACGAAGTTTGGTGCAGTTAGAATGCGGGTGGCTGAATATATTTTTATATATTTGGATGAGCTGAATTTTGTGGATGGTGGATGAGGGGAGACCGGCGAGGAGGGCAATGGAATAGTCCAGCTGAGAGGTAACAAAGGTATGGACCAGGGTTTGGCAGCTTTTGGGTGAGTTATTGACAGAGACGGACAGTATGGCAGAGATTGGCAAAAAAAATACTGCTGGTGAGGGACCGGATGTGGGGGCAGAAGCCTATTTTGCGCACAGGTTTGGAGGGTTATTGTAACGCAACCGATTCACATTGAAGAAAATAGGCAAAATACTAAATTTACAGGATTCATAGATTCATAGATTCATAGAATTTTACGGCACAAAAGGAGGCCATTCGGCCCATCTAGTCTGTGCCGGCTCTTTGAAAAGAGCGATTCAATCCCACTGCCCTGCCCGCTCCCCATAGCCTAATAGACCTGTTCTCCCTAAATAAAGATCTAATTCACTTTTAAAAGTTGTTATCAAGGATGTGTCTCAAAATACAATAAGAGTACAGAGATCACCACACTCAAGGCAGGTTGAACTAGATGTTGAAAATGTAGTAAATGTAGTAAAGCAACACAAATAAGATAGTATTGATACCAGTCATGAACTTTACATTACTCAACTGTGTTGATTCACAATCTCAACTGTACCTCAGTTGTGCCTCACCTGCTATGTCCTCAGAAAGAACATAGGATTCCATAATTCTTATAAGAACATAAGAATTTGTTAGGAGAATGAAGACCAAGGTATATCTAGCTTGCCTTTAAACTATGCTGGCAGTCACTTGACATGTCATGTCCCAAATTATATACTGTACTGCATCCCAAGATATTATTTTCTAGCAGAAATCTATCTGACACAAGTTTACTACTCGCTCAGTGAAGTGGTGACTCCGGAGATCTGTTCCGAGCTTACTCTCTTCAATCGCAGGCCATGTGCTCTGGTTCTACTATTCAGTAGAAGATAAAGCAGTTTATCATGGTCTCCGTTATCCAGTACCTTTGGACTCTTAAAGACCGTAATCATCACCCCACTTTCCTCTCCTCCAGCCCAGTTAACATGCCCAGTTTCACCTAATCGCAGTCATTCTATCCCCTCAATCATTTTGGTTGTCCTTCTCTGTATCCTCTCGATTGATGTAATAATCTTCTTTTTATATTGCGGCAACCAGAACTACATATGGTAGGTATCCCAACTGCGGTCACACCAGTGATTTGTAAAGTGGCAGGATTACCCCACAATTTTGGCTCAATATTGCCCTTTTAATACAACCCAGCATCAGGTCTCTCTCAATTTACTTCAATTTCTTACAAATTACCATGAAAAACACAACCCTTGTGCAACACTCCAAGCAGTATCTGTTCCAAGTGTCTAAAGAATAACCGATGATGATGTTATAATTGGGCACTTTCTAAGGTGCCAAAATAATCAATTGAATAATACGTTTACTGTTGCATTGACGTTGCTGTTACATTTAGTATTAAAAGTTCCTATTGCGTGGAATAACAACTAAAATCATATCTTATTTGCAAAAGTGTTAAGATACATTTAGAAACAGAATACCACAACTGCATCAACATTTCCTTCACTTTGACTTAAAGAATTCAATATTAGATTCCTGTCGCTATTTTCAGAATCTGGCTCCACCAGTCTTGTACAGTACTGTATGTATAACAATATTCCCAGCTACAGATTGTGATCTTTACTGTTGCAATTATCTTAGACAATTCTAAGAGAAAACGATAAACAGAAGACTTGAAATATATAGCTTTGCTTTACAAAAATACCTGAGGGTTAATCAATTCTTTATTGCACGTAGCTTCAAAGTCCAAAACCAAAAAATTGTCATATCGCTGCAGAGGAAAAGACGATTTGGATGAAGAACGCTGACTCGAAGCCATGTTGCTGTTACCAGTCAAAGAAGGCAGTGAGCAAATATATCCAGAATGCCTTTTAAAAATTGATTGTACAACTTCTCTCGCAGTGCAGAATGAAACTACTGTAGATCTTCCCAATCCAGAATTTACGTATAAAATGCCACTTCTGATCCAATGGATAAACTGCACCATTGGGTTTCTGAAACAAATCAAAGGTCAAATTCAATAAATCAGGAAAGCAGAAAATGATTAAAGATTTATAGAATTCATCATTTGAAGCTTCCAATGCTAAAAACAGCAGATACTCAAAACAAACGTTCACCAATTATGTTGACTGCAAGGTAGTCACTGGTATGCAGATCTAATGAGTATTGGTTCATTATGTAATGCATTAAAAAGCATTCATAGTTGTTTTTCTTGTAGACTACCTATCCACCATTGTTCTACGCCCTGCCCCGAGATGTGAGATTGGTACAGAGTAGACTAGAATTTGTTTTGAACTTTGAATTTGTTTAAAAACTGACATCGTCAAAGCACACTGGAAACATAAATCAATGGTTTATTAGTGCAACAGCATAAATCTCCACTTTCCTGAACCAAATATAATAATAATAGTCCTTGCATTTGATAAAGCACTTTTCACATCTTCTAGATGTAAAACTAGCTTAACAGAATATAATGTAAAGTGAATTGACTGCATATTTTATGGGAGTGGGAGAAACATGGCAGCAGTGTCCCACAAACAGTCGTGGATTGAAATGACCAATTTTTTTTTGCATATTGCAAGACAGAGCTTTCAGTGTTTAACATCTACCTTGGCTCTATAATCATTGAAAAAATAGAACCCAGTCTATTGTTGCAGTAGCCTAGAGGGAGTTTTGAACATTATTTAACCCAAATAATAAAATAACTGACACCGGAGTGCTTGGTATTAAGGCAGGTCAAAAAGGGAAATAAAAGTAAGTTTAATTTCCCCAATACCATCATCCCTTAACTCCATCAGAACAAAGTTCATTCCTCACAATAATAAATAGTGCTAGGAGCGGAATTAACTGTGTAGCGGCAAATATTTTTCAGTAGCTCAATGTTTTTCAAAAGAACAGGACTGGGTCATTCCAGATGCAGCTGGTGTATGACTCTGATAGTATTTTTGTTGCATCACAGCTTTCCTGCCTGAGGGCAAGGGTTAATCCTGTGGAAACACAGGAACTAAAGTACAGTAGCCACCTGGTGAAGGATCCTCTTTGGGTCATATGTCTATTATATTCATCAGTCAAAATTCCTCCTTCCTGCCCCCCCCCTATTTTTTGAGCTGCTTGAGATAAACACTGCAATACTGGACAAGTCCACAGTGCCGTTGATTGGTTTCCACAAGCCTCAGTTGAAAGTCTCATCCAAAAGTTTAATGGTTTGGTGTTTTTGAACTAGTATAAACTTCAAAGGTATCACAGGATACTCAATGCAACATCCATTATCGAATCCTATAAAATTTGTTTATCTTTTATTGTCCTCCAAAACCCAAGAAAGAAAGTAACACATCAGTACCATTTCATAGTAACAGTATACTTGTTCACATAATTACCACATGCAATGTAAGGAATGTCTAACCAGTCAAATTTGGTCCAAAATAGTTTATCCCGTTATTTCCAATATACCTTCTGCAAATCAGTGCAAGCCTAGTTTGTTTTAATTCCAATTCAACCAGGCCCACTCATTTCATATCTACATAGCAAACTTCAACCAAGAGTAGATTATCCATCCAATTTCACCAAAGACCCCATTGACATCTGTTTTATCTAATAATACTGAAAACTTGTCTAGTTCACTTTTGTAACACTATGACATAGCACCTTACGTCGATGAAATATCTCAAAGCGCTTCCTAGGATTTTTAACTATGAAGTGTAGTGATTGTATATTTTGTGGATGAAGACGGCAAAATTGTCCGCGTATCGTCTCACAAACTGCCATAAAGTGAATGACAAATTGAACATGGAGGGCCATTGGCCAGAGAACCAGGAAAAACTTCATTCTCTTTATGAACAGTGCCATTGTATCTTGTATCTGAATGGATACCCTTGAAGTTACTTGTAGTTCTCAGGTGTCGACATGAAACACTTCCAATTAGAGGAAGGAATCACTATTTGTGACCCAGTCATTAGATATGACACCTGATACGAATCCTCACAATTTAGAGTTCCATTTGCTCTTTCCATTCAAGCAGATAAATCAGAAATGTGTTCATGACCATTGCCATGATGGGATGCTATGTGTGGCATGCAATTAGTTGATGTGAAAGCCACAATATTAATGGGTAGGCCTGCCTGCCTGCCTGCCGGATAAAGATGACTATACAGTTCCCTTCAGTCCAGAAGTTAAGTTTGCAAAGGCACATGCAAACACAGGCATCTTTTGGTCAGTGTGAGTCGCAATTGAGATTATGCCCTGAAAGTATCTCTGACTGTTTTCAAAAGGACCGGGATGGTTCATTTTCAGATGCAACCTTGTACAATTACAGTGATGCTTGTTTACATAATAAGTCATTGTGTCACAGATTTCCTGTCAACACATTCACTGATGTAATCTGATGAAACAGCTGCGAATATTTAGTCAACAAGAACAGAGAATTAGTTGACAAATTCTCTAAAAACTAGCAAAATTTTAATGACAGAAAAAGCTGAGACATTAACAAATCATGGAAACTCATCATAAAACTAGCTGCCAGATATTAGTAATTGGCCTTACCAGATGTCCATACATTTCAGAACTTCTTGTTTTCCTTGAATTTATTGACTCAAACGATTCGTTAGACGTCAATAAACTAAAATAAACAGCTATATTTCATTTAGTTGACACAATTCAAATTGGTACTGCAGTATCATCCTCAAGTAATACAATGAAAATAACTATTATTTATTTTGCTTCAGCTTTCCTGCCTAAGTATGAACTTGTAAATGAAAATTTCGGATCGCTGTTCAAAAATCCTTATGCAAGGCTTCTTTAAATGTGTAAAAAGCAGCTTAAAATCGAACTGTGGCATTACATGTTGGCCTACAGCCTACAGAGGAAACATGTGCTGTACAAATGTAACGTTGCCGTTGTTGTTATGCATACTCCCTCAATTCAACCTTGCCTCCCCCCCCCACCACCTCCCCGCATGCTCGGGTACTGATCCCCCCCACTGTCCAGCGCCTTGGAATGTCCTCCTGACGTGAAAGGCGCTTTACTAATTTAAATTTTGTTGTTGTTTTTGTTGTTAAGACTGAGACAAAAGAACAAAATGTTCCAATTTTATGGAGGAAATCAAATCTCAGCTGGTCCCACAAATCTCAATGCAATACAGATATTAAACTGAAACACAGCACTATGAACTTGTAATGGGACAATAGAACAAGGGAAAAAAACCTTTATCAGCAGTCTCCAGATCTTCGTGTGATGTCAATAAATGTAGAACAGCTGGCTGGGAGCGCACTACAAGGTCGTAATACAATCAAGGGGTTTTGATGAGGTCATAGTTTTTAACAACAACAATAATACATTTATAGAGCACCCTTCACGTCGGGAGGACATCCCAAGGCTCTGAACAATCAGGGGGTCACAATCTCAAAATATACTTTTAAACAACTGTGGTACAAAAGATCTAAAATCTTCTATCTTGTCTTCAAATTGCTATTAAAGCTTCAATTTCGAATACTGACAAATACCGCAATTTTCCCTAGTTTTCAAATTCTCCATCCCCACCCGGTAACAGGAAGAGGGAGTAAGACCATGACTACAAGGTAAACGTGCAGTCGTATAAATTACACTGAAGATAGCAGATGGTTCGGGAATTTATCATAAAGAGTTTGAATGGATGACTTTGTAAATATCATGAGTGTTGTTCAACACAGTTGTGCAAACTGCACATCTACTGTGTCATGTGATTGTAAATGTGATAGAATTGTATTGCTTACAACTTATTTGATTTGGATCAAGCTTTTATGTATTGCTTTTACGCAAAAGGTTAACTCATTAGAGACAAATTATATGGTAATTCTCTGGGGGGGGGGGTGATTGCAATGTCATTTCATTTATATTCTATTTTTAGCACAAGACATATAAAGGTATAGATGCTCCTATTGAGATACCATTTCTTTCAATACTGTACTTCAAAGACAGGCGGGTAAATTGTACGTTATAGATGGTGTCCTGCTGAACTACAAACCAAACTGAGCCAAAAGATCAAATAAAAAACAGTGAATCTGGGTGAAAAATGTACTTGCCAGTGCTTTAATTCCTCATTTACATGCAACAGATGTGTTGTCACTTGCTATTGCCTGCTTCAGTTCTGAACAGCTGCAATAGTGATGTCATCTGCTGGGTTTCTTGCACTGCAGAGTACAGTGAGAATGACACTAAATAGCATCTTTAATGGTGAATGAGAAGTTAATGAGGTAACATAGTCCCCCAGGTCACTTGAGATTATATTGAACTGAAAATTCAACTCATCCAATCCAAACATCAAAACAAACTTGTAAATTAAAATGAGTTGTATTTTCTTAAGTGGCATCACAAAACCATTGGTCCATGAAGGTGGACCCAAGCCATTACAGATGATTCTTTCTTACGGGGCAAACTGATAAGATTCCTGAGGTATGTTTTATTGTGTCTTTGTTTTTGTAAGGTCTAGAATTTTTGCTGCATCATTTAACTGCCACCCTACCGTGAGAACGTTGCTAAAAGTTTCTCTTAAAGGCGTCCTGGGGACGCTGGGTGGTAAAATGAGATAGACAATGACCTCTTGCCTCTGGAATCTAGATTTGATTTTATCCCAGACAGAAAAATAAATCTTCTCTGTGTGTTGACGTCCAGAGTGCTTTCTGAAAGGAGTACTCTCAGTTCCATCCTTATGGACATTGGCTCACAGCAGATAACTACTTTCAATTTGGTCCAGTCTTCATACCATATACAACAGGCAATCATTCATCATAGCAAATTCGTAATAAAGGAATACCACTGTTTTGTCAACAAAATAGTTTGGATTTTTTTAAAATAAAAGAGCATACCGGTAGTTCTAAAACGTAAAGACAACTTAGTATATAACTGAAATGCTGCTTTTTTAATAAGTAGTGTGTTCAGCGCTGTCAGCAAAGTGAATGAAACGATCATCAGTTTTGAGCCTCAGTGTCAGCAACAAACATCCACATGCTAAGTTTTGCATAGGTCAGAAACAACACATTACAAACAATGTACTGCAACTCCAAACAATACCTTCTGTACTGTACCAACTCTCTCTTATGTGAGTGTCATCAAATGAAATGCTATCTTGTACTCGTTTCAACCTGTGTCTACAGGGAACTCATTGAAATAGCCCCAACCTCATATCAACTACAGTCTTGCAATCAGAATGATTTATCAATGTTGAATTCACAGTTTGTAATTTCTGGCATCCTAATTCAGTTTTCATTCAATTAAAAATAAGAGCTTTGGACTCATGATCTTTGATTTATGATCCCTCTGTGGTTCATTTTTCCTTAACCCACTATTCATTTCTGCTTATTCCATATACAATGTGTATATATATATATACATACTATATATATATATACTTATTATTGTCCTGCCATTTCCTGATAATCAACTGTTAATTCTCACTTGATAAACTTGCAGTGTTTGAGTCAACGGTCATTAATTCACTGGTACTGACTATGTGGAGTGTTACCACTGTTGACATCTGCCACTAAACTATCCTCATCAACTCCCATCATAACTAATGTTAAAACAAGTTAACATCGGAGTTCATTTTATGAATGGAGTTTTGTTCTTAACAGTTTAACACCATTTGAACCTTGAGAAGAGATTACTGACTTGCAATCGCTCCCATGTATCAATTATTCTGACTGTTCAGCGCTTTGGGACGTCCTCCCGACATGAAAGGTGCTCTATAAATGTAATTTTGCTGTTGTTGTTACAGTACACATTGTGGCAATGGATAATAATATATAATAATAATCCTTGCATTTGATATAGCGCTTTTAAAATCTTATCGACGTCTCAAAGCACTTCACAGAATATACTGTAAAGTGAATTGTCTATATATCAACTTTTATAACCTTTTATAAACTTTTGCTTTATCCCATATAACCTCTATCATATCCCATAACTACTTAAAAACTTTTATTAAGCTATAAATGATAAACAAGTGTCTGGCAGTATTTCAAGCTATAATTTAATCTCTGGATTCTGCTAATGTTCACAGTCTTGCTCCAATCTTGCTCATGCCGTTTAATATAAACAGAAATACTGAACTGCTAACTTGTAATTCATGGATAAAAATCACATACAGTACTACTGTATATATAATATTGAAGTGTAGTGGAGAAGTGCCAGCAAAAACTATAACCTGACTTCTAAAACTCTGTTAATTTTACTGAATGTACAAAAGATGGTCCAACAATTAATTGAACAGTAATTAACAATTCAAACTTTCAGTTTATTCCTGCATTGAATATTGCATGGAAATTCATCCTGGACATTTCAAATAGCTGCGAAGATCTATTCAGCTGTCAGATAAGAGAGGAAATATTATGATTCAATATACTGTACTGTAATTAGTCAGAAGCTATTTTACAACATTTCTGCCAAACATTTGAAAGGAATAATAGAAACACATTTGTAAAAAAAAACTTGGTTCAGTCCTTCATGAGGACACAAACGTTATTACAAATGTAACTTAAATGTACCATAACAATAAACAATTTGAAAAGTTACATTACTGATCATAAACATCAATAAATAAATAGCACGATACATAAAACACATACTTGTGTATTGAGGGATTGTGTTTTTCAACAAAAATAATCTAACCACTCAATAAAACAGAGCGATGAAGATATGTGGAAAACACTAAAAATGCTATGAAAAAGCCTACCACCGTACAAATAACTTAGAACTACTGAGGTTGGACGTCATGTTTAAAAGTTAATAGAATCCCATAAATCCAGGAAGATCAGGGCGAAACCTTGGGCAAGTTTCCTTACTCCACACGCCTAATAATAATCCGCCCAAAAAAACCACAATAATAATAAATTGGTCATTTCAACCCACAACTGTTTGTGGGGACGCTGCTGTGTGCAATTGGCTGCCGCGTTTCACCCACAAATATACAGTCCATTCACTTCACAGTATATTCTGCGAAGCGCTTTCAGAGGTCAATGATGTGAAAGATGTGAAAAAGCGCTATATCAAATGCAAGGATTATTATTATTATTATAAATCCCATTTTACAAAGTGCAAACTGTAGAGGGCCTAAACCTCCCATTTAAATCTCCAAGCGCACAGCAACCAAAACTACTTTCAGTTTCAAGCTTGAGGGAAATCGAAACCGCCTACCTCACATTCCGGCAGTGAGGGAAACCAAGGCAACTTTTCCCTTATCCCCGGGAGCAATTTTTTTTCCAATCCAACAATTATATTATTAATAACGATAATAATGGCAATAAACCTTACTACGCCTTGTCGCGTCTTCGAGACGCCCTCAAAGCGCTTCGCGGAATACACTGTAAAGTGAATTGGCTGTATATTTTGGTGGGTGAAATCGTACAATACTGTAGTTATATTTTTTTTACAGTGGGGGTGGGGGGGGGGGGGGGTGGGAGATGCTTGTTGCCTGTCCCCAATGCATGATAAGGCAGACCCTCACACTAACAGCACAGGAGAAAGAAAAAAGTTGGTCAACACATCCACATACGTACACACCACTCGCACATACACATACATACACACCAGCCAGCCAGCCAGTCAGTCAGTCAGAAGTCTATTTGCTGTTAAAGTCTGAACTAGACAAGAGAGAATGGAGATGCAATATCTGTTTAACACTCGACAAGTGTACAGTAACTGTATACGACAAATCAACTCAGAAGATTTCACCCTCCCTCCCTCACCTCTTCCAACCTTTATCCTTAAAACAAAACACAAGAATGCAATGAAGTCCAACGCAGCCACGTCCTTGACATGGCGTATTCAGACCGACATGACAGGACAGAACATGACAGATGGACACGAACGAACACACACACACACACACACACACACAGACAGACTCTCAACTCACTCTACCTACCTCACTGGCTAGCTGAACGTCACGTCGTCACGTCGCAGCGTTAGGTCATCTGATGGTTTCCTCCCCCCCCCCCCCCTCCCACCCAATCACCAAAACCCCACCCCCGGAATGATTGACAGGCTTGCCAGCCACTCACAGATCAGTCGCTGTCGGCGGAGGGAGTCGGGGAGGGCGGGGGGTTGCCTACGTCACGGCGCAGGGCGGGACGGTGACTCCCGCGCTGACTGACTGTTTTTTTTGAAAACCAACGGTCGGCTTTGCCGTTGGTTGAAGGAGCCAGCGCGAGCCAGTGAGTGAGTGAGACGGAATTTGGGCGCCGGCGACGAGCAATGGCCATTCTGGGAGTTGTAGTCCGAAAAGGGTGTGAGTTACCTCTCACACACACATATATACACACACACATAAACAAAAACAAACACAAACAAGCACAAGACAACAAGTTTTCAATTTTCCCGAATCAGGTCTCTCGTCAACTCTTGTAAAGTCAGTGCTTCGAACTAACGTTCAATTTATAATAATATACCATAATAATAATAATCCTTGCATTTGATCACAACGCCTTATCACGTCTTTAAGACACCTCAAAGCGCTTCGCAGGATATAATGTTAAGTGAATCGACTATATATATGGTGCAGCCCCCCCACAAACAGTCATGGAATGAGTGACCAATTTATTATTGTTTATTTTTCTGTTTAATGATAATAAGAATCTTTACATTTGATACAGTGCTTCTCACGTCTTCTAGACGTCGCAAAGCGCTTCACAGAATACACAACTGTAAAGTGAATTGACTGTTATATATTGTGGGCGAAACGTGGCAGCCAATTGCTCACAAGCAGTGTCCCCCACACAAACAGTCATGGGTTCAAATGACCAATTTAGGGATTATTATCAGGTGTGTGTGTGTGTGTGGAGTAAGGAAATGTGCCCAAGGTTTCGCCCTGACCTACTGGGAATCGAACCCAGGTCTCTCGCTTGCAAGGGGAGTGCTCTAATCACTGAGCTACTGGACTCCACTTCAGACTTGTTGTGTTGCTGGCGGGTTGACATGGAAACCAGTTGGAAAGCCCCAGTTAGTTGTTTTTAAGAGTTTTTGGAAGAGTGCCGGTTACTATTTTTTTGAATTAGTTCCTGGGAATAAAATGCGTGTTTACGGCACTGGGTGAAAGTAATAACAATAACAACAACAGGAATAACAATAATCGTTGCCTTTGATCTAGCGCCTTATCACGTCTTTGAGGAGTCTGAACGCGCTTCACAAAATATACTGTTAGTGACTATGCATTTTGTGGGCGAATATATTAGGAATTACGACTACATACTCTTGGCAAAAGTTATGAATCTATTGATATTCCATATTTTATCATTTTAAATATTGTTACTGACTCAACTGAGGTATAATGATGTATAAGTAATAATAATAAGGATTTGGTCATTCAATCCAAGACTGTTTGTGGGACATTGCTGTGCGCAATTGGCTGCCGTATTTCGCCCACAGCTACTACACTTTATAGTGTGTTATGTATGTTATGTGAAGCGCTTTGAGACGTCTTTGAATACGCGTTAAGGATTTATGTCAAATGCAAGGGTTATTATTATAATCAATCAAACCACGCCAGAACTACATCCCTCAGGATTCGCTGCTCCCTATTTGCCTCAACAGCTGCTGCGGAGCCACGCTTTGGCCTCTGGGACTTGTAGTTCAATTTTGCCAGCACCCACCGCAACAGTACATGTATAAAAATAGCTTCTTTATGTGCGGCAATCAATCCATCTGCTTTTGCAGTAAGTTATTGATCGCGTGAAATGACAAAAGGAACTGCATTTGTGATGGTTAATTTACGGTCTGTATTTACCATAGCGTTATTATGGATTAATGTCAACCTGGCCATGGGATCAGTTTAAATCAGATCTTATTTTCGTTTTCTGCGACATTGGCATCATACAACATTAGCACCTCTTTTAATAGGCATTCATATAATTGTTTATCATATAAAACATCATACTGTGCATATAATTACGCTGGTTATTTATATTATAATCACAATAACTCCTCATTGTTCCGTGTGTTGGGATGTCCTTCGACCTGAATGGTGCCATATAAATGCAGCTTATTATTGTTATTATTATGTACGCTATAGCACCAAAATACCGTTGTGTTAGTGCAAAAGATGTTACCAAAATTGTTTTGATTTACAAAGTTTTTTCGTAAGGCTGAGTGTTTTTACTAAATGTTGATCATTGACACGGAGAATATGAATTCATTGCAAACGATTGAAATATAAAACGACTTTTTTTTAAAAAAGTGCATTTACATGGTAATAGTGACGTAGAAATGTAGAAATGGGTGCATTATTTCGCTATTTCTGCGCAAATGATAGCACACGCATCGATTTTTTAATTGGCTAGGCTAAATCTAACTGTATATTTTTGTTGTGTCCCAGTAATATATTTGTACTTGTCAGCTAGTTCGTCATTCCAGCTCCTCTGTACTGTTAAGCTGTTCACGTTCAGTGAGAAACTGGGATAATTAATAATGTTAGGTATTGATTTTTTGGGTGTTTGTTGAAATACAGGCTTGTGTAGGCCATCAAATGGTTTAGTGCAACATTAATAGATACACGCATAGCCTACATTTATCAATTTTAGAACGACTTTATTTTATTTGAGATCGTTTCCCCATTAGTTGATTGATATTTGAAATGACATGTATTTCATATTATACTTGGATTGCAGAGCTACCTATCACTTTCCTTATCCAGAACTTTGTGAATAATCAAGAAAAGAATTTTTTTTAAAAACTTTTAGATTATCCATTGAGTTTTTGCTCATCCATCCACATTACACGATTGGACGGCTGTAGGTAAAATACCCGTCAAATCACAGAAGGTAAAAAGACAGTCTCCCCAAAATTAAAAAAAATCCGACAATTAAAAAGAGACGCAAAGGTGTAATATATAAAGTAAGTAGACAAAATGAAGGAGAAAAAAACAACGGATAAGACAAGAAGTGAGTTAAAAGAATGCCACAAGCTAAGAAAGTAACGGGCACACGAGAAGATGGGCAAAAATAAGCATCATTGGAACCAGAGCAAAGTTGACCCGAATGAACCAGACGAGCGAACTGAGAATACAGCAATTTGAAGGAAGAAAACGAAAAGTTATAAATGAATGGAAGATGACACCAAAATACCGCACGGAAGGAAAAGTGTAAAGGATGTCTGCAAATAGATGAAAGGGGGGAAAAAAAAGTGCGCAAACCGAATGAAGTAGGAGAAAGAAGCAACTAGCAGCGGGAAATCAGTCACAATAAACAAATCACGGAGGTGCTTCTCTAAAGGCTAAAACTACAAAGAGAAAAATAGAGTCTCTCAATAATTATAAAGCAGGAAAATAATAATAAAGATGATGGTTAAGCGTGAACCGAAATGAGCAGCCAGAATAAAAATGGTTTAAAAAAACTATATAAAAACTGAAGAAGAAGGAGGGATACAACGAATGAGGGATGAAAATTTTAAAAATCGATGTGGTTAAATAATAAATGTGATGTGGTAAAATAAGGAATTGTACACATTTCCCCCCAAAAAAATGACAGGGAGAAATAAATTTATTAAGAAACTTGGGCATTTTTAAACGAACAATAGAAAACAACGAATGGGATCCAAATTATGGCAAAGTTTAACTAATGCAGGGAAGAGAATGAGTGGAATAAACATAAACAATTCAGTATTCGCTTTTAGTGTAAAAAAAGAGTCCAAGAAAAAAAGAAAGAACGAAGGGGTGAAAGGAGAGAACAAAATAATGTAGGGGAGAGGAGAGGAGTGAAATCGGAGTGAAAAGAACGAAAGGAATAGAGGAATGAAATGAAGGGAAAACAAAAGACTGAAGTGCCAGCAAAAAAAACAGAGACGAAGACGGAGAGAAGGAGATAATAAAGTGTTGGAATATACTGCGCTGTGTCTTTGAAAGGAAATCAAAGACTACAGTTCCCAGGTGCCAGGGTGATGGCGCTGCGGCTGCGCTGTAGGCTGGCTGGGGTTTGCGCTGGTGTATATTGCTGTCCCGGTGAGTGAGTTCTGAAATTCACACACTACACACACACACACATTACACACTGCACACTGCACACTGAGCCAAGCGGCAGCGGCGGAGCGGCAGCGTACCATTCCTGCTCTCATCGGACTCACTCGGGACCTGCACGGATCCCTCCCTCTCTCCCTCCCTCCCTCCCTCTCTCTCTCTCTCTCCGTCTATTCCCCCCCCCCCCCCCCTCCTCTGTGCATGTAATCAACACCATTCTTTTTTTACCAACCACTCACTCACTCATTCAGTCACTCACTCCCTCACTCACACTCCTTGTATTCCAGACTCACCCACTCCGCAGCCTTCATATTTGCACTGAAGGGGCAAGAGAGTTTTGCAAAAGAAATAAATTTTTTCATTCCCCGCGTGTGTTCTGTTTTTTTTCTCTCTATCTCCCCCTGCTCCCAACCCCCCACCCTATCCCCCCAAAAGTGAAAGTGAATCCCTGGGAATTAAAGTAAGTACAGTATTGCAGATATGCGCCTGTAATAACGTGTTGTCTCCCAACTTTTGTCCGGAAGTCATTATTGACATGGCTTTGACGGTCTGAATGTGTCAGGCGTGCACCTTGCAGTGTTAAAAAAGATAAGACCGAGGAAAAGAAGTATTTAATGCAGTGATTTTTTTCTGGTACTATAGCAGGATAGTCATGATTTTTTGGGCTTACTTGTAACAGACCTCACTACTGAACTGAATCTTTCATCTGTGCTTGTATAACCCCTGTTATCTTATGCACTTATCTATGTGTTGTATTATTATTATCATTATCACTGCTATTGTTAATTCCATATGGCACAATTTCTTAGCATTTGTGCTATTAGCTATTTTATTTCTCGATGATCACTGCTAAGTATCATTAAATTAGCTGTTTAATTGGTCCCAGTTCTAAACTTGCCATGAATTATCCGGTAGGGGGGATGTTATTAATCTTGATAGTTGTAACAAAAGTAGCAACTAGGTTTTTGGTGTCTTGATGTCTGAGGAGAAGAAAAGTATGAGATGATTTAGTGCTGGTACATTTCGATTTTTGGCTGCAGTCCTGCTTTCTCTTTTTTTTCACCAGCGCTGTCATTCGTTATTAGTTACTATTGATCGCTTTGCAAAGTGATAACTGAACTAAAATTAATGTCAATTCTACCGCGTAAATCAATACCGTTAAGTTATTTTAATCTTTATTTTTTTTGTCCTGTTGTAGCGAATTAAAAAATCCCAACAAGCAGAAATATCATTGTGGACAAAGAAAATAAAAAAAACTTACTTTTTACCTTTTGACAATCCAGGACTTTGAATCGAGAAAAGGGGTGTGTGTGTGTGTGCGTGTGTGTTTGGTGGGGTGGTGGGAGCTTAATCAGTGGCTTTCTCCTGTGATTTCAGAGCAATAAATGTATTTTTGATCACAGGTCTGCAGTGGTTCTGTTATTTGGGGTCAGTCTTTAAGCCCGTGACACTTTGACACCAGAGTGTATTAAGTATAGATTTTCATAATTACTGTGGTCAAATAGTACCTAATCTATACAAGCGTCAGAATGTTGGTAATGGGAGAGTGTGTGAGACAGAATGTGTGTGTGAATATTTATTTTTGTTCTCTTTATTAATACAGGGTCTATCAAGCAGTGGTGTAATGATGTCACTCTGCTCTTTATAAAGCCAGCCTTGCCTGCATTTGAGAAGGTCATTATATAATTCTGGTACACGCGAGCAAAGACTTTCCAATGGACTTGCACAGAACAGCTTTCAAGATGGAGAATTCTTCCTATCTCCCCAACCCCCTGGCATCTCCAGCCTTGATGGTCCTCGCCTCCACGGCAGAGGCAAGCCGAGATGCCTCCATCTCATGCCAGCAACCCAGACCCTTTGGAGTACCTGTCTCGGTGGACAAAGATGTCCACATCCCCTTCACGAATGGTTCGTACACCTTCGCCTCCATGTACCACCGGCAGAGTGGAGTGCCGGGGGCCTTCCCAAATCGGGATTTCCCCCCCCAGCTATTGCACCTGCACCCTCAGTTTGCACCGCCAAGCCTGGACTGTACCCCCATCAGCATGCTGAACCACAGCGGGGTGGGGGCATTCCGTCCCTTCGCCTCGGCCGAAGACAGAGACAGTTACCAGTCCGCCTTCACGCCGGCAAAGAGACTCAAGAACTGCCACGAGACCGAATCTCCTCACCTGAGATTTTCGGACACCGAGGGCAAGGAGTACGAGTTCAGCACCCAGCTCCCCTCCAGTTCCCCCGGCTCCTTAAAGCTCGACGACACTGGGAAAAAAGTCTTCGCTGTGTCGGGTCTCATCTCCGATCGAGAAAACTCAGCAAGTCCGGAAGAAAGTCGGAATGAGAGATGTAAGTGCTTCTTCCTTCATTCATTCATCCACTCATTCACTCACTCACCCATTCATTTATTCATTCATTTATTGTGACTTCATTGGGCCCTCTTTACATTTCACATTGAAATTCTCACCTCCCCACCCGAAACTTGCCACAAACACTTAAAAAAAGTAAAAACTAATATTTCTAGAAAGTTTTCTCTACAGTGTTTTCCGATTCTAATGCCTCAACTGCGTTTCACAAGTTAGCTTTGAATGTAAAGTTAGATCTGGGATAATGCACCAGGTACAAAATAACATATACAGTGTACATATATATATATTATAACATTACATCGCCGGGGGCATTAACACTTTCATAATTGTGGTCATTTTCCATTTGATAAAAATCAGAAGCTCGTGAGCCACATCACAGTAGAATATTTTTGTTGATACGTCACTTTTGTTGTTGCATGCTTTAGTTTTTAGCGGTTGACACATATACTTTAAGGTGTAGATGTTTATTCAATAGAATTCATAACTAAATGGCCCACTTTATTAAAAAAAACAATAAAATGCAACAATCAGAATGATACCACTCTGTGACAATTGTTTGGGAACAAAAAGGGTGATTCCCCGTGTGTCTTAAAAAAAACAGTCAATGTCTTAAATATTCTTTTTAAGAAAGATTTGTTATCATTGACATTTTTCAAACCGTCCCCTATTACTGAATAACTCCTGGGCAGGAAAAAAAAAGGTCCTTTTAGCTGAGAGGAAGTCGATTTGTATCTGTATTGTGATGATTGTCAAGTTAAATTGCAATTCCAGAAGTTTGTGAGGGTTTATCAGTGAGCCGAGAAGAAAGGTGCTGCCTGGAGGATGAGGTGATAATGGGTGATAAGTTAACAAGGCTCAGCTGTGGGAAGCTACTGACTTTTGTTACTGTTTGTTTTGAGTGTGAAAAAAAGTATAAAGAGGAGACAAGAGAGGGAGAATAGTACACAGAACAAAAGTGGAAAGGGACTCAGAAAGTGAAAGCTGAGAAGGAAGTTAAAAACGAAATGAGTGGGGTGCAATAGAAATGAAAGGGTTGCCAGAGGGGTGGATGATAAAAATGGTAAGAAAGATTCACACAGTACAATGAAAAAAGTTTAGAAATACGAATATAAGACAAAAGGACTAAATTACTGTAAGGAATGAGTGATTAATCTGCATTAGTTGAGTCAGAATCCAGGCCCCCATCTTCCTTCCTGAACAGTTAACAAAAAAACTTAAAACAACAAAACATGGATGTCTTTGCTTCCTTCCTGGCTGGACCAACCTGGTTGCTTTTCTTCATAAATTTCGTTTGATTTATTGGTCCAACAGATTGAACCAAGGTGGGTGGGATGGCAAATAATGGAGGAACTAGCTTAGATACAAACCCATGCTAATGTTATTTTCCCTCCCTGCAAGTAAACTTTAGCAAGGGTGTGCTTACAATCATGTTGCCATCAGGGTGTTTTGCAATACTTAACCAGATGTGAAAAGGCTGATCTTTTGAGTTCTCCCCACTGGTTTCCAACTGGCATCCCTTTCACATTTCTTTAAGTGCTTCCCTCCCCTCTTTTCCTCTTCCCTCTTCTTATGGTAATGACAGCCACTAATATGTAAAAATCTAGAGGAAGAAGGCAGTAGTAGTTCAGCTTTGAGTACTTGCTGAGAACCAGTATTATAAAACCTCTGTCTTTAAACCTGTGGTGTTGAGGGGATGGAGGGGGTGTTGAAATGAATATTGAGGTGTGAAAACGACAAGAGAAAGGACAATTGGACATTTCGCACTGTGCCATTTGGTACATAGCTGGATTGCGAGTTGCCAAGTGGGAAAAAACTACCTAGCTCTATGTTCTGCACAAAATTATCTGCTGCTGGTTTCAAGATGACTAGATAAATCTATGTTGGTAGCTTCCTACAATTGTGAATAAAAATAGTGGGGAAAAAATTGTTGGAAAGAAAATTATTGAAATAGACTTCAACTAGTTTGGTTGTTTACTCACAGAAGCATGTTGTCATGTATTAACTGTTAACTGGTTTTATTCAGAAATAAAAATCCTTGAATTTGACATAGCGCTTTAAGAAATGTTCATGTACAATTGCAAATCTGCTTATTCCATCTCCAAACTACATTGAGACACATGCGCACCTAATGCCTAACATACAGTATTTGTTTCATCTAAGAGCAACATTAAAATTGTTTGCAGATATTCCAAGCCATCTGCTTTTGTTTTAGAAATTATTTTGACTATGAATAAAAACAAGAGATTTAGGATGCCTGATTTTGTGAACAATTATTTTATAAATGATTTTGAAAATGATAAGCCTGATTTATTAAATATGTGTTAAAACATATGCTGCCAATTTACAAGAAAATTTGAGCAAGAAAATAAAATAAGCAAGATTCAATTATACGCTCTTTTACTCATCTTCCCCCCAAAATGGAGGGGGTGAATGTATAAAAATGTATTAGAAATTAAAATGATAGTGAGCACAGGATCCTCTTTGATTATATTAAAATATTGTATTAGATTTTATTAAATGAACCACTGTATAAGATTTTTATGAATGTGACGTTTCTTCAACTGTACAATTATTACTAAAATTGTATTTGGTGATGTCAGTTACGCAGTCTATATGTTTATGTCTTTATCTATCGGACTGTCTTTCTATTACAATTTATTGCTATAGCTACTTTTAGTTAACACTGATTGCATTGCACTACTGTGTAGGATAAATGGTTGATTTACAAAGTGGAGTTTCATCGCAAAGACTGTAGCCTGAAATATTGCAGCTAAATGGTAATATGTATGGAATTTTTTTGGGGGCTGCCAGAGGCTTAGTACGCAGATCTGTCACTTTCCCTGAGCAACAACCCTGACGACCTCTATTCAAAGTGCCATCGATTTCCTTTCTTTTTTCTTCCCCAAAAAATCTGTTACAAGACTGCTGCCAAGGGAGTACCTGCTCTCTCTCTTTCTCTCTCTCTTTCTCTCTCTCTCACACACACAGACACACACAGTGTGTCGATGTCTTTTACCTCTTCCTAATTTTGTGCGTTGAAAAAAAAGTCAGCCAGTGCAAACTTGAACATTTTCATTCAAGTTAACCGCTGTGCTGTTAAAAAATGTGAATAGATGGCCAAATGATATAGATCCCCTATCCCTATTATTCTAAAGGGCTTAGTAAGCAAAGGTTTTATGAGTCTTATTTATTTTTTTAAGCCTGGCTTAAAGGAATTTATTTAATAAGTTTAACCCAGAGCTTTATGATTGGTGAAATCTTCCAGGACAAACTCCCAGACTTTGAATTTCCATTTGTTAAAACCTGTTTGTATTGTGTGTGATTCAGAGCTTGAATAAATGTTCCAAAGAGAATCTGGTCGCTGCCAACAGCCAGTTTCTTGCTTTGTTTTACTCTACATTTTTTTTGAATTCTTATAGTTTACACAAATATTTGCCTGTATCATTTTGTGCAGCTTAGAAAGTCTAAGATGAAGAATATAAATAATCAACAAATTACGAGAGAGAGAAAATAACTGTAAATTAAGAATGGAGGGATTTGAATAAATAAAGCGATGACAAAAAAAGGGACAATAAAGTAATTCTTTTTATTTTATAGACAAATTAGGCAAAGCTGAAGTTATTCATTTTGACTTGGCTTAAGATTTTACGTGACCTTTCACACAATCATACACGTCCGACTTGATACTTTCTCTGGAATGGAGAAGAAAAAACTTTGTGTACTCTAGTAGATAATGAATAGCTCTTGAACACAGACTCAATACCATGTGAACAAGTCCAACATTTATTTACCTAAAAGTTGGGGGAAAGGGCATTTCAGGAACTGTTTCTTTTCCTGGCAATCAGCGTTCAGTGATCATTGTTGGAGAGTAGTGTTTGGGGGGGTGGAGAGGGGGGATGCGGAGGTTGGAAGAAATCTTGTCAAACCCTTGGTCCGTGTAATTCTGTGCATATTGAGTCTTGGCTTTGGGATAAAAAACAAATGGCTCCTCAGATGCTTACGATCAATGCCAGTGTTGCTTGTACTATATTTTGTTTGTCTCTGCAGTGCTGTTTCATGTTTTTTCCCCTTTATTTTTCATTTCAAAGTGTTCTGTTCACAGTCAGTGGCCCAATTTAAATTTACTGGTGTAGAATTCATAACAAAGTGGGTGTCTATCTTGTCTAGTCCCTGTTTTATTTGAAAATGCCTCATTTCTCTGTAGGGGTACTATCTGTGTCTGGCAAAACATCTTTATTCTCATCAATTACTGCTCATTTGCCCTCTGTCTACATTTGTGCAATGTGTCTAGTCTACAGAGGCTGAGGGAGAGCTTGATGTTCAGTCAGTAAACCCACCAGGGAGACTCGGTCGGTGTCCTGAGCTCTCTCCGACAGCATGATAGCGCATACAATGAAGCAGACTACTGTCAAAAAGCAAGCTAGCATTACAGCACACAGTCATAATCACTTTTACCACTCAAAGCCAAACGATGTTCATTGTCTGAATAATTTTCGAACCAATTGCACATGAAGCATTTCTATTGTTAAAAACACGCAGAACAGTTGCAAGCTTTTTTTAAAAAAAATGTTGTATTCTTCAGCACCATTTGTTTCCTGTCACGGCACTACCAGAATTCTCAATTTACAAAATAAAAAATAAATACCACGAATACAATCAAACCTTAGATATTGCTCCACAAATCCATCGGCATATTATATTTACCGCAAATCGATGGTAAATCATTTTTAATTTGAAATCTCAACTGCTCTCTTATATCGCTACAAGGAAAACATTTTTTAAATGAAAAATGACAATGTGCTAAGAATCTCTTCAGGTAAAATTATGCCTTTTTTTTCATGCTTTTAAAATATTGCCTGGTATCTTGGAAAGAGACAATGGTAAATTACCAACAAACTAGGGACATTTTCTTACTGTTCTTGAATGATGAAAAGTTTACAATCTGTTGTCTCCATTTCTTTCAACGCTTGAATATTGCAGTAAAATGAACTCTGCTACGCTAAGGTAAGCTAAGTATTAATGTTGAACATGTGACACCAGCATTTGTAACCTATTAATTGATTAAATCATTTGAATGTTGTAAATCCATTCCAAGTGAAATGACCTTTCAGTTCTCGTGAAGTCAATATAACTTAGGTAAACAAAACTGGGAGAGAGAAAAATGACAAGCTTCCCACATTAGTGACTGGGTGCAGGAAACACTGTGCCCTCATAGGGTTAATGAGAGTTCATCTATAAACTGAAAAATGCTAATCTTGGCATTTAAGAGAGGCACAAAATGAAGGATGAGTACTACAAGCATTTAAGGGTTAATAATACATATTTTTTCCAAAGCTAACGGCTCCTTGCAACAGGTTTGCCTGTCACTTGACAGTTAGTGTTTTTTATTCACCGAGTATCTTGTCTTTTTTTCTTTTTTGTGTGTGAAAACGGGTGGCAGCTGCTCTGGTGGGCTGGGTATCGCTAGTATAATGCAGTGTCTCGATTGTGTCTCTCTGCTTGTGTGCGAGAGGGAGAGAAAGAGCCATCCCTTTGTTCCCTTTGTGAGAGCCAGGTGACAGAGCCAGTGTTGAGAGGGCAGAAAAATAGCAACCGGCAGTTCTCTGGCAGCCGAGATCAAAGAAGAAGGCAGGAGGTCCTTTCAAATTGGGGGCCCTGGTGTTGAAGCTATAATCACAGCTTATGGCCAGCCAGTGTTTCTGAAAGATACTAGCCTGGAAAAGAAAAAAAAACTTTCCGGGAACTGAGATAGTTAATTAAAACCAGCAAACAGGTGCCCTAACAGCAGCAGTGAATCAAACCATAAACTTTTACAATGGAACAGTTTCTTTAAAGGTACCCGTGGAAAAACAGCAAAAGATTTGGCTTCACTGAGCATGTGGCACATGCCATTTAGAAGCTCTGAGGCTTTCGGGAAGAATATAAGCACTTACAGTTTGTTCAAGGAGCCTCGCAGATTTAATATATTAAAATGTCCCTTTCGCTTTTGCTGCCAGTCACGCAGCTGCTTTACTTTATTCAAAAACAAGGCTGTGGTTAATGCAAAATCAGCAGTGGCGCAGGGCTTATAAGAAAAAGATCAATCATGGAGTAGGGTGATAAATTAGACACATCAGCGAAAGAGAACACCTTAAATGGAGCTGGCTTGGTGAGGGGGGAATGTGTGTTGAAAGATGGTGGCTGCTTGTATTTTTCAATAAATAGAAACATCACATTGAATGGAGTAAAGGAACCATTTGTGTTTAGAAAGCAGTAAATCCCTTTTACCTAAATTTTAATAGTATCATGTACAATTTCACAGCCATAGTGCACTGATAAACATTCACAGCCGAAAACATATCCTCTATTAATGTTATACATTGGTCAAAGGAAAACCATAAATGCTTTGTAAAATATATCTTCCAACTTTGGTAAAGGATTTTGTGGTTTCCAATAGAATCTAAGAAATGATGTGTCGTCTCCTCTTATGCATTTGATTTGAAGGATGTGAAAGTCTAAAATAAGCTGAGTTTATTTCTGGATGGTTTCTTGTTGGCGATTATTATGTAAAGTGAAAATTTAAAAGTAATTAGGGCACAGACAACAGGTCACTGAGCTGCTAATCGCACAAGAAACTCAGCAATGAATTCACCCTGGCTAAAATGCACTCATCCATTTCCCTCTCAGTAAGACAGCTCATCATTTACATTTCTGATAGACAAGATTCTCAGTCCGCTTCAACCCACTTATTCAACAGTGGAACAAATGCAGGGAAAGTTGGCATCCATGTTAACCAGGCAGTGACTTCACCACTTGCCGGTTGAAGTGGCATTCGGGTCAGTGAGGAGGGATTTTTTTTGGGGAAATTTAAACAGAATAAAAATTACTTCGAAAAAAATTAAATAGACCACCCCCCCCATCCCCATCTATACCCCGGTACATAAACTTCCAATTTTATACATTGCACTCATGACACTGAATAGAGCAGTTCTTCATCTGGAGGATAAACCGTAAAACTTTAATTTTGTAAGGAAACTGACTAAATGGTTGAAATTATAACTACTCCATTTGTTTATGAATGAATTTTTGTGCTTGAATAGTTAAGCAAGTTGATCCTTGTCATTTTTTCTAGAGCCGTCATGGTTCTAATTATTAAAGTGCCCTCATAACCAGGAATTAATTGCTGCACGGCCTAAAGTATTTTAAAAAAATTATTCTCAAAAATGTATGCAACAGTTTTGAATAAAAAGATGGTTAGAGAGCTCTTCTCTCCAATACTATAGCAATAATCTGAGCAATTGAGCACCTGTCACATTAATGAATCCTGTTTTCTTGATACCGCCCTGTGATAAATTAATTGTAATGATGACTAGCTTTATTATGAGTGCAGTGGCAGTGCTTGTAATCTTTATTGCAGTTTTAGGTTCTCTTTTCTCACTTTTTTGTTTCATACTGTGTCTAGTAATTACAGGCATGTTAGCATATGCGGGGAGTGTGATATGATTTATCCTGCACAGACAGTCATGACACAGCTGTTTGGAAGATAAAATAGTACAACCGTGTAGCTACAAAATGCTCTCCTTATTATACCTCATTAAAAGCAGGCTGCGATAAGTCAGCTAGACAATGAATAAAATCTGTTCCTATGTGGAAAACAGATATCTGAGCACCTTCAGATCTGTTTTGTGTGTGTATGTGTCTATGTTTGTACCACGATAACAGCTTGGAGGAGAAAAATTATGTCTTGTTTTCTTTTTTTTATCTTGTCTATTAGTGAAAGCAGATAGCATGTAGTGATTCACAGTAATTAGTAAATCTTTCGGAATTGACAGAACACAAAATTTGGTCTGGAGGATTGTTCTAAGTACTGTTGGGATGTGTCGATTTGACCTTTACTTGCCCAATTGGATACAAATTTGTTGTCATTTTGTTCCCCTTATTGTCACGTTAAAGATCTGTTTTGAAACCTGTAGGATAGGAAATATTGTTTATCTCTAGTTTAAATTTGTGAAAATTTACTATTTTTATGTTTGCATTCATTCCAATAATTATCCTCGGAAGATTATTGTAAAAAGATAAAATTATTTAGATTTTTTCACAATAGTAAATGATTGCTTCGGAATGAGTATTTGTGTGCAGTGCTTTAAAACTATGAATTATTTTTGTACAAAGTAGGACATTAGTATTCTTGACATAAATATGCATGAGTGACTTTCTCACTGTCACATAACATTTATTGGTATTTGTAAGGATGTACAATATAAATATGATATACAGATTGAAGAAACAAGTGTTTTCCTACCATGTATGGCTCATTTCTTTTGTGAACCAATACAGAAAGTAACTCTCTCCCTAACAGGTGTGTGTATCGGTTGTTTATTAAGACTTTTTAAAGTAAGAAGATTGAATCTCTTTATGTCCTGCATGACGCATTGGCATTTTATACGAAAAGATATACACAGTGTGAAGAGAACACTCAGTCCAAATGGAAATATGTAATTAAGGAGCATATAAGGATCCTCAGCTTGAATACGGATGAGTATAGTGATAAAGGATACTGGGAGTGAATGAGAATGCACAGAGTGAGGACACTCGGCATAAGTAAAGATATGCAGAGTGAATAAGGATGTGCACAGTGAACAAGGTTGTACTGAGTAGGTGTGTGCAGAGAATAAGGATGTGTGAAGCGAACAGAGTGTTGACATCAAACAAGGATATACAGATTAAAAGTGTGCTGAATGAATAAGGATATATGGAATGAATAAGGATGCGCATAGTGAATACGGATGTTTGGAGTGAGGATACGCTAAGCGAATGTAGATTCACTAGGTGTATAAGGATGCACATACAAACACTATAGATGAAAAAAACTGTTTCCATCCATCTACATCTATATCGCCTGCACTGCAAATGATAACATTTCTTAATCAAATTGCTTCAGATTTACTCAAAACAAATAATGAACTAGAAGTCTGATTGTTTAATTCAATTCAGTTTAATATGTTTAGGTAGTATTCCTCATCAAGTGATGTAAAAATGCCTTCAATTGTAGTTAAAAATGTTGTAATTACAATCAACTATGAAGTCATTTTAAAGCAGTATACACTTTTGTTAAACTCATCGTAATTTGCTTGTCCAGCAAAATCTTATTTTTTAAAAATAAAACTTTGTAATTCAATAAAGTTTTCCAAAGAAAAGGTTATAAACAAATGTGCTGTGCAAAGCTTTTGCAGCATTGGGTGTCACAAGCTGGCCTCGCTGCAAAGTGCAAAATGACAATCTTTAACTGTATAGCTGAGGAGCTTGGAAGTCGCTGTGAAGGCTATTAGAAAAACTGCCTATGAGTAAACATTGGTATCAAACTGAATGACATGAACAGTGCCTAAGGGCCTTGCAGGGTTAAACTGATCAACCTTGGGTTTGCAAAATCATGGTGGTGTTGGTGGTGGTGGGTGCGTGGAGGGGGGGGGTAATGAGAACAAATCAAGTATTGACTGTTTGCGCAATTTCACCTTTGTTCAGTAGATTATCGTAGTGCAGTTCAGTAAGTAATGAGGGTTCCAGCTCCAAATAAATACAGCTTTCCTGGGCGGATGGTTGATTTTGCGCACTCTCCGAGATTGATAATTTGATGAAATTAAAACGTAATCAAGCATAGTTGCATTCTACCTTTGAATAATTTAATACTTAACCGCTCCCTTAGAACTGCAGTCCTTCACTGCAACCAAGACGTATGCCAACACCGAGGATCATTTTGAACTGTACTGTATTAACTGCTACCGGTTTATGTTTAATTACAAAAAGCTTTTTAATTTTTGTCTTCTTCTCTAAAGGTTTATCATTCAGTGTTTTTTTTTAAAAAGGTTTAGAGATGGGATTTAAATATGACTCCACACCACTTTTGCCAAGAGCTGCATCAAGTTGTATTGAATACACCCTCTGTAGTTGGAATTAATCTGCAGTGGTGTTCAAACCTTTGTCCCTAGCTGTAAGTCTGTGGTTTTATTAACTCTGTTTGGAGAGTGTCAAAAGAGTCTTAAAGACATTCCACTGAATTTAAAGCAGTTTTAACTCTACAAGTCATACAGTAGCAACATTTCTATGAACTGTGGAGCTAAATACAACCAAGGTTTTCAACAAGATTCTTTTCAGAAAAAAAAAGCAAGAGAAAAATAAAGTTTGCAAACTATCCACGCAGCAGAAAGCATGGTTTGATGTTTATGCTGGTTCCATATTTAACAGAATAAACCTAAGAAGTTTACCTCTAAATACTAAGTACTTAATTTTGATGGGCACTTATATTTTCAACACATCCTCTTAAATGGAAAAACATGCAAATTGCATTGTTTTAGCCAATCACAAATTAGCTAGCTGTTGCAGACATACTTTTACAAAGCTGTATATTGATGTAAACAATGTTATTTGAAACACAGTTTACTAAAAACCCATCACAATTACTCAGATACATTTCCCTGGATGATTTAAGTTGATTTGTAACCCATTAGATTTTCACAAGAAGACCCAATAAATGATTTGGTTCTTCAGTTTAAAAGATTGTTTTTGGATCGAATATTTAGAGAAAAACAGTTTAATAGTTAAATTGTCAAAATGTCTGATGGATTTTCCAAGCTTTCTGTTTGCAAGTTCAGTCAGTAAAATCAGTCTGCAGTCTTTCATATACATGCATGGAAGTAAGAAACTAGACTCAACTTGCTAGCAAATATTTCTAGACTGCGCAGTGACTAACAGTGTCATTGTAACATCAAGTGGGAACACTTTTTATCCCATTTTTTAAAAGGGGTCCAGTAAGTATTCCTTGGGGAGCATTGTGACATGAGAACTAATTTAATCAAAAAGGCTGGCATTATTTCCAAATTGATTATAGTATGGTGGAAGAGGCTGAGCGAAGGCAAGGACATGATACGCATTTTATTATATTCAACCCTATCATCTGCATAAACTTAGCAATCCGTAAACTTAGGAAGACAAGGCAATATACCAAAGTACTGGTTACAGTGAAAAAGTGTTAACTAAAGCGAGATTTCCAAGCTTCTTCACAAAGGCTTAAAAATTGTTATTTAAATAAATTGTAAGGGCTTTAAGACATCTCAACGATGTGATAAGGTGTATATCAAATGCAAGGATTATTATCACAAAAATAAAATCAGGGCAGTAAACGACTAGAATTTTCCATTTGAAAAGAGATTATAGGTGATCGTAACCAAATGGGGTGGCATTTCTGAATTGAGCTGCTGAATATTGATGTGTCTGTACCTTGCTTCAGCTCCTACAAACTGCCACTAACATATGCCTTTCAGTGTATAGTTGAGGGTTGGGGTAGAAAGCCCCAAATAGTTAGCAACTCCAATAAAGAAAGTTTGTCTGCTGATTTTAAGACAAAGTTTCCACCTCTACATTTTACTGAAACAAAATCATTACAATCAGAGAGAGGGTTTCAATCCTTAGGAATTTCTTTCCATTTGCAATTGTTTCCGATAGCTTTACAAGTTCAAAGGATGTTTATTTCATTACGTTGTTTTTGTGAAACGGAAAAATAGCCCAGTTATTTACAATCAAAAATACAACTACCGTAAGTATAATTTCAACAAAATCATTTGTAATTCCATTCTTCTTCATTCATATTGATTGTGGAAAGTTTTAAATGGTTGATTGTATAGAATCTACATATGTGAGATCCAAAGGCAATGATGCAGCACGGCATGATCCATAGATACCTAACATTTCTGTTGTGGATATACTGTACAATAAACCAATGGTCATACAGAAAAAGAAGACAAAAGAAAAACCTCTGGTTGTACCTTTAACTTTGAGTCTCACGGAAAACAAATGTGAGAGAAGAGCAATGAAATTGATAGGATTTGGACTTGATATTTCACAGCCCAGGAGACACAGGCATTTGTTGAAAAGCATAAGGGTTTTGACGGTTGCCACTTCTTTTGCAAATTACATGAGGATTCAAGAGGCTAAAATGACACACTGGGTCTGTGCTGTGCATCTGAGTGGTTGGCTTATTACGTCTGCCTCTCGTCTCTCCGAGTGTAGAGAGAGAGCGAGAGGAAGAGCCCTGAAGTTCTACTCATTTCTTGCTCATTTGACAGATTGCAGAGCAGTGAAATGGTGGGATGGACTCCCACGGAGACAACACAGCTATAACCAGGGGATAGTTTGTGTAGCAATTGTTTGCTCTGACCCTCAAAAGCTCCTGATCTGTAACCGTGAAATCTCTAATCTCATGGTGGCAGGAGGGAGGAGTAGAAATCTACACATTCCACCGGCAAAAAAATTATTAGAATCTTGGCTTATCTTGTCTAATAATCATAAGCTTTCATCTGCATCGAATATTTAGTGCTTTTACGGATCTGTACCTGCTTTATTCTGACGATATTCTATTAGCAGACTCAGAAGTCCAATACAATATAAATAGATTAGAGTTTACTAAAACATTACTAGTGTTATTTAAAATATGTTTAGAATATAAACCTCCAGTCCAAAATGTGTTCATATGTCAAAAAAGCAGAAACTACGCTGAATTATTAGAATCAATGTTGATTAGGTGGAGGATTTTTTAAAAAATCCCAAAAAATGAAAGTGATTTTTTTTAACCGTTTTCCTCAAGAATATAATAAAGCAGAAATAACACTATACATCTACTTGGTAAACTCTCTAAAAGACAATTTTTTTTTCAAATTGCAGATTACATTTCTGCTTTCAACAATTTTCTAGTTAAATCTTTTTAAAATTAAAAAGTTCTTGCCCTTTGCTTCATACTGTTGTTGGCCGCCCTGCAATGGTGTGTTAAAATTCTATTTTCTATAGCTTTGTTTTTGTTAAATCATTTTACTTAAAATCCCCCCCACCCCACCCCCTCTACTGCTCGCTCACTCTCTCGTTTTAACAAATGTTTGAACTGTTGCGTGAAAAAAGGGGATAGAGGGGAAAAAAAATAGGTGCAGATGGTGTAGTGTTTTTGATGGCCTTCATGCAACTGAGGGGTGTTTTCCCTTATTCTCCATTGTGCAGAAGTTTCTTGAGTGGGTGTGAACGCTCTCTTCTCTGTCTCACTTTGTCTTTTTCTCCTCAATGCACACTTTCAAGCCTTTCCCCTTGTTAAGTCCAGTGTGCAGTGCCGTGAATTAAAAATGAGTCGGGAGAGACGCTATAAAATAAACTCCCTGCAATAGTGGGTGGCCATCCAACACCCAGACAGAGCTAAACGTGGAAAACAAGACACATGTAACACACGTTTCCTTTTAAATAGAAGATGGAAAACAATCTTTACTTTTTTTTTAGCAGTTTAGAGTTTTATTTTTAAGTGGATTTGTTTCAAAGATCCTGTGTTAAAATACAATGTGGTATGGACTGGGCATCAAACGGTTTTCAAGCACAGCATTTCAGTGGGTGTTTTTTGTGTGTCTGCAGCATAAATAATGGTAACTTTATGGTTATTAGGTGCAAGTGAAGACACAGTGGCATACAAGCGGAGAACACCAGCTCGCCTTCAAAAGAAACAGCCTGGCATAAAATGTTCTGATAATTGCATTACTGTGGGGTTTAGTCTTTTTTTGTGTCTGATTTGTCCCTTAAGCCAGCGTAACGCTTCTGCTGCTGAAGGAGAATGTGAACTGCAAATCGTAGGCAGAGCGTGAATGACACTACATGGTACACTGCTGCTTTATTTTAAAATTCTTTCTCTCCAGCCTCCCCTGCCACTGCCATTCAGTACATTGCCTCTTACCTCCCTACTGTCTCTTAGCCCCACCACTACACGCACACAAACATACACACGCACATACCCTGGCAAGGCAAGAAGCTCCACAACTACATCTCCTTGATTCGGTGTCTAGTTGAACTTGTGCATCACAGTTGGCAGCTATCTCAACCACATAACAAGGGGGAGATTGCATCTCTCAAGTGAAGAACGTTCCTTGGATGTGAAGTATTGGTTTTGGGAAGGTTAAGAGGGGCCATGGCAACATGAGGATTTCAAGCCACATATCCAGCTATAATCTGACAAGATGCTGTTTTTTTGCAGCCTCTAACAGTTTGCCCAGGAAGGATTTTCTGGACTGTTTTTTTTTGTGTGGGCTGGGCTGGTGGGGGAGAGAAAAGAAGGTTCTAGAGAAAAAAAATGATTTCTAACATTTTATTTTGCCTGCGTTATGAGAGTGTCCTTCAAATATGAATATTGATCTCCATTACTAAAGGGAAGACTTTACATTTCATACTTCTTCCTTAGGGCTTGGTAGTAAATCGTTTGGTCAAAATGTGTTTTGGTGCATTTATATTCATCTAGATTAATCTTTAAATTTAAGAATAACGAGAATGTTTTGTGCGGTTTGGGAAAAATAACACTCGGAAGACTTAGCATTATTCTATTTAAATAAGTGTTGCTCCCTCTGTCTCCTTTGTTTTCTCACTGCTTTCGCCACCCTGAGTAGAGCTGTCCCAATGGTGTTCTCAATTAGTTATTGAGAATTTTGCTATTTCCTCCAATCTAATTTCATTCTTTGGCATCCAGTTTCTGCTTTCTTCTCACAAAGTGACACCAATCTATCATCCTACTGAGGAAACTTTCTAAACAAAACCATTCTCTCCTTCTAATGGTTGTGGCTGAATATACCATCTGGTCTGGAACTGAGCCATACAGATCGAGAAAGTTCCAGGTTCCTTTTCTGTGCAGAAATAGTTGACCTTAGCCAGAGTGGCAGTGTGACACTATAATTGCTCTCAGCATCTCTTTGCTAGGTAAGAGTGAACCAACAAGATTTCCATCCTGATTGCTATCCACTGATCCTTTTGATGTACAAGTGCTTGGACATTTGGTGATGGCAGGATCATGTTTTAGCTATAATGCTAACTGTGATCACGGCTTTAGGTCACATATGAGCAATGACCACTTAGGTGAGAGTCTGGACAATTGTTGGGAGTCCATAGAAGCATATCTCACTATGACTCACTGGAAAAGATTGTATTAGAAAGGATACAGAAAAGACTGATGGGACTGATCCTGAGTGTAAGTGGAGTGACATGATTGAACTCACTTTCTCTGGCTATGGAATGCTTTGCATTTCCTGCGTTGTTATAGAACGCCGAGGTTTCTGGATGGGATTATGCTGAGAGGGATGGCTAGTAAAACCACAAGTGTGCTTGTCTCAATTGTTTTGCACTTTCAAATCAGAAGAGAGGTTTCTCTGCTATCTGGAGATATTTCAGGGTGTGAATTTTCTTTCTTATGGCAGTTGCTCTCTCTTTAACACGTCCATCAAGCTTTTCTGTTTTTTGGCTTCTAATTTCTGCACTGTGATACATAACACATAAGCTACTGCACAGTGTGCATGCTCTATCTACTACTCAGCCAGCACTTTACACATATATGATTTACAAAACTTAGTGGATTGCTTCCAATTGTTAGTCAAGGCTTTGAGCGTGGTGCTCGTTTTTTCCCCGCCAATAAATAGAATCAATGCCTGAAACTTGGTTAACTGTAAAGATTTTGCTCTTGAACACTTGAACATGAATCATACCGTTTTTGTTTATTTTTAACACGTTTGGCAATTTCTGTTTCTCGTTTTACAAAGTCAATAACATTTAAGCCAGCCAAAAATAGAAGTGCTGTACTTAAAGACACAAGAGAAGAGAAAAACAAAGAGAGATATTTTTTCTGAAAGAATTAGATTGTGTTCGAATATTAACTCTTTGAGTGTGTGAGTAATTCATTTTTCTTTTCATCTGGATTACATTGCTATTCGTTCTTCTTTGAAAGGCTTGACATTCACCTTGACTCTTGAGGGATTTTTAAAACAAATTAAAAGGAGAGAAAATGATAAGATACCAGATTTGGGTTGTATTGAAGGTTAAGAGGGTCTATAATCAGAGTGGATCTCAGCATATCAAGCCAGGGAGTGTTGAAATGCCACCAAAGTTTTCTGCTAAAGTGGCCATCACGCCTTGACAGTCATAATGTGGCCTGTCTTCTGACCCTTAAATGCACTCAAAAGGATCAGGTTTTCTGTATTATCTAAGAGCCTGAAAAGAGCCAAGTAAAATGGGGCTTTTGTTAATTCTCTCCTTTTTTAAAAAAAATCTAGTGATGACTGCTGTTTTTTTTATTGGTAGGAGACAGTGGCGGCTGACTGTTAGCAAGCCATCTGTGCCAGAGTTTAGGTCAATGCATGTGAAAATTATACAGCACTTGGAAAATAAATCTTTTTAACCACTGATATTCACCACACCGTATTAACCCCTTCGTCGGCCTATCACTTCAATAGAAAGGCGCTGCACCTCATTCAGGTTTTCGCTTGTGACGGACTAATTTTCAAGTTCACTTATTTTGCTTATATTTATTTGTTTGTGGTGCTTTGTTACAGTGTTTTCCAACCCCTCCCGTATTTCTGCCATTTTGTCTCATCTTGGAGGTTGCTCATCCCGGCATATGCTCTTTGAATAGGATAGGCAGAGCATAGTGGGTCCACTAACTTATCCATGACTGGCTTAATTAACATTGCTGTCCTTTGACTGGCTGGCAGCATGCAAGGCATAAAGTAGGCAAGAGTCAAAGCGTTAGTCGCCTGACTAACTCTCTCGTCATGCCTTGCCCTTCCCCCCCACACCACCCCCCAAACCATTGAAAGCCTCAACTATGCCAGACTCCATCTAGTGGCCTGGCTAAGATTGATCAATCTGATTGGCAAGGCGCTGGCCCAATTGATTGGAACACACACAACCTATTGGTGCAAAAAATCAATTAAACTGAAATTCTTCCATATTAGTTGAATTGATAATGTAGTAGACAATGCAGCAAAATCATATACATTTGGATTCAGGCTGCAAATCCAATAAGATTCCAGCACTGCCATAACCGGTGAGACTTGTAAAGCCTCATAGACGATGTTAATAGACAATGTTAATATGTTTAAAAGGGAAATTAATAGTTCTTAACTTGTATTATAAATGGGAAGATTTCAGTGGTTTGCATTTGCATTTCTGCCACTGATGCAATTGCTAATTCCAGCTGTGCATTCCTGATAGAATGATATAATTATAGATTCATAGATTCATAGAATTTTACGGCACAAAAGGAGGCCATTCGGCCCATCTAGTCTGTGCCGGCTCTTTGAAAAGAGCGATTCAATCCCACTGCCCTGCCCGCTCCCCATAGCCTAATAGACCTGTTCTCCCTAAATGAAGATATAATTCCCTTTTAAAAGTAGTTATCGAATCAGCCTCCACCACCTTTTCAGGCAATGCATTCCAGATTCGAACAACTCGCTGAGTGAAAAAATTTCTCCTCAGCTCCCCTCTACTTCGCCTTGAAACTATTTTAAATCTGTGACCACGAGTCACAGATTCGCCCACGAGTGGAAATAGTTTTTCTCTATTTGCCCTGTCGAAACCCCTCATGATCTTATAAACCTCTATTAGGTCTCCCCTCAATCTTCTCTGCTCCAGAGAGAATAACCCTAGCCTATCTAGCCTCTCCTCATAGCTGAAGTCCCTCAATCCTGGCACCATCCTAGTAAATCTTCTTTGTACCCTTTCCAAAGTCTTCACATCCTTTCTGTAGTGTGGTGACCAGAATTGAACACAGTATTCCAGCTGAGGCCTCACCAAAGTCTTATAGAGGTTAGTCAGCACTTCCTAACTTTTGTACTCTATACCCCTATTTATAAAGCCTAGTATCCCATATGCCTTCTTAACAGCCTTGTCTACCTGTCCTGCCACCTTCAACGAGTCACTAACACAAATCCCCAGGTCTCTCTGTTCCTTCACACCATTTAAAATTGTACTATCTAGCCTATATTGCCTCCCTTCATTTCTTCTCCCAAAATGCATCACCTCACACTTCTCTGCATTAAACTTCATCTGCCATGTGTCTGCCCACTTTACCAATTTGTCTATATCCTCTTGCAGATGGCTACTATCCTCCTCACTATTTACTATTCTCCCTAACTTAGTGTCATCTGCAAACTTGGAAACTGTACTCCGTACACCCAAGTCCAGATCATTGATGTCTAGTCTGCAATCATGCAGCTTGGTTTTCCAGAAAGGAAATTCTGGTGTCTTACCACAAGGCAAACCAAAGGAACAGATCAGTAACTTGCCGTCTCGTGATATCCAACACAGCCAGTCTAGGCCAAGACTGGAGTTTGAAGCTGCAGCCCAAATCTGTGTACTCAGGATGCCTTCCTTAAGATTTTTAAGGAGGTTCTGGATCAAAAACTGACTCTATTCCTCCTGTGAATTGTTATAATAATCTTTAATAATCCTTGCATTTGATAGAGTGCCTTATCACGTCATCGAGGTATTTCAAAGTGCTTATCAGGATATACCGTAATTTGAATGGCCATTGATGGAATGTTAGAAGCGGAGGGCTGAGATTCAAAGTTGTGGAAGTAATTCAAGACAATCTGATGATAGCATACCTAAAGCTGGTTTGCCTTCTAAAGATGAACACTACCAGTGAGATTGAATCACTGTATTTATCAGCTTCTTGATACTTTATATATTTACATATATATATCTATATATCTAAATAATATTTTTTTACTCATGTTGCAGATGCTCCGAGTGGTACAGGTGACATGATATAACTGAAAGGATAACAAAGAGGACAGTAGTAGTTGATGGTGTATGATATGGCTTGACTAGGACTACAACACTCATGTTTGTTCTTTCTCTATCGGATGTCAAACCCTATATACTATATATTAGAATACACTACGTCCTGTAAGATATAAATAATTAGTTAAATGGGGCATCTCAGGTTGGGCAATAAGGAGAACGGCTTACTTGAAAACAAAGTCATGTCAGAAGACGCTATTGGCAGAGCGAGTAAATGTATACACAGTGGTGACATTTTTAGATAACTCAAATACAGTGGATGGATCATGTTGCTTTTTCTCTTTGTTTGAATTTTTCTTCCTCCTTTGTAGTTTATTGTTGCCTATTCATCCACAGTTGTAATTAATCTTTCACCTCAAATTGTGAACTGTCCTCGGAATTCAGGCCTTTCTCAGGATCTGGCCCGAGTCTTTAGGGATGAGACACAGGGAAGATTTTATTAAAATTGAGGTGCTGTGGCCTTTTTTTTTTAAAAAAAGGTTTAGTACTAGTTTTAGACACAATATCTATCAGGTCTGTACTTTTGCTAAGGACTCATATTTTTAGAGTTTCTGAATTCATTGTAAAGACACTTTAAGCTATTTCTTGACTGATGACAAACGTTTGCAAGTTATTTCCCAGACAGAAAGTTTTAACGATGCATTGTTTTTCAGTCATTACACTTTAATGCAGTTTTTATTTGGACACCTGACAAACTGTTGCAATCATTGTTCGCAATAATGCCTCTGCCCTGGTTGTGTCATATTCGATGTTTAAAAAGTCAATCTTTTTTAAAAAAACACAAGAAGGCTGAATAACTTTTCCAATTTTTTTCACAAATAGCTTTCACTTGATAAAAATAATTAATTGTTGCCTTGATTTACATTCTTTTTGAGAACAATCTGCACAAAAAAGTATAGCGTTCTGTGCTTAAAAGCAGCTGAGCTGTTTGAAAGATAACCTTGGCGTTTCGAGGGTTAATTTCCTCGCGATAGATGGGTCCCAGTATTTTAGTATTCTGAGGCATTCTTTTGCATTTGATGGCACCAGACTTAAGTTTTACAATTCAGCCGTTTTTTTTAACATGATGGACTGAAAGTGGGTGTAGATTATAGCCCTCGCACTTCTGCTGGCTATCAGGCAGTCAGTAATGGAGGCCTAGCCACACACATGATGTGAAGCTAATGGTCATAATTGCCCTCAGTGTTTGACAGGGCCACTATCAGAGCTCTTGAAAACTCTATGTTTAAAGCAGGATTTACAGTAAATTACACCATAATGGTGAAACTACCACTGTTTGTGTATACACACACAAACACTCTTCCTGCTTCACTCTAATCGTGTCTTCCCACTGCACAGTCTGGCTATATAGCTAAGTGGGACAAAGTTATAATGTTTGACAGTTATTAGATTGTTAAACGCTGGAGTACATTTTCACCTCTTGTGATGCAGAAAGGTAGCTGATCACCAGAACGCAGATCAGAATTGGAGCCCCAGAGTGAAGGTTTAAAAAAGTTAGACTGTCATGTAAATGCTGTTTTCCTTGGATGCATAAAAATACAGGAAGTCGCAAGCGCACAGAGAGCAATTGTCTACAAACTGAGGAGCAACCTCCAAGTGGCAGATTCCTTGAGGAGCCCAGTACCAAAAGATAATTTAACTGCAACCCAAAAAAATCCAATGATATTAGGATTAATATGAAATAGTCTTTGCATTTACATAACATTTTAGAATGTTGAAATGTCTCAAAGTGCTTCATGATAATCACGATTAAGTGTAGCGACTGCGTATCTGAAGGTAATTGCCGCAGCCAATTTACCCGGTAGAATATGCCAGAAGCAGCCAGTCAGTGAATTAACAATTTAACTGGCAGATTATTGGCCAGGACACCAGTAGAAATGATGGTCCTGAATAACAGTTGAGATCTCTGTGTAACATCTGAATTGAAGGATGCACAATGCATTGTCATGATATAAAATAATAAAAATAATCCTTGCATTTGATCTGGTGCATAGGTCTCACAAACAATCAGATCACTGATGAGTATGACTATAAAAATAATCCTTGCATTTGATATAGCGCTTTTCACATCTTCTAGACGTCTCAAAGCGCTTCACAGAATATACTGTAAAGTGAATTGACTGTATATTTGTGGGCAATGCTCCCCTAACACTGCACTGAAATGTCAGTCTGTATCACAAGTTCAAACCTCCAAAAGGAGGTTCCCTCAAAGGATCATTTATGATAGTAATCTGCCAGTGTTTAGCATTGATTACACTTCAGAGCAAAGGCAGTTTGGTTTAGCGCAATCCCTACTTATGGGAGCTTCATTGCCTACATCAAATATGTACATGATTCAAACAGAACATTTATACTCAGATCAAATCTATACCCTTTAATAGCTTAACCCGTAAATCAGCACCTCTTTTTATATTTAAATTATCCATAAATGTAATGTACTTTTAATGTTGCCTATTGGATTGTATATTCAAATTCTAGATCATCTGATCAGAAAACCCGATATGTTTATGGCTAATGGCAAGTTAATTCGCCCACAAATACACAGTCAATTCACTTTACAGTATATTCTGTGAAGCGCTTTGAGACGTCTAGAAGACGTGAAAAGCGCTGCTTCAAATGCAAGGATTATTATTTATTATTATTAATGTACAGAATTTTTAGGTTTGTACGGCTAAAATACTTTGATAGTCTTAAAACCAACAAATCCCATGGGCCAGTTAGTACAGCATGCTGACGGAGGACAGGGCTATCATTGTGAAAGAATTGCTAGGCACTGGTGAGATTCCATTGGACTGTAACATGTAAGCTTATATATGAAGAAGGGCAAAGACTGACTCTGGCTATTAGCTTAACACCAATAGCATGTAAAATCATGGAAATCCTTTCTGAGGAATAGATTGAAAGAGCACCTGTATAGCAATAACTTAATAAGAAAGCAGCCATCATAGATTTAGGAAGGCAGAGTCTTGCCTGACAAACCTTGACTTCTTTTAGGATGTCACAGATAAAGTAGATGGTGGCACTCCCTATCATATCGTTTATTTAGATTTTCAGAAACCTTGTGACAAAGTTCCACATGAAAGACTTTTAATTAAACTAAAAGCCACAGGGATCCAAAGTGGTATAGTACAAGGAACTGGTTTTTTAAAAAAGATAGAAAACAAGAGAGTATAGTGTGGAGTAATGTCGTATGTGGGAGTGAGTGTTGGAAGTTCCATTAGGTTCAGTGCGTGGACCCTTATTATTTTTAATCTACATAAATGACCTAGTTATAGACAAATACAAGCTGGTTGAATCTGCTGACAACACAAAAAATAGGAACAGCATAGACAGAGGATTGTTCAAAAGGTTTGCAAAGGGATTTAGATTGCATATTCAATTGGACAGATGCATGTCAAATTAATTTAACGTAGCTAAATATAAAATAATACACATAGGTCTAAAAATGTGGACTTGTGTATAAAATGAATGGAATTGAATTAGACTGTGGAGATTTGGAAAAGATCTAAGTAATACTAGACATCTCGCTTTCCATGTTCATATATGTGATGAGAAGCAAATTACAAAGCAAATAGGACACATAGCTGGAACAAATAAAATACAAGTCTCCAGATTTATCCTAGGTCATTTTCATTCACTAATCAGATCATGCCCTGAAAACAGCATTCATCCTCACTGGAAAAAATGTATTAGAAAAGATGCAGAAAAGATTGATGAGACAGATCCTGAGTGATCTATGAAAAATAGACTATAAGAGTGTAGTAAGCCTTACTATTAAAGAAAGGATTTTATTTAAATATATATGAAATACCCATAAAACTACTCAATTACACAGCATGCAGCCAGGTGCCCCTGAAATGTGTGAGCTGAGTGGTATGTATCATGCACTGCACTGAGGTCTAACTGTCATCTAACTTGTTCACAAACAGTTTAAGGGGTTGAATCAGTGATACCCTTTAGATAGAGTTTGAGTCACCTTGCTACGGATGGGATGCAGCATGGAGACATGACCAGTTTGTTGAATCCGAATATAGGAACCAGGCAAGCTCTATTTTGAAAAGGTCAGATACAACAGCTTTGGCTGCAGCTAATTTTGATTTATAGTTAAACTATTAATGCAATGTCAATATTGTCTGATCCGAATTTGAGTTCAAAGGAAAACAAACATACATTTAAATCATTGGGATTGTGGCAAATTTGGTAAGCTTGTGATAAAAGTAATGCCATTTCAGCAAGCTGGCAAAATACACTGTGTACCTAAGTCACCACTATCACATGTGCAGAATCACTTGACGCAAAATAATTCAAAGGATGTTCATACTTAAGGCTTCATGGATCTCAGACCAAAAATAGCACACCCTGTCTTCAATGTCTCAGCATCATTTGACCAGTTGGCCATTCCCTCAGAGCGGACAAGCAGCTTTGTTTTGTTAATGCAGGTCCCTGGCTCATGAGAATGTTTAGTCTGGATGACTTGAGCGGCTCTGACATCCTGTGCATCGTGAACATCTGTGGAACTCATTGCTTTTTCCAGAGGTCCCAGAATATTTGTGACCTAAAATGAGCCCTGGTAAGTTTTTTTTTCTCCAGATAATATGCTGAACTGACCACCTGAATAGCGTAGCGCATTGGATGCAATGATGTGCTGCCCCAGAGGGAAAAGGGACAGAGTCAGAGGGAGGTGTGGAGATGTGAATGGTGAACAGAGACGAGGTGCCTTCCCACAGGAAGAGAGGCAAATAAAAAGAGGGCAAGTCAACCATTACATCTCCTGTTAGGAGGGAAAGAGATGTTAGAGAGTGGCACTGTTGGAGTTTTGGAAAATGATGTAAGCACCAATGTTTTTTAAAAGGAAAGGAAAGTTACTTTGTGTTGCCAATTTCTTAAGATTATGCAGTGTTTCTTGAGTAAAATTAGTATTTTATTTCATTGTACCATCTCATTTATATACATTCCAAATTAAATACTCTTTTTAGTGTTTTGCAAATATTAAAATCCTTGCAATTTAAACAGATATTGCATTGGTGCTTGTGCAAACGTGATGAAGAGTGTGAAAAAAAGAATGATTTATTAAATATTGGCAGTTTGTGTCTTGTAACTTCGATCTCATCACCCCCCAGGAAATGACATTTCAATAAATGACATTGAAAAAGATTACTTCTACTTCTTCAAGATTTGATTACCTTGAATTTGTTTTGTAATATTCAGTACTAACACATTTTCAGGAATATTGTGAAGGAAAACTTTTTTTTTCAAATACAGTGAGTATGGTTACAGTTTCTATGTATTAGTGCCTTTTGGGATCTGTAATGCTTCATCACAATTTGATCAAAACTGTATTATAGGGAAGTTTTTTCGATATGTTATGGTTAGCCACAGGGCACTTTGCTTAGTGTCTTTCACAACTTGTCATCATTGTTGTAATTGCAATAACCATCCTGGAGTATGTAATTTCACATGTTGTAAACATGCCTGCTTTTTTGATCCCGTACTTTTATATTAGTATCAAAGATATAGAACCCACAATTCCAAGTGAATGGCAGTGTGATATGATAAACAACATCTGTGTGAGAGCTACTGATTGGCAACATTCTCATTTTAAAATGCAGCGGGGTGCTGGAGCCTGTTCAGCTCTACCGCTAGTGTAAATACAAGTAAATGTGATAGGCCAGCCTGGCATACAGGAAATAACCTATCCTAAACAGCCCCAAGACACTATGTAACTCACAAATGAGCAGCAAAGTTGAGTGGAGCTTTCTACACTATTGGGCTGTTATGAAAAAGACCTGTGCATATGTTTTTTTTAAATTGTAATGGAATTTGTCCCAGTGTGTAAACATAATACTGATTCATACGGTCTTATGAAGCCTTGGTCGTCAATAATGTTTCTAATCTTTGCTGTGTTCACTTATCTGATCCAAAGCAATAAATAAATAATAATAATCCTAGTGTTTAATATAGCACTTTGTCATATCATCGAGACATCTCAAAGAGCTTCACAGGATATGCTGTTAAAGTAAATCAGCAGCCGATTTGCCCGCAGCAATGTCTCACAAACAGCAAAAGAAGCAGGGTGATAGCCGTAATGTGTCTAGGGGAGGGCGGGTTCCTGCTTCTGAACATTGTTCAGTGGCTAAGTGTCTGTGTGATTGCACATTACCTTTGGACAGGACCTTTTGGTCAAACAGTTCACTCACATTCACTATTCGGCGCCCACAAAAATAATATACTGTAAGTGGGTCATATGCTAAATTGGGGGACAGGGATGGTGGAAAGAATTCTGCCTCTCAATTCTGTAATATGATTTGATATTTTCATGTTGGAAGTTAGATGGAATTGTTACAATATAAATAGTACTATTTCCAATGCTCATCACCCTGTGAATGCTGTTTTACAGCTGATGTATATTTTTGACTATTGAATTTGGATGTCAAGCATCAGGTTTTCCTTGTCGGTTCCTGATATTTGATAGTGGACCTTATCACGTCATCAAAACATCTCAAAGCCATTGGAACAGGATGGTCCTCAACCAGAGGAACATAACTAATTCATCTGTGTTGTAGGATTTTTTTACATCTACTGAACTGCCAGGTGGATGTCAAACCCAATCCCCCAGAAATGCATTGAAGACGACAACCCTGCTATTTTAGTCATGAGAAATGAACCCACATATCGACAGGCTTAGTACAAAATGACCCCACATCATTTGTTAAAATCATTTAGTGTGTACAGGAGAATGTGCTATACCTATACTGACATGAAAACAAAAAGGGTTCTCTTTCAAATGTCTTGAAAGCGATGAACTTTATGCCTGCAGTTTGTTCATATTTTGTTTTAAGTAGGTACTGACTAATGTTTTACAAATTAAGTGGCAGTTCATAGCCTTCAGCTGCCTCTTTGTGCACCACCCTTGCTAAAAACACCTGTGGGTAGGCTTGGGATAATGTATTCATTACATTCACAAAACCCTGAAGAATGTTGTTTTTAGTTCTTGTAAGTGGTGAGTGGTTGATATGCTGGCTGGGATAGAAAAAGGTGCTTCCAGTCATAGCAGACAAAACTGATCTCCATTGGAGTATTATAAAGGAAATTAATGGCCCAAGTGATGTGAAAGTGATCACAAACAATGATTAATCTGATCAGGGACTTCAGTAGTATTTTGTTCTGAGCAGGAAAGGCTTTCTTAGGCCACAACCAGCTTTATGTTAGATAAATATGCAAGACGTTATTCAGAATGAGTTCATAAGCATTTTATAAATAGATTTGGACAGGTTAACTCATTTTTTTCCCCTTTTCCTTGCAGACGAAAACATTTCCTGTTAGGAACAAGCTGAACATGGCTATTCCAGATCTATGATTGAGACAGACACAGTCTGTTAAAGCAGTAGTTTCAGAGGTACCACAGCTTTCTTTGGTGGTGCTTGAATGAAAACTTGTGCTTGGGACAGTTTTCGATGGCTTAGAGTTTAGCTAGATTCAGTGTAACATACATCACTCCTCACAAATATGAAAAGCTAAAATAATTGATACAAGTCTGAATACAAGCATAAAATGAAATCATGGTGTGATTATTTATATACAATTTCACATATGTGGCAAGTACAGAATAATGTATTTGATTATTGTCTTTTGGGTTCACAAAGCCATTAGGACTTTCCAATTTTTAGAGGTACAGTAGTTTGTTTTAGAGCTTATCTTCTAAAATAATTGTGGTGATTCTTTTGATGGGTAGACTGGTCGAAAAACTGGTTAGTAAAGTTCCAACTTTAAATCCACAGAAAGTTCACGGTATTGGGCACTATTTGATGGCTCAAATAGCGATAACATCACTTATTGTAATAATAATCGTACATTACAATTTACATTCCTCTGAGTGAGTTGCTATCATAACCCTGTTCTGCCAAATGTACCCCTTCTGTTGGAAAAGTTCAGCATTTGCTAACCTCATCCTTGTCAACAAAGGTTTTGGCTTCAGATTTAATCAATAACATGTAATCTACTGGACAGGTGCAAAATTCAGTGCACGGCAAATGTAGTCATTTTTATCGCTTTCAGGTATAGTAGAGCCCAGTGTAAACTATCCCAGGCAGCCAGTGTGACAACATTTACACTGAGCTCTCAGAGTGTGATCTGTGCCTGGTTAGTTCCAGGAACTGAACTTGTCTAAATACTTGTCTTATACAAGGACAGTAGCCCATTAAAGGTCAGTGCAGTGCATCTCAGTTCCTGTAGAGTGCTGTTTAAGTGTATGTATATATCTGTTATAAAACTGATAAAGGAAGCACAGTGATGTCATTTTGTTCAAATAACTAGCATCTTTGGCGCCCGCATCATACATTTAAACATGTTTGGAGAAAGCATCGTCTTTTGTTATTGGTAGAGGGCTCTCATATTATTTCGTACTTCTGCTCATTGTTTTACAAGCAGGAAAATCTGGCTTACATGTCAAGAACTCATTACAGAACTCCCCTTTGGGTAAGATTGACAAAAAAAAAAATTGCACATGCATTGGTACATTTAAACTCTTTTGAGAAAAAATCACTAAATCTTATAAATTCACCTGTATTTTTTTCTAAAAAATGAACAATATTGACCAAAACATTTTTCGTTCATTACAAGCAGTTTGGACACAATGTTGTTTGCGTTCCAAGGTGGGTAACAGGATTTATTATTTCCAATTTTCCTTTTTCTTTCCTCAACAACAACAATGAATTACATTTTTATAGCACCTTTCACGCCGGGAGGACACCCCAAGGCACTGGACAGTCAGGGATTTGGGTCCGAGCTGGGGTTAGGATCAAGGTGTGATGGAAGGTAGGAATAGGAGGAAGAGGAAGGTGTTAGACATATGTTGAAGGAGGCAATGAAGGGAGCAAAGTGAAAAAGTTCCAAGGGGTAGGGAGGCTGAAAGCCAACCGCCGATGGTGGGGCGGGCTAGGCGGGGGCATGGAGCAAGCCAGAACCTGCTGAGCGGTGGGGAGCGGACAGGTTGATATGGCAGAAATTAAGACAATGGTTCCTGTTACTGTACAGTTGTAAGAGCAACATCACCTTCCCAGTAAGTGGCTGTTCTTTCTGACCCTTGACCGTGAGTGTCAGCAAGCTACTCAACCACAGAGTGCATCAAAGCCAAGCCCAATCTTTTCCTCACTCAGCATCCACACACATGTATTGTGCAGTCAAGGTCACTGGATAGAAATGATAATGAAGAACATTGGTGTTAATCCCCCCTCCCCCCCACCATCCGCCCTCACCATAGGGGAATTGAGGCCAGTTGCAGTCTCTCTGACGTAGTAACTAAATCAACAACAGACTGAAGAACAAACTAGACCCTTTCTGTTCTGTACATTGAGCAGTGTACCCAAATGTAATGAAACTAAATTAAATTTAACTTTGAAAGGGAAAATAAAAGTTTTGTAAAGGTATATAATTGGACTATGGTCTTGATTGTTGTGGAATACCACGTAGAGCCGAACATAAAATGGCTTTATAAAAATGTTAGGTGGGCTTTTATTGAATGTTTAATATGTGTTAAAGTAGGGGAGATGTGTTGTATATGGCTAAGGAAAGTGGGTGCTGAAGTGTTAAACTTCAGATGTTTCCTCAGTGTTGACATTTAGGGCATCCTGTGGTGTTTCTGGTTTTCCACCTGAATTTTATGACCGGTCCTGGATGGCTTCACAGAGATAAAATTGGATTTGTCAGTTTCCATCAGTTTCTAAGATCAAATTTTAGTTAACTGGAAATCTCTCAACAACAACAACAAAATGCCACTTGTATAGCGCCTTTCACGTTGGGACGATGTCCCAAGGCACTGATAACAACTACCTCCACCCTCCCAAAATAAAAAACAGGCAAATGAGGATATTTTTAATAAAACCAACATGTTTGTGTTTCTTTTGAACATGGTGTCTGTTGCCAGTAGTGTGATGATCAATGTTATTGTACCTTTGAATAGGATTATGATCTTCAGTTCTGTGCAGTACATGCTTCAAACTACTGAGACCCCAAAATTCTTCCTAGTTTTTATAAGACCATTTGTCCCTTTCTGTTTTCAATTTCGTGACCATTTGTGAGAATGTGTCAGACATTTGGTTACCTCAGAAAATGCGTGTGATATGCACTCAGTCATTCTAAAAAGTACCAAGCTTCTGAAAATGACAAAGTAAACAATGTGAAATACAAAAGTTCTAACAATTGAAATAAAATATTATTGTGCCAATACAAATCTATTGTTTCAAGCAGTAATACATTCTCAATATTCACAGACTCAGTTTTCACATCAGAAGTACTATATGCATTAACCATGCAAGCCAAAGCCCTAATGAGTAGGTGGTCCTCAACGGACAAACTGCAAGAAGCTTGGCAGATAGTGTTCACAATGCAAACTACGTGACATCAGCTGGTTAACAGCATGCAATCTGGGGTCCGTAAGCCTTGGACCTTCCTAACCTGGCGCCTAATACTTCTGGAGTATAGTAAGCAGGGCGCATCCCTCTAGAGACAGAGTGTGTTCTCAATTCCAGACAAAGAGACATTTGCATAGGTGGCATACATGTGTGAAACTCTCAGCCTGGTTTGGCTACTCTTGAGCACGGTGAAGGATTTGCGTGTTTGTCAGACACCCGGCTGACTAAAAAATAAGTAGAGTCTTTTAAGATTGATGTAGTGTATGACATCATCTTGAACCCAATTGTTGTTACTGCTTTGTTACTCCATCCAGCTATGTTTTACAACCGCTGGTGGCCACATTTCCTTAAAGAAACCAGTTTCTATTTTTCAGACAACATAGAATATAATTCAAATTACTTGGCAAAATGAAAGCCTAAAAGGAAATGTCTTCAAATGTAATTGTTATAAAGTTGCATGCGTTTTTTTGGGGGGCCAAATCCACTTTGAAAGCATTTCTCAAAAATTGCAAGGGTTAAAATTTAGGGTTAAACTCATGATTCTTCACAGAGAGTTAATGGAGGGTAAATTGGGGAACAAGTTACTTAAGCTGCTTTCATTCAACCTAGAGCAGCCGGCTACAAAGATATAGGAAAAAATCGGATGTCCTCATACTTTCTCCTGGTTAGAAAAACACTACAAAATTTGATGGGAAGAGAGAAATAAACGATTTTTAAAAATGTGGAGAGCAAATGAATTAGATGTGGGGACAGAGGCAAAAATGAGAGTAAAGGAGGACGAACTATGCCAGAAATATTTAGAAGACTGCAGGAATGTATGTATCAATTATTTTTGAGTGGTTTTAAATTTACTATTGTGAATTTTAGAGAAAAAGTTTATAGTTAGTTTTACTTCATGATATTTTGCGTTGAACGTGTGCAGAAAATCGCTTGTGTGTTTCCATTAAAGATGAAGGAAACCCAAAGCCATTTCCCCAAATTGCAGAGGATATTCAGCACCGCAATGGGTTAATGATGTTTAGGCTACCGATTGTTATTCACAGCTCTGTGTACAATAAGCAATGTTTAAAATAAGTGTCGTGACCGGGACTTCTGTTTTAGCAGCCACCAGCACAGGCCCACCAGCAGACTAGAGGTTTGTATTTGACTTCCTGCAGTTTGTGAACCTGGGGGGTGTGGAAGCCCATCCCACTGTCTCCCTGGCTACCCAGAGCTATTTTGCTGTGTTATTCAAGTCGTTTGTGGAGTGTGAATCCATTCACCTCACAAATGTGGGAAATAAAAACAGACCCAAGTTTTATTATGAGTTTATCACCGTCCTGACTGCTTTCAACATTGATTTCCTTTGACGCAAAGCTCTGTTTTCCCATTCAACCAGGGCAGCAATGTTCAATATTTCATTTGAGGGTGTTAATCGCATTACCATCCTTGACGTTTTACAGATATCATATTATGGCCGCAAATTTGGCAAATTATTGCAGGCATAATGTATAGCTTGTCATCGGCGTTTAGAGATCTAGATATACTGTGGCTTATCAGGAAAAGCAGTGACTCAGGGTACTTTCCAGAGGCAGTGGAGAGTTGTAAAAAGGAATCTGACTGGCTTGTCAGCCTCTGAAAGATGTTGTTTGCTCTATCAGCGAAATACAGAACTGATAAAGAGTTACATTTTCCCAATCTGGCTTTAGGTTGAGCAAGAGGTCAACAAGCAGGCAAGTAATATTTCAAACCAAGCTTTAAAAGGCTGAGTTTTAAATTCTGTGTTGCACACACACTCACAATGCAGTGTGTGCCTTTTAGCCCATACAACACCAAATCCACATAGCTCCATGGAGACATTCTCAAAACTTTACCAGGCTGAATTTTGTTTACAAAACCAGGATTTTCCTTACTCCACACCTCTAAATAATAATCCCTCGAAAAAAACAATAATAAAATTGCTCATTTCAATCCACAACTGTTTGTGGGGACACAGCTGTGCGCAATTGGCTGCCGCATTTTCCCCACAAATATGCAGTCAATTCACTTTACAGTATATTCCATGAAGCACTTTGAGATGTCTAGAAGATGTGAAAAGCGCTGTATCAAATGCGAGGATTATTATTATTATTATTATTAATTGTGTTGAAAATCTAACTGATTACAATTAATTGAACCCTTTTTTCTCAGAAAAAGTTAACTAAATATATGTACTTTTAAAGAACTATTATTAATTTTTCAAAAATCTGGATTAATTGTGCAATTCGTAGCACAATGACAATTGTTGAAATTGCCACAAACAGAAATTTACTGCATTCTCCAAATCCTCCTCCCACTCACCACCCCCACCCATATTGTATTGTAGTTTGGACTAAACCCGTTCCTCTGCAGACAGAGGAAGAAAGTAACCTCCTCCTTCCCTGGTCTCTGTAAAGTGCATCTTCGCGATGGAATGATGCAGTCTGACGTAGCTACAGAGCAAAGTAGGGAACAAAATAATAATAAATCTTGCTTTTGATATTGTGCCTGCACATCATGTCTTTGAGACACCTCAAATCCCTTCACATCATATACTATAACGTGAATTGACTGTGCACTTTGTGGGAGAGATGCGGCAACCAAAGAGCAATACAACTCGATAAAAGAAAAAAAGCTTGCGGTTGTTTCCCTTCTCTAAATTTTTCCGTAACAGCTGCATATATAATAGACATTTTGTTACCACTCCATGCAGCTGTTTCGCAGGGAAGTCCTGTCAGGAACACATCCCTGAGAAATGATTAAAGTTCTGTGACGACCAGGTTATTCACCAACAGGAAATGATTGCGGATGTTTTTGGTTGGGAAAGATCTGGACCCATGAGGGACTATCTCCATGCTGAATTTTTAAATATAATTTAAAGGGCTGTCGTCGCTCAGTTTTTATAAGCTGGAAAGATTTGTAGTGACTATTAAACCATTGCCGATAATGAAGGCAGCAATTAAAGTACTGTTAGATCACTCCGTAAGGGTGGCAGTGTTCAAACTTTTAGAAGTAGTACGCTAAAGTGCGTTATACTTTTACCAACAGTACTCTACACTGAATGCTGCTTTGGTGCAAATACTATTTGTGTTGCTAATTAAAAAACAATTTTTTTGTATTTATGGGAGTGAAGGAAGTTGCAGAAACGTAGTTTAAGGGTGGATTTCTTTTAAGTACCCAGCTGAAATGAGATCATGACATTTCCCTAATCACAGTGAACTGTGTGTGTTTTGATGCCTATCTGAAGCAGGGCCTAAGGTTCAGATGACTTTACCACGCACTTCAAAAATAGTCTCCAAATTCGCAGTGGATTTTCAATACAAATCAGAAAATGTTTTCAGAAATAAAGTGACACAGTGGCAACATTCCCTGGAGGTAGGGATGGTACAACATCAATCATTTCCCTCCTTTGCTCAATTTGAAATGGCAGCCACATAAAATGACACATTGGCACCAGGGAACAAGCACTGTCACGTTAACTTATACCATTCGCATTCATTTCCTTGAGACCGGTTACAGAACTGTATTACCAGCAAGCCTGAAACAAGTCACCCACCCGACTGTTTTCTCAATTGGGGGAATGTTTCACCACACTGAGAGGGCAAAGTTTTGATAAGGCAAGTTTTATAGTAAGTTATAAAAAGAACGCACAGTTTTAATGGTACAAAATGGGCAGGAATAAGATCCAAATAAGATAACAATTATAACAAAACTTAGGAACCAAACTGCATCGAAGGATTGTCTTGTTAATCAGTCGGGGAAAAAAAATCTGAAATTGTTCCACCCCTGAGTCTGAGTCTACACATACACTTTTATCCATTTTAATCCCCCTGTTTGAAACCAGTATATTAGAATGGTTTTAAGATCAATTGAACCCAGAAGGATTTAAAATCTTTTCTCTAAGTAGTGGCAAGTCGCGCTCGCTCCTTTTCATTTTCATGGAAATGTGCTTGCAGTTTGTAAACGATGAACTACTCAGGGACTGAGCAAGAGAAAGAGGATTGTGTAACTTGAATTCGCTCCCTGCTGATCGGAGAATTGATATCATACCCTTCATTATATTGTTAGGCAGAGGAGTGTTCCCGCTGTGCATCGTCAATTGCGACAGCTGAGATCAGTGGAATCCATAAAATCTGACTCCAAATTTTCTTTTTGACGAGTGCTACTTGACAGGCGACAAGCTGCAAGCCCCTTCCTCTCCCCACACCGCACTCCCCACACTTCCCTCTTTCCTTTCCCCACCCCACCCCCCTCAGCTACACAGGGGAGCATGTAGTCACTTCAGTAATAAATATGCCTGGAGATAATTGGTATGAAAACAACACTTGTGCAGTATATAACGTTTTATGGCTGTTTCATGTACTTTATTATAATACTAATGAGAGGTTGTATATCAAAGTTAACTACATGCAAGATTAGCTTGTTAGAGGGATCAAGCTCTGTATGTCGATAGACAGCTTTCCCTTCATTTGCACTTGGTAATTAGTATGCAAATTACATAGAGGACCACACAAGTTCCAGTATATTATAACAGCTTTATTATGCTTCCTTGAAGATGAGACACAAACAAACTGTGACAGTATTTACACACACACCTCTCCCCACACTTAATGTTAGTGAGGTGAGCTGAGTGGAAGCTTTTTTTCTTTAAAATCATATTGTTGAATCTTTTAAAATGTAACCCAACAGCAGCGTTCATCTTTAAAGCTATATATAATACACTGTTTTTATTGCTTCGACTTTAGGAAATGCACTTATGTATGACTCAAATAAATTACTTTAATTTTAAATAATTATAAACAAATATTTATGTAGATATTTTAAGAGGAGAACTATATATTAAATATATATAAAACTTCATGTCAGTTATGTAAATATTCCCAATTAGTTTAGAGCAAAACATTAAAAGAATAATCTTTGAGATTTCTGGTATTTGGTGTAAGTTATATTGAACATCACAGAATGTCTTTTGTTGTTTCATTTTCTTCTTATTTATTGTGCCTATTGTGTAATTGCAGTCAAACTGCATAAGAATAAAAATAATAAGGTTAAAAAAAAGATCATAAACTATATGCCCAAACTGGAATAAGTTAGCACTAAAATAGCTGAGTGCCAGGCAGTTTTAGTAAAGTGTTCCTCGCTGCTACAGATCACTGCATCACAAGCCTGATGTCAGCTCCAAAATGTACCACAGGAGACTCATTATAAAAAGCAAATATTATTTCACAGAGAAATGATTTATAGTAAAGAAATATTTTTTTTCTACTTCTTGTATGAATGTTATTTACAGTCTAGGCTTAAGGCAAGTTGTGGTGATGAGGCATAGCAAAAAGTCTCTTGATTCTGTCTGCCTTTCTCTTATGTTGTCTTGTCTATAAGTTTTTATGGCAGGGTAAATCCAATGTAGCTTCAGCCTTAGAATATAATGGGAGTGCGAATAGTCTGGTGGAAAATAGCAGTATAACAACTATTGCAAGCAATCATTGGTTCTATCCCAGCATTAAAACAAATGAAGTTTATGGCGTGTTATAACGTCAAACTTTGTACAAGTCATTACTGTCAAGTGTAGTGACTGCTTTTTGTCATCAAATGCAGCAGTCCCACAAACAACCATGACATTTACATTTGTATAGCACCTTTCACGTCAGGAGGACATCCCAAGACTCTGGGGTGAATAGCCAAGTAAACCGGAGAATAGAGACTGGATAAATGATCAGTCAAAATATCCCAAATGTGATATTTGTAAATTGTGCCTACACCAATTGTGACTGAAATTGTAGTATTTGCTAGCAAATTTGCTAAAAATATAACTTTCTCATGGTTTTAGCCTTAAGAAAATATATTAAAATTTAAGACTGTGCAAATTATTGGAAAATTCTTAGTTCAGTGGTGGTTTCACACTTTTCTAAATGAAGAATAAATGTAACGATTTTCTTTGAAACTGTAAAATCTTAAATTTTAAGATGATGGTTTGATGACGTGAAAAATGTTGGCTCACAGAAGCTGTGATATTTTTACGATTACGTTTAATAATAATAATCCTTGCAATTGATAATAGGGCCTTATCACATCTTCTAGACGTCTCAAAGTGCTTCACAGAATATAAAGTGAATTGACTTTTTGGAGGGCGAAATGCAAAATAGTTTTTACGGTCATTATTTTGTGCACCAAATGAGGAGAATGATTTAGTTCTGACTGTTTTTTTGAGGGAGTCTGTTCCATCAATTCTTCCAACCTGTCCAAAGGCCCACACTGCGCACATGGAATGAAGTTGACACATAAACAAGGCTGATAATAATCATATTATTAATAATATAACCCTTTTAAAAATATATATAGGAATGAACCAAGGCAGAGCCCAGTTGAAGTCTTTGTGCTTTCTGTGTGAAATTTGGGGCAAAATGTTCAATCATTTTTATGTTTAAAAAAATCTTGGTAACCGTTAGATTTTTATTTCTTCCCATTGTATTGAGTGTTGTTGTTTTTACACAAACACAAGTAGCTTTGTGTGTCGGTTAGCGACTGAAAAATGTGGGTTTGGAGATTGGTTTTGTATCACTCACTTCAGCTCAAACTCTATGGGGGACACGCAAGAGATGAGATGAAATGGATGGCCACCTCCTCTTTTGTGCTTGCTTTCAAGTTTCAGCCCTGCTCCCATTACAATCCTATGTCTGTTTCTATGGAGCTTGTAGCTAAGCATGGGTTAATGTCCTATGACACCTGTGGAGGGGATCGTTGGTGGTACTATTGTCAGTGTTCCCCAGGACCAGGGTGTTCTTTGTATCGCTGGCAAATAAATGAAGAAGGGAAAGTGGTTATTCCCTATCAGTTACAGCAGGAGGGTCAACCTCTGTACATGACATGACAAATTGGGCCTCTTTGGAAATTATGGCATAGGAGGGCAGCTGGGGAGAGGCTGGCGGAGGGCTGAAAAAATGGTGGATTGTTTGCATTGTACCTCACACTAGAAAGAACATAACTATGCTAATTACTGCACACTTTCTAAAGGGACAATAAACTGCCATTGGCTTTTTTTTTCTAGTTTGTGTGCATGGAGGAGAGGGGGTAGTGGGTGGGGGGAAGGGGCTGGGGGGAAGCTCTGTCTGTTTCTTTGGTAACAATGGGGGAAATATGAACTGCGGAGCAGAAGGCACCACTTTGTTCCACCTCGTGTAGTCCTCTTTGTAGCTATTTAGTATACTTGTTTGCCCAGCAGTGATTGTAATGTTTAGACAAACTCCATGCCAAGCAATTAATGAAGGCTTATATAGGAGCGTTTTCACAGCAGCTAGTAAAAAGAACAAATAGCTGCTCGGAAGAGAAGAGAGGCAGAGGGTCAGACAGACAGACAGACCGAGAGAGAGAGAGGAAGTGAGAGAAAAAGAGACAGTAGCCTAAAGAGTGTTCTCTGTATCTGTGACAGCACACTTGCTGTTGCTCTCTAATTTTGGCCATTATTTACCCAGCGATAATTGGTGATCTAGTGCTTTTTACCCCATTGGCCTGTCAAAACAAAGATTTTATACACTCCTCATCCTGTGAAAAATTGGTGGAAACGTATTGATTTTTGTCAGCCCACCTCCGGTCTCCTGGCTGATGACCTGACAGCTGACTTAATGCTTAAACATACTACCTCAGGAGTGGCAGCCACTGACTGGCAGAGCATGACGCCTTGCTGGGAATCAGATCTCAGCTCCTTACGCTTTGCCATCACTGAGTGCAGTTTATAGCTACTTTCTGACACTGTAAATTAGCTGCGAGTTCCAATTTGCCATCTGATCTATAACGTGCTGTCGAGAAAAATCCAAAAGGCAGCTACTCAGGCTCTGTGTGCTTTTTTTTATTGGCAGACTTGGCTTTTTTTTGTTGCTTCTACTGCTGGGAAGGACTAGCGATTCCTGCTCAAGCTCGCTCGGTTATCTATTTACTCAGCTTGAGCAGCCTGCACCCTGTCATTTTTGTTTTACTCTGAGAGCTATGAACTTAGCAGAGAATATTTTTTCATACTGAAAGCTTTCATCTGCTTGGCCTTGTTTAGCTTGCCAACAATAAGCAAAGTGGAAAGAGAAGTTTATTTTCAATTTAATACTTTAAAACATTCTTCTTCCCCACCCCATTCCCATTTCCTCCTAAATCTGGGTCCTCATTGGAACTCTCTTATCTCGTTGCCGTATCGTTTGGCTGAAGGAACAAGTGAATGAGCCATAGGTTCCAGCAGTTTTTGATGAAGGTGATGCTATCTACACAGATAACAAAAGATTAATTTAATGAGCTATCCCCAGCCATGACTAAAATAACAGTGGTATATGTTATATGTGGGTTTGAGGAACACACAATCTCAGCACCAAACACATGGGTGATTTTCAGAGATAGTTGGAAAGTAAGAGTATTAAGGGGTATAAAGAAAAGGTTGGCAAATAGTACTGAAAATCTGCCATTGTCCAATAAACTCTTGTTCCCATCTTGCTTTTAATTAAAGATGTTTTGAAGAATGGTCTGTTTTTACAATGAAATTCTGCAGGAGAGGAGAGAAAGTGCATAATATGAGGAAATAAACTGGGCAAGTAATAGAAACACAATATTGAGCCATAGATGTTTTTACTTGGGGAAACTGTTTGAACCCCTAGTAAAGTATGGGATTTTTTTTGGCAAGACCATTGAGATCAAAGGGTCTTTTGGTGGTAGCTGAAGCAACATACACTGTTTGGGGGTGGTCTGGTGAAGTATTGTTGGCCATGAGGGAAAAGGACCCACATAAATACAACAGTACATATGGTATTGGGGTTCTTAGTATTGGGGACCCTGTGGAAATGGTGTATATAGCTCAATTTTGAGCTGTGGAAATGATGGAGCTGTCAGTCTGCGGAGTTAGCTAAATATTGGTTTATCAGTGAAATGTGGAGAATGGGTGTGGTGGGAGATATGCTGGGATTTAATCAGACATGTTTATAATGTATCTGACAACCTGATTTGAATTGATTTGCTATGGAACTAGTTGTAAGCCGGCCTTTTCAGTTCCATCTTTATAATTCAGCAGAAAAAAAAGAATGTACAGTTTGCACAAAGAATGGTAATCTGGCTCAGCTGTAAATGTGTAGCACAAGCTGATTTGTAACTAAAGTGTTTAAATGGGGGCTTTATCTGCTGTGTGTCACATGGAGACTTTCACTATTAATCATTCAGGTAAACGTTAGTCTTTCTTTCTCCCTCCCCACCCCCCCCCCTCCCACCCCGTTAACTGTCCTGCTCTGAAAAATTGCATGAAGTGCCCCCCCCAACCCCGTCTCCGAGACTGTGTTAAAGTATCACATTGCTCTGAGCTATATTACTGCCTTCCAGCTCGATCATCTGGTTTCAACAGGGTGGTCTCAGAGTTCACTCTGTGGTTACAGTCATCGACCAGGGAGAAGCAAACCATACTGCAGCTATGATCTAGTCATTTTTTAAATGGCTGTATTGTAAAACAAAGTATTGATTGAGTAACACGACACATATGCTGTATTGGGCGCGCGGGCACCCACCCGGTTAGCACCACCTTCACACGGGTTTTTTGTCTTTAAAATTTGTTTTCTTTCCAAACCTTTTGAAGTTTTCTTTACATATGGAGAAACTATGAGTAAATAAATTAAAGCAGAAAAAAAATAAACATTCCAACGCAGCTTGACGTAGGAACTGTTTGAAAACGGAGCTGGACTGTAGATGAATTTTTGGCTGATGGGTCTGTTTTAGTGATGAGCATTATCACCTATTCCTGGACTATGTTTTCCTAACCTGGCAAGCATATGGGATGTGGGTTGCAAGATTTATTTTATATGGGAAATCGTGCTGTTCACCTTGTTTGAATTCTTTTTGTTTTTGTTTTCCCATTACATTTTTTTCTTGAAACATTCAGCTCCTTGATCTTGCACTTCATATCAATTTGCTTATTTTCATAACACATTATCTTATGTTACACAATTGTCTAATACATGTAGGAGTGAGGAAAGTGGGAGTTTAACTAGTCTACATGTTAACATAATAATTTCTGTGTAAGTGCATGGCTGAACCAGCTGTGGTGTTGTGCTGGTTTTGCAATGTTCCAATTGGCCTGTATCACTGTATCTCCCAGCATAAAGAGAGATACCAAATACATGGCATGGGATGGGGGTGGGGGAAGAGCAGAGAAACCAAAAAGGAAAGAAAAATAAATTGAATATGAAGGCAGGGACAGATACAATTTCATCTGTTATCTATTACATGTAGATATATCCAAACGCAACACTGTCTCCACAGGCTCAGGCCCTGAATCATGCACACAGATTCTGTGTGTATCCAAGGTGGTTGGATTAGGAGGAACTGTATTTCTGGTGTGGGGAAGAAAGGTGAGATTGGCATTGGATAGGAGTATAACAACAGTGGCCCAAGGAAGGTATTCCCTTTGCCTTGGGAAGAAGACATGTAGGCAAAACTCAATCTGGATATAAGAGGAATGGGACCATACCGCAGATCGACCTGATTAGATCAGCGTTTTAGTTTCTCATTCACTTAAATGCATTCTTGAAATATTTGATCTGCTCCCAACTAGAAGTAAAATACTGGTTCAGATTTATTCTGAATTCATCAAAAGTGTATTACTTTTTCATTTCAATCTTTTCATGCATACATTCAATTTTTTTTAATTCCCTTCTAAAAACATATTTAAACTCCTTCATAAACAATTCTATTATTACAAACCTAACATAATCAGTTTATGTTGTTACAATTTTTTATGATATGCCTTTGGTTTCTAGAAAAGTCATTTTATAAGAAATTGAATTCACCGCAAGTTTTATATTATTGCAAACTTTGTTCTTACTGACGAGAAGCCTCATTACAAATGCTGCCTTGTGACAAATCTAACTATAACAAGCATTACTTTTTCAATGACTGTAAACTGGTATTATTGGCTGTACATTGTTACAACATACTATTGGAATTCACATTATTTAACAAACCCCATTATTAGAAACCTAAGGGGCGATTATTTACTGGTCAGTAAATTTCACAATTTTGTTGATGCTAGTGTCCAATTGAATTTCACATGATAAACTCACCGGTGATGCTGAGAAATATACTGAAAAATCAATAAAGAATAAGATATATTTGGCTATCAAGGTTAGTAAATGATTGCAGAATCACCAGTCTAGTGGTGGTTGTAATTATAAAGCTCTCTTTGTAACACACTCCACTATTGCTAACGTCACATTTTAACAAATGCCAAAGTTGCACAACAGGGCATCAGAAGCCACACTAACTGGTGCATATTGTGTCCAATGCATAATTAACCCCACCCTAACACACATTGAACCTATGCTTAGAGCAAGTTTGTTCGCTGCAGCCAATTCCCTGTTCTTCCCCTCCCTGTACACATTTATTTTGTTCTTCTTCAAATACTTTTCACACTCTCTTTTTAAAATATGTTTGGAAAAGATACAAGAGTAAGGGTTTGACTTCACCTACGTTTATTGTTTTACTTCAGTTGCGTTAAGTTGAACGCATTCATTTTATTTCTCCAATGTCATGAATCAGGCACAACTGAGATCATGGAGTATTTGGGGAACCAAGGAAGTTGCATTAGGAAAAATATTAGGTTGGAGACATCTGAGGGGGTGGGGTGGGAGTCAAACCAGTGCAAATAAAGTATCAAAAATGTAAGACATATTCTGTAATATCTGCAAGTTGCTTTGAGGGGGGTGCATAGTAGAAATGCTTCTACAGCATGAGAAACCTTTATGTAATTCTAATATAAACACAGCTGAATATTCAAAATTGATTCATCCCTTTCCCCCTCTTCTTTCGCTAAAGTTATGTCTGAAGTAAAGGAAATAATGTCGGCTGGCTAGGATTAGTTGTCTGCCCTGCACAGGAGATTCCAAAACAGGAGGTCTTATTATAGCAACAGCATTTGGTTATAGTATGCACTGGGATGCATGCCCTCCTGAGGTGAAAGTCGCTATACAAATGTCATTTGTTGCTGTTGTTGTTGCACTGGATTTCGAGAGAACTGACCAAGGAAGAGCTGATGTACGGATGAAAAGTGATGGAGTGGTTCACTTCATTGGCCATTGAGGCCACCTGGTTCTCCAGTGCATGAATGTGCTTGTGTTACTCCGCATTGTAGGGGCTTCAATTGAGCCTCTCTCTTTTTTTCTCTCACTCTCCCCAAGACAGCAAGACACTGCTGATGGCAAACAGCCTTTAATCTCCATTAAACTGCCGAGGATCTTGATGAAGTTCAGTCCCCGTTAAGATCATCCATTGGGGTGCAATTACCACCCAGCAGCAATTTCTCTGAAGTCATTCATTTCAGCGAGATTATTTTCCCTGTGTATGCATGTGAGCCAATGGGCGCGCACTGCATTACATCTGTCAGACGCACTGCTGGGCACACAGCATCACTGGAAATATGCAAGACTGTTTGAAATAATTTATTTTTACTTGAAGTCCTTCCTTGTTAGGGTCAACACGGAGGCCGTGTTTTGATTACTGGCCCTATCAGTAGTGCAAGGCTTATCCAGCCGACTGCTCTCACAGTATCCAGCAGCAAGCTCCCACATCTGCTGTTCAGGGGGAAACATATATTGTTTTTCCCTCACGGTGGTTACTCTGAGGTAATGACTATTGACCCCTTAACCTCTGAAGTCGAGCTGTAATCTTGTTGTGACTGTATAGCAGGTGTCCAAAGGGGAGGGGGAAGTGCGCCGTACAGATTACTGGGGAGGAAGGCTTTCGTTTGAAGGGGTTGTGTATATATGGAGGGAGGGAGGGGGGTGGAGGGAAGGTGGTCAGTGTGTGAGCACAGTAGCTGCTACTTTACTGAAGCTGTCATTTTCATGAAGGATCATTCCAGTCAGGCAGAAAGAAACTAAATAACATCAATGCTTGATATGTCAAATAATAAAAAATACCATCTCTCTTTTTTCTCTGTACTCAAAACAAGCTGTGTGCAGCCAGGAGTAAGGAAAGAGGTTTTATTTAAGCCAGTGACACGGAATAATAAATAATCCGAATAGCTCTCAGTGACTGTTCTTGCCTTTGAGCTCCCCACCACAGACTCCCAAGTTCAGGGTATTCCATATAACCCTGGTGGCATTAGTTTGGTGTTAAGGAGCTTGTCATTTCTCTTTGAGATTTTTCCCCCTAAGTAAGACTGATTCAAACATGTTCACATTCTACTATTGTAACTCAATGAGCTATGAAGAGAGGCTAAAAGGGGCTCAATCTGTTCTCTTTGGAGAAAGAAGACAGGAGAGGGAATAACATGACCCAAGGTTTTTAAGACCATGAAGGGAATTGCCTACAACAATTTGGCCACAAAAATACAGTCACACCACTTTACAGTGTGTCCTTTACAGTGTTTCCATATTTGAGATCTTGGCCACCTAATAAGGTGCTATACCAAATGCAAGATTTAGGATTATTATTCTAAATATGGATGAAGGAAGTGGAACCATAATCACTAATGAAATCAAAAGCAGGTTATGATTCATGGAATTGTTTTACAGGGAAGAACTTTTAGCTTTTACAGTAAGCTATCAATGAATTAACACAATGAAGATGGGCTTTATTTAAGCACTCAAAAAAGAAATGAACAGATTGCTAAACAACTGGGAGCAGAGGGAATATGTTCTTAATGCAGGGACAGGTAGGGAATAGTGGTGGGTGCAATGCATGACAACAATTTGAGCTAAGTACTCCCATCTTCTCTCATTCTCCTGTGCCATTACCAAAGTATGAAAACTACAACCCATAACAGATGGTTGTTCCCTTTTGTGTCATGACTATTCTTTTTCTTTTATTTTAACAATATAGTTGTCCTAATTTAAAATGCATTTTCTCGCACCACTTATTTGCTCCCGGAGCCCTGAGCTTAATAATGTGCTGAAATCACTGACAGACCTAAAAATGTGCTTTAAACATTAAACAAAAATCACGCAAATGGGAAAAATGTTTAACCCTTAGTTTACTGAGAGCTCTATGGAAACATATCACTATTACTCGTGCTCTGACACTGTATACAAACATACATTAAGCAACCGGCAAGTTGACACATCATAACTTAAATTTTCTCTTTTTTTAAAAAAATTTCACTTTCTTTAATAGGGGCCCTCCACTTTAGAACCCGACACAATTCACCTTTCTTTTCAGATAGGATGGTTAAATCATTTCATTTGGTGTTAGGTTTATGCTAGTGTTGCTCTGTAACTTGCTACTGGGAGGTATTTGACAATTTCTCTTTTCCTGTTGAGAAGGCACTCCCCTCTCCATTCCAGTGACCTTATCGAGACTGGAAGCTCAATATATGGAGAATCACAGGCACAAAGCTATGTCCCCCCATTCAAGTGTTTAAATGCAATTCCTTTCCAGATTAAAAACAAGTAGAATGTTTCTGTAAGGTCCCAACGGACCACTTTTACTGATATATAAACAGTATGTCCAATGATAATGAAACCTACCCAACAATTTGTGACATGGGATGAAATTACTGTACACAGTCCAGGGTTAATAATACATGGTGGCAGGTGGTTGTGTTACACGCTGTTGAACAAGTTTGAAGAATTTAGTCCTTCAGGAATTTTATATCTTTGGAAAATTTTGATCTGGTATTATTCTGCCCACATGTACTTCATGGTAACTGTGAGAAATCAAAATAATCTTTGCAACAATCTGTTCTTCTGTACTTCAGGCTTTTACCCGCTTATGTAATGACCCGTCACCCACATGGCAAAATCTTGGAAATGCTTCAGCTTTTTTTTAGAAAGCCAGTACCTGTATATTTTCCCTTTTTGTTGTGAACCCATGCTGGTGCTTTGGTGTTTCGTTCACATCGAGATGTCAAGATTGCTTTACCGGGTTTTATTAGGTGTCTGCTGTCACACCGTTTGCTTTCTACTTCATTAAATCTGTAGCAGAGGCTGATAGAGTTGTTACAGGTGGGGTAGGGAGCTATCCACTCTGCAGGAGAGCAGCTCAACAGTTCACCACACTGTGCATCCCACTTTCAAGTCGGTATTTGAGTTATCTGAAAGGTTTAACTATTTGGTGTCTGGTACAGTGATGGACAGAAAGTACTATATTCCAAAATGGGTTGTACACATAGCTGCTGGATAACAATGGGAGGTCTACTCATAGAAAATGTTGGCTAATGACTAGATCCATGCATGAGCAATGGTGAGGCCCCACTCACCCCCGTGTAAGCTGAATTTGAGCAGAATGCATTCCTCAAGGGAATGAGCAAGTTGGGTGACCAGATATCTTCTCCGGCCGATTGGCAAAACCAAAAAAGGAGATGTTTCTATCACACATATATCCCAAGGCGTAACCGATAAGAACAGATACCGCACTTGATCTGAGCCAAATGGTGGTAGGAAGGATGTGTTGATAGGTAGGAGAAGTAATGTGTTGGCTTGTATAAGGGAAATTCAAGTCAGAAGGTTAGTGTACACCTGAATCAATATTGACTGGTGGTAACGATGCTTAAATGATCTTTGTTTTGCCTTAGCAATGATTCAAATCTCGTATCTTGAACTTTTTAGAAGGCGTGGATAAAAGTTGACTTTGATGACTGCAACCTCCTTTTTGCTTAGGATAATAAGGGCTCAGATGATATTATGTACCACAAAAGGAAAGCTGAAACCATTTTATTGTGAGGCCTTCTGTTTTGTTTTTAGGTGCTCTTTGTGTCGAGGTAAGTGTCAGCAAGATTCCCTGTCTCTGATGTATGATGACGTTCACAAAAGGGTATTAAAGTCTTGCGATGCCAACAAAAGGGTATTAATGAGATTTATTGCCCAGTAGATTACCAAGATTTAGCTTACTCAGTGTATATTAATGGAAGAACTGCGAGTTTATAGGAACAGTTTAGTCTGGGGTTGTGACTTTAAAGACAATTCTGAGTGCGTGCTTCAACTGATTCATTATGGGATTAGCACACGTAAGTGCTTTAAACAAAAGCAATAGTCTTATTTGCATCTGGTTAACAACAATCTTGACCTGCTTTGATGAGAACTGATTTGACTTTCCATAATCAGATGAGAGTGTAGTTCATATGAACACAATTTGCATAAACCTGCTGTTATTGACATACAGCAGATCTCTTCTGAGGGCAAACTTAGTGTAGTCTTAATATCGGTTCTTATTTTCTTGTAACATTTATTTCACACTATTACCAGAGTTCCATTTGAAAGCTGCACAGTTGCTAGGAGTTATTATTGACCACACATTTTTTCTCCTGCCTCTTTCCTGATATTTCCATATGATATATTTTTGCCTTGATGGTGTTTAAAGCAGCGAGCGCTGATGATGGTATCATGGGAATGGCTGGGAGGAGTGACTGAGTTCAGAAGTGTGAAGGAGCTGATTTAACAGATACAGCTGAAATAATCCAATCACTGAGGCATTGGAGTTAATGACTGTTTAGCTGCTGATGCTAATTCAGCTCCTTCACATGGATGCTTCCTCAGTGACACTCAAAGTCAACCCATCCCCACCCCACACACACACCCTACCATAATATCATTAGTACTTGAGAAACTAAATATTCAAGAAATCAATAGAAATGGATAGATAAATAAAATGTTAACATCAATTAAGTCAGTCATGATTTCATATTTATTTACAATTTGATCCATTGAATGGATGTTTATGTAAACTCTTCCACTGGAGTTCTGCATATCACATTGAATCTGCAATGAAATGTTGCATTTATGATATGCACACATACTCTTAATTCCAATTCCCTGCTCTCTCACAGACTCTTTTATATTGCTCCTCTTCAAATAATTATTCAATGCTCTTTTAAATGTTAATCTTAGCTGCAACTGTGACTGTCACAAAGGATTCAAGTTCATAATAAATATGCCCAATTGGATTCACAAACAGTTAATGGTTTTACCTGCAACTAACTTTGTGTCTGGGTGAAAAGTTTTCAAATCAGACATGTCTTGTCTGGATACATATATCCATTTTGAGATGTTTTTGCTTCCCCCATGGCTGTTATATTGGCCTTGAATCGTAAGTACCAGCAGATCATAAAATTACCATTTACAACAGGTCAGGCTGGAATGCGCAGCTTATAAAGCTGTAAAATGATTTTTTTCATGAAATATTTGTTACACTTATGACTCACGCTGAGGTTCCATAGCTGCGAGGAGCCCTCTGCTGCCTCGCCCAAGTGGCTATTATTCATGTGTGAGGTTGTATGGTGAGTGTTGGCAGGTTGTTTAACTGTGAAGGAAGCTTGTCCCTGGGCATAAGCTTGTCTGCAGCAAATGCCCCTACACACACGCTGACATTTCCATAAGCATCACTCGACAGTGATTACAAGCAGTAAACTTGGTTGCCTGTTCAGATGGGCATTAAAGAACCGCTTATGTCAGTTGACCTGGGCTGGCAACCTTTTGCCGCGGCAAGCACATAGCGTTACTATGGCACAGGTGTGGTAAATTACAGTATTCTCAGCCAGCATGACGTAAACTTCTGTCTCTTTCCGTTCTGTTAATCTGCCCTCTTTCTAAGAGGATTGGAAGCTGCAGCTATAAGATTCCAAACAAATTTGTGCCTGGCCCACGTGTTGCAGGCTTGAATCGTTTGGAAGACCACTGATTAACAGTCAGGGTCCAAATCCCTGGCTGTCCAGCATCTTGGAACGTCCTCCCGACCTGGAAGGCACTATACAAATGCAATTTATTGATATTAGCTGCCCATGACAATCTTTAGATGACCTGTTCCCTTTGTGTAAAGCTTTCCTGTCCAAATAGTGGATGCAAGTTCTCAACTACGGCCACAGAGTACTTGGGAAAAATTAGACATCTCTTTACCTTGATAGGTCTCACATACAATCAGATCACTGATGAATATGACTATAAAAATAATCCTTGCATTTGATATAGCACTTTTCACATCTTCTAGACGTCTCAAGGCACTTCACAGAATATACTGCACAATTAATTGACTGTATATTTGTGGGCAAAATCGGCAGCCAATTGAGCACAGCAGCGTCCCACAAATAGTCGTGGAATGCAATGACCGATTTATTAAAGTTTTTTGGGATTGATTATTATTAGGCGTGTGGAGTAAGGAAATTTGTCCAAGGTTTCACCCTGACCTGGCTGGATTCGAACACAGATCTCACACTTGAAAGGCGAGTGCTCTAACCAGTGAGTTACAGGACTCCACAGGACTCCAGGCTATCCATGGGAGAAGCACATATTTTATAAGCCCTAATTCTTTTCTCTTTACCAACATAGCTGATTTCTAGAAATTAGACATGACTTGGTGTTAGGGCATTTGTTTAGCTGAGCTCCACAAGCATATGTTTGCATGTGCAGATCTCTTTACTTATGCATGGCCCAGGGTATTTCAGCATTGCATGCGGAACAAGCAATTTAAATGTGGAGCCAGCTAGCATTCTTTACTGCAGGCACCAAATCTAACTGCTGCCTGTTGTGTAACTGAGGCATTAATTACATTGATTTTGTCATCTTTCAATTTAAAGACAGTGATATTGCAATAAACTGATAATAATATCAGTGAATGGCTGTAAAGCAAACTTGCTCATTCCAGCATATGGTTGCCCTCTATTGTGCTCACTTTAAAATCCTGATGTCTACGATAGTCACGCTACAATGGACCAGACTTAAAACCCAACACAATGATCTGTTGGGCCAACCGGTGCATTTAGCAATGGACCAGTGCCAGTGGGTGTGCAACTGATTTGGTGGGCCAGTGAATCCATTCCAACAGCACTGCAATCCTGAGAAGATTCTTGTATAAGCTTTTTACAAACTGCCTCCAACAAATCCCTTTGTATTTACAGTATGGTAAGTCCAATTTTCATTTCCATTGTGTTGACGGACTGGTGGATTTCACGATGCCTCACTGCCTTTTTTTTTCTTTATTGACCTCACTGCTGTCAAATTGAAACAGAAACAGAAGTACAATTACGAGCAAGGATCAGTAGCCATAGCCCTAGAAAACAAATCAGTTGTACAGAATTCTGTTTGAATAAAATAATAAATTTTTTTCCTCTTTTTTTCAGACCATATTTCTTTATCAAGATGTAAGTACCGAGAGAATCTACAGGAAATGTAGCTTTGAGGAGTTAATTTGAAGGTGTGAGGAAGGGAAATCAACATGATCTTAAACTATACTTAAATGACATTATCTCAGCTATTGTTGCTTGCCATATCAGGTTCAGGAATTCCTCCCAGCATCTAGGACACCTTCAGCAATTTCTGGTCAAGTAAGCTTTTTTCCTTCAGAAAGTTAGCATAAATAGCAAAAGATTATTATTAATATTGATCACTTTCATATGTCATTCAGCCCACTGAGTCTCTTCCACCATATTATATTAGATCGTTGGAGCTTTTAATATAATTTGCGGGTCTTTTCTACATATCCCTTAATCCTTTTTCTAATAGTTTCCAAGTTCAGTGCAACCCCTTCATAAAATCCTTTTATATAGTATGGAATTGGTTATCTTGTGGTTGCAGTGTGGATCCCATTGTCCCATGTGTTGGGATTTTATGGATCCCAACCCGTATGTTATAACAGGGCTCTACTGTATCTAACTATTTTCCTTTGAAACATCCTAATCGGTTCAGTGTGTTCATTATTCTGATAGCAGCATTCGGTTTTGTCAGAACTGCAAGTGCAAACTAAACGTTTACATGTCAGAAATGAGCTTATTTATATAGAACAGATGAAATCTCCAGTCAGTATGACAGCAACCAGAATCAAGATAACCCTCACAACTATTGCTAACATCGCTACTCAGTGATGATTTTGGTTTTCAAAATATTATACAGTAGCACTTTGTGAATATTATAATGGATAAGCAGCAACAAAACAGATTATAAGCAGCAATAAAACAGATTTCATCATCTTAAAAATATCACAGAAAAATTTAAATAAGGCTTACTATATATAGTAAGCTCTCTGCGGCGCTATCTGGCGTGGAGGGTGCAGTATAACTGTAAATTGTTGTTGTTACAGTAATTCCATATCAATGACATTTTAGTCAAACCAGAATTGAGTGGAAAACCTGACTAACTGCAGACCATTTCCTATGGTTGAAGCTGGCAAGCGCATGTATTGAAAAAATAACTTATTTCTGAGGCTGTTTGAAGTTCTATACTAAATCTATTTTTCAGACAGACATAAAATTGTGGAGCTCCTGTGGCTCAGTGGTTAGAGCACTTGTCTTGCAAGCTGGGGAGACCTGTGTTCGAATCCAGGCAGGTCAGGGCGAAACCTTGGGCAAGTTTCCTTACTCCACATGCCTAATAATAATCCCTCCAAAATAACACAATAATAAAATTGGTCATTTCAATCCACGACTGTGTGTGGGACACTGCTATGCGCAATTGGCTGCCGCGATTTGCCCACAAATATAGACAGTCAATTCACTTTACAGTATATTCTGTGAAGCGCTTTGGGATGTTGATAAGATGTGGAAAGCGCTATATCAAATGCAAGGATTATTATTATTATTATTATTATTATTAAAATTATTTTCCTTTTTTAAAAAAAACTTTTGATTTCATTTTGCTGCATCTGTAATGTGCTTGTTTAACCTTGCTGACATTCAGTGAAGGAGTTGCACTACATGTTGTGACTCATGACAATTCTTCCAATTTGCTCCGTTTGGTGAAAAAGGCGAGAAGCGATTGATATTTCTTCCTTTAAATTATTGAACCCCCGACTTGTGTTACGCTCTCCGAGGACCTGTTCTGATGCTGAGTGTAACAGCCATTGACTGCTGATGCTAAAAATGTGAAGTGGAAATTGATCAACCTTCTCATATTTAACACGGTGACTGAATAATATTTTTAAATCAGTTTCTCACAAAAAAAAAATTCCGGGTTCGACTCATTGATTTGCTTACTGAAAACGGAGGAAGCAGCCGCATGTTACTCCCTCTCAGGATCAGATACATTCCATTAAATTGATCAATACACACAACGCAAAAACCCTGAGTGTTGACAAAACTAAATAAATATAGATGAGCCAGAAGGAGAAATTAGATTTATGTGAAAGAATCCTGGGAAAACATATTTAACCCTTTCACCTTTACAGGGTCTGTTTACATGCCCTGTGCAGAGAGGAGGGTTTGAGATGACACAAAGAGAGCCTTAACATTTTTATATCCGTAATATCAGATTCTGGGCATAGGCCTTTGAGAGCAGTTCAAAGAGTGAGTGATGAAAAGCATTGGATTTTGACTTCAAATAAAGATCAAAGCCAGATTGGAACAGATGACTCTCCCGTAAGGCACTAGGTATAGAGTCAATTGAGGTGTTTAAAAGGGAAATAGAGAGGTATTTGGGTATTGGGAGATATGAATAAAAGACATGGAAAAGACATTAGAAAGATAAATGGAGCTCCTGTAGTTCAGTGGTTAGAGCACTCGCCTTACAAGCACGAGACCTGTGTTCGAATCCAGGCAGGTCAGGGCGAAATCATGGGCAAGGTTCCTTACTCCACATGCCTATAACAACTTTGATTTATATAGTGCCCTCCACGCTGGATGGGGTCTCAGAGCGCTTCACAGTAGCGGATCCCGGGACCGAGCCAGGGGCAGGGGCAGAAAGGTGACCAAAGGCGTGGTTGAAGAGAAAGGTCTTTATCTGTCAAAACAAATCACAATAATAAAAATTGGTCATTTCAATCCACGACTGTTTGTGGAGACACTGCTGTGCGCAATTGGCTGCCACGTTTTGCCCACAAATATACAGTCAATTCACTTTGCAGTATATTCTGTGAAGTGCTTTGTGACGTCGATAAGATGTGAAAAGCACTGTATCAAATGCAAGGATTATTATTATTATATATAACTTCTAGTAACTAAATAAATGATAGAGCGAGCTCCAGCGACTGAATGTCCGACTACTTTTGTTCCTATGTTCAAAATCATTTGAAGTGGATTGGCTTTGGCCAATTGACATTTACATTTGAAAAGTTTTGAATTTAATCTTTAGTAGGGATTCAGATAAACCCATTCAAAAAATGTTTTAAATCATCTGTACAGTGGGACAAGATGCATGTTTTAATTTTTTCTGGTGCTCATTATTTTATTTTGAGGGGAGGAGAAAGCAAGAGAATGTTAATGATCTTCAGTAGACGATGTGTACACCTTATTGTCCACAAATTTGCTGGTTGTATGCTCGTGATTGCTTCATAGTTAAGTGCAGACTCTTCCCTTGATTAGTGAAGCGTCCTGTTAAAGGACATGGGATAGAGAAAGTAAGTACCTTGGTGCGTTTTCATGAGTGAGGCTCAGTGATTTCAAGTTCATTTCAGCGGGTTTGTTTTGAGCTAGCATAAATCTATCAAATATAAGAAACTTTTTTTATCATAATCCTAGTATCCTTAATGCATTGCTGAATATTAAAGTTCCCAACTTCCAAACCTATACTGCGAGCATGGGTATAGTTGACACAAAATTGTCGCTCTCTAGTCACTCACTCTGGTTTGGCTGTTTTCTTCCCTATACACTGTGTACAAGTCCCTGAATTTGGAAACTGGTAGATTTTTCTGCACAATGACATGCAGACGTTACATGTTCAGGTGGCGTGGGTGGGGTGAGTGGGGGGGTGGGGGGAATTCTGCCTCTTTTGCTTGATGTTGCCTAGTGTTGTTTATTGTAAAGGATCCTACTGGGATATTGTGCTTCATTTAACATGGAGAATATGTCATTTTGTCAGAATAAATTATTTTCTCAGGTGTCAAGCTAGATTGTCAAGGGCGTTGGGACGTCCTCCCAACATGGAAAATAATAATAATAATCCTTGCATTTGATATAGATCCTAAACATATATTTGAGATGCCTCAAAGTGCTTCACATGATACATTAGAAAGTGTAGTCCCTGCGTATTTTGTGGATAAAATATGCGATATAAATTTGTGCTGTATTGTAATAATCTTTTTCATTTAGAAAATGTAATGGTATTTATTGTTTAACATGGCATTAATCAGCACACAGCTAGTTTTTGAATGAATCAGAATAACTGGCATCACCAGCAGAAATCTGTCTCCTCCCTATGTAAATTCCAGTGTGCTCCCGTGTACTTCCTGGTGGCCGATCACAAAACAACATTGGGAGAAGCCTGGGAACCAATTGCCCGCTGACGACCTTCAAAGCCAGGACATGGCATGTGATGGGTGGAGACAAATAAAAAATCAGGGGGAAGTTTCACATTCTCAACATAATCTCATTATATGAGGCAGGATTCTCAGCCAGCGGTAACCATTTTTAATCAAATTTTAATTTCAGAAGAATTTATCTCAAAGCTGGATGAGCTCAATTGCTGACTGGTATATTGGACTCTGTATTAGATCAGGCTAGATCCATATTTCTATCGACCTTTGTTTGATTTCCTATATACACAAATATAAAACAATACTAACTGAACCCTTGTCCCTTATGCGTTCAACATTCTTCACATGAAAAACAAACGGAAAATACTGCAGAAGCCTGGAAATCTGATACAAAAACAGAAATGGCTGGGAACACTGAGTGGGTCAGGCAGCATCTATGGAGAAAGGAAAAGTCAGTCAACATTTTAGGTCCATAACTCTTCATCAGAACACAGTTATTCTTAACATGAACCCTGTCCTAGGAGAGAGACCAGGTGCAGTCTCCCCACCCAGCCCTGGCTGTAAGGACACACTAGGAATTATTGCTTTGTGTAGCTGACTAAACGGTAAGAGAGGGTAGATTTGCTCATTGATTTTTTCTAATGTGAGACTTTTTACACTTAGCACCTTCGACTGAAATGATTTATATCATTGTATGAAATGGGACGTCCTCCCGACGTGAAGGGGCGCTCTATAAATGTAATTTTTGTAATTGTTGTTGTTGTATAATGTCATATTTAAGCGAATGCAGTAGCAGTTCTAGGGTAAACAAAAATCTAAATTCCCTGCTGCTTGATTTTTTTCTAAATGCCTTCCATTCTGGACAGTGAAGCAGTTCAAATGGAGATACAAATGGCATTGCTACATAAGGGAGGAGGGACTAGAGAGATATGAGAGAGGGGATTCAGAGCAGTGTATACTCCTGTAGAGTATAAATACCATCACTGACTGGTTAGGCTAAATGGCCTGTTCCTGTGCTGTAATCATCTATGTAATGCTATGTCCAGTAATTACATGTAATCCTTTCGCGAAGAATTCAATAGACCAGTTTTTTTTCTATGCCTTGCCTGTTTTAGACTATATTGGCAAAGCAGTTGGGCACTGCAAATGAAAAATAAAAAGATTTTCTATCTTGTGCTGTTCTATTCATTCCCGTTAGCTAATTAGGTTTAGCTGGAATCTATATTGAACAATTGCATATGGGATAATGGGTAGCTGGCAGAGAGTTTGCAAGCTGTAATTCAAACAAGTGAAATAGGATGGCGTTCATAAAGCACTCAACCTTGGTTCTTGTGGTTTATGAACATCAACAGCAGCAAGAGATTCAGTCACAACCTTAAACATTCTCTGCTTGTGACATTTATTCTGTCCACTCTGTCATTTGATGCCCAAGGTAGAAATACTATGTCAAATTTTATTTTTCTTATTAATATTTGCCAATTGTGGTGCACATTTTAGAAGCACTGCAGAGTAATTGAAAGGGTATTGAAGATAATATCTAGTGGTATTTGGCTTTATGATAGCAGTAGTGCCGTAATATAACCCGTTTCACAAGAGCCAATTACAAGCAACAACAACAAATTGCATTTATACAGCGCCCTTCATGTAGGGAGGACGTCCCAAGGTGCTGGATAGTCAAAGGTTTGCACCTGAACTGGGGGCTGAAGTCGAGAGGGGTGGAAGGCAGGTGAGAGGATGACCAAAGGCACAGTCAAAGAGGAAGCATGTACATGATACACTATTTAATACTATATACATTGACTGTATTATTTACCAGCAATCAATTATCGATTGTCACTCAGTAAACTAGGAATGATTACATCTCATTGTTCATCCTAAAGGGATGTCACAATGCAAGATCAACAACTTCGATTTATATAGCGCCCTCCATGCCGGACGGCGTCTCAGAGCGCTCTAAATCAGTGAGATAGAGACATAAATGGCTGGTTGTCAGTGTCTACCATGTTTTCACTGTTAATAAAAAAAGGAGCCAAATAACAATACCCATGAATAAGCTACAGTATTATATTATTATAAAAGTTTATAATATTATTCAATAATAATAATTTGGTCACTTAATCCACGACTGTTTGTGGAGTTGCTGTGTGCAATCGGCTGCCACGTTTCGCCCACAAAACATACTGTTAATTTGCTTTACACTATATTCTATGAAGCACTTTTTGAGATGTCTAGAAGTCATGATAAGGCGGTACTGTATATCAAAGACAAGGATTATTGCATAAAAAGGATTACTTCATGTAACACAACTTTTAGATCATTATCAGAAGCTAGTTGAATGTGCTTCACTCATTATTTGAAGGACATATATTTCGACTACCCAATAACCCATATTTATATTGTATCCGTGAAATGTAGTAAAGGCAATGTGAGCTTGGCACAGTTGGTAGCACTCTCAGCTGTGTGTTTGACGTGATGTAGTTTGAAGCCCTATGTTGGGGACTTTCAGTTCATGGTGTAGACTGACACTCGTGTGGGGAGGTGGGAGAGAGCTGCATTGTTGGAGGTCCATATGTTGAACCTAGGTCATAATGTGATTTTGTGTTATGTGCCTGTTCAAGTGGATGTCAACAATTGGAGGGTGAAACCTTGGGCAAGGTTTCTTACTCCACACATCTGCCTAATAATAATCCCTCCAAAAAAACCACAATAATAAAAATTGATCATTCAATCCACGACTGTTTGTGGGACACTGCACTGCTGTGCGCAATTGGCTGCTGTGTTTTGCCCACAAACAGTCAATTCACTTTACATTATATTCTGTGAAGCGCTTTGAGACGTCTAGAACATGTGAAAAGCGCTATATCAAATGCAAGGATTATTATTATTATTTACATGCTTGTTGTTTGTGGACTAACTCTCTGCAGAAATCGGCTGCTGTGTTCTCTCTCAAAATACATATCTAATAACAACTATTGTGAAGTGCTTTGAAATATTTCAATATGATGGGAGCGGTATCAAATGCAAGGATTATTAGTCTTATTATTATTACATAATGTGTAGACATATATTTTTGTGTCTCATTGAAATCACCAATAACAAATAACACACAAACACATTCTGGAGCAAATGTTAAAAAACCTCTTTGGTTTAACATTTCACTACAGGGCTTTCATATTGCAAAACAATTTTTTTATTTGCAGTTACAAAAGAAATCCAGATTTTTCTATCAAACACATATGTCAATCCTTGTGAAGCATTGGATTCAAAATTGAATGCAGTTTTGCGGTTAGCAGCCTATTTAATTACAAAGGCATAATACTACCCTTTAAAAAGCCTATAAAATGTTAACCAGCCCATGCAATACTTTTTTTTAATACTTTGTAGAGACTGATAATAAACACACTATCAAAGGGATGATGTTCAGATTTCAGTTTTCTGAAATAGTGGAGACCCGCAGAAGACATACTGTTTTTTCTAACCTTTCCATTTTGAGAAATTAATTATTATTTTTCTTGTTTAAGGATACAGGGGTTAGGGACAAAGTTGAAATAACATAGTCTGGAATGTCCATGTTTTTGAGCAGAATTTGGCTGCGGATTGCAATGTCTGCTGCACACATGGCTGTCTCAACACGGCAGGTGGCTTGATACAAATGCTGCCTCGTCTGAGCACTACTGACTTGGCCTCCGTCTGTTAGGATCTAACACTGTTTAACCCTTTTAGGTCTTCTCCCTGCTGTACTTCCATTGGTAAACACAGCAGAAATATTAAACATTGTAGTTCCTCATCATCTGGCCAGTCTAGATCCAAATTTGTGTGGTATTTTAGATGTATCAGCACAAAACAGATGGGACAAAACAATAGTTTTCAGAGTTGTTGCTTTTGGAAAGTAGATGTATTATTCTTCTGAATGCAGGTCATAAAGATCTGCAGTAGAGCATTAGCTCGTTGTGAGTACTGCTTCAAATGTGATCTCATTACATTAGGTAAATATTACACTGAATACAGCTACAAGTGAAGATTTCTCGCTCAGCTTTGGGTTAACTGGAATATGGTGATTACAGTAAGCAAAATGTGTGGACAGGGGAACGTTCGGTGATGGATCAGTTAATATGTTCCACGTTTTGAAGCCTAGTCTGTTTTGAACCAGCTTATCTCATCTGGGGGCTACAATGGTCACTGCAAATTGACCTCAGCCTCCCTTGGGTAACTCATGGGTAAGGAGGAGAGAACGTACTTATTCTTCAGTGACCACTGATGAAAAAAGCACACTGTAGATATTGGGTGAAGACCAAAAAGGGCAGACTGATACCTCATGAGAAAAAGCAGCAAATTAAACAGGGTAGGAGTTCTGTTTCTTCATATTGATTTGTGCTGCTATTTGGAGATCAACAATGAGCACTTTAAAATCCAATGTGTGTGAATGTCACTGACCCGTCAGGACCCTTACCAGTTCTCTTACCTCGACTCTGCTCTCGGCTTTGAGCCCTGTTGCCAAGAGATTTCCCCAAACTAGAGTGAGCTGAGCAGTTCCTTCTTTGAGGAAACCTTTGAGGGGGTAGTTTGACATGAAAGAAGGTTCTTGTTTCTGATTTTGTCTGAACTGCTATAAATTGGTGGGTCAGAGAGAATGTAAATGGACCACTGAGTGCTTTTTGGAAATATTTTACAGTGGAGAATAAGGTACAGTATGTTACAGATGTTATGGGCTACTTGAGGGAGGTAGTTTAATAGTGCATCTGAGAGCCTTAACAATTTTAGAGTCCTTTTAACTTACTTCACATCACTTTCCTTTGATATGCTCTTGTCTCCTAGGCTTTTGTTCAGCTTCCTATAATACAGGTAACAACTTTATTTTTGCATTTTTATCCCTTTTAAAATTCTTTCTCATTATTTCTGCCTGTGAATAACTCACAAAATTGCACTCTATCCAGCTGAGGGAGAGAGGATTATGAGTCACAGGAGTCTCTGTAACTGCCTCTGAGTTACTGTCAAATGGGTCACTTCAATTTGGGAAAAGGTCAAGTGTGTCGCTTTTACTGTATTCACATCCCACCTATCTCGGCCTTTCTCTAAGTTGGAATAAACTTGCTCTCAATACTCACAGCAAGTGTTAGTGCCAGGACTAGTGATTATCTGGTTAAAGTGTAAGCGCTCTACTCACTCTACTCACTCACACCTTGGAGTCAGGTACCTTAGCTGCTCACAGAATGAGAGACAGACATGTATACGTGCAAGAGGAACCTGAGACAACGGTATGAATGCACCACAAGTCATGCCAAATGACAGGTTAGGTACCCTGCCCATTGCCACCTGGTGCAGATGGGTTAAATTGTTATGTCCTTTAGTTTGACAAAGATTTAATAGGAACTTGAACAAAGATTTCCCACGGCGTTGGTTTGCGAGTACATATCTAGTACATATCTAGCTGCCCTCCTGTGGACTGGAGCCAGAAGCTACATTTGGAATTTTTCCACTCTAACTCATGGCCAATGGTTCGAACCTCTGGCTTATTTTAATAGGGAGCAGCTAATGAATTCTCTATTAATAGTGCTGCAAACTTTGTCAAATTGCAAATGTTCTGTTCTAAACTCTTGTAAGAACCTTTATGTATTTTGTCCTTTGTCATAAATCAGATCTTGCAGAAGTCCCTCAGCTACTCTCCGTTAACATTGTTAAAATCATATTGTGGCACATTGAATCCCAGGAAAATAATCTTTTTTTATGGCTAATGCATTTGGAAACATGACTTTTGTTGCTCATTTGGGGAATTTGTCAAGTGATAGTGATAGGTTTCCTACATTGGTTGAACGCAATGTCAGTCAACCTGCAGAGAGTGAACAATAAATAAAGCAATAGTTCCAGAGACACAGATTTATGACAGATAGATATTGTACAGTATACAGTGGTGGGTAAATACAGTAGTTGAGCTAAAAGTTCAACAATATAGTAGTTATATAGATAGACAGGTAAATGCATGAGGCTACCCCATGTGGTATATCATTTACATAATTGTGCCTGAATCATAACACATGAATGAAGAAGGTACCCATGGAGAAGGACCGATGTGTATGAAACTACTATCTGTATCCCAGCTGTATTGAATACTTTCTTCCCCACAAGTTTATTACATTTTTTTTTAATATTGCAGCGGGTTATCTGACATGCTGCAGGACGGGCTTTTGCTTTGGGCTTTTTGCTAAGATTCATTGCTTTCATTGTACAAATGCAGATATACACCCTCTGGCCTGATCATTATCTGAACATGCTGCCCTGTTGACTTCTCATGTTAATTCCACTGACATACAAATGTTGTTTTTTGTGTTGAATCCAGATTAGGTGCCACTTCTGAATAAACACTGTTGCCTAAGAAATTCATATTAGAATGACATGGTTATACTTTTTTTTGTCACTTCCTATTAATAATAATCCTTGTGTTTGATATAGCTTTTCATCTCATCTTTGAGACGTCTGAAAGTCACAAAGAGATTGGTCGTGTTTGAGTGTGATAATTCAGGCAAAAATGATTTTATGGGTCTAATCCCTGTGTATATACAATGTGCAATGAATGGAACTGTAGAGATCAAAGAGGGCAATATTTTGAAAGGAAGTGGGAATTGGTGGAAATATTTGAATTGAGAAATAGTCTTGTTTATTTAATTGTGTGCATTTTTTTAAACTATCTCACAGCACATTTCTGGGGCCAAGAAGTTATTCTTGTATTTAGTGTTTCCTTAACAGCTGCGATATCTATTTAGTGCAATTTCTTTAAGCTTTTAATGGAGTATTGTTGATGGGGGAAAATCTTATGCACCATTTTACCAGGTGTGTGAACATGACATGATGTGCTACCTCGTCGGTTATGCTCATAAGATGAAAGTCACATTGAAAGAAGGTTGTGGGTAAGGCAGCAACAACAACAAAATAACAAAATTACATTTATAGAGAGTGCTTTTCACGTCGGGAGGACGTCCCAAGGTGCTGGTATGGGAGTAATGATTACCCGGTCCCCTATCCCAGCAGATCTGGGAGTAATGATTGGTAAATTTACCAAATCTTTGTGGGCGAGAACGTTGCATCCTCTATCGGTATGTAAATTTGTGGACCATGCTGGTGTGAGTTTATGGCTTACACCGCCAGAGTTCATAAATTTAGGAAATTCAGAAATTCAGAAAAAATAGGATTACGTTATTGTCAGTGATACAGTCACTATCAGGATATCTAGGGGAGTGCAAACTTAGCACAGGTGGGTGCACAATGAGCTTAGTCTAGCTAAAGCTTTCCCAGTGTGAAGACCATCATCATTTAACCCTCCCCAATCCCATGTATCATTATAAATTTTGCCATGCAAACAAACAATTTTCTGATACACAGAATGAGGACCTTGTTGTGTATCAAGGACTGACAGCTGTGGACAGGTTGAGAAGCAACAACAACAAAATTACATTTATAGAGCGCCTTTCACGTTGCGAGGACGTCCCAAGATTCTCATTTTAAGATAGATCCAAATTGTGGACGAGATTGGGTGCTGATCTTCCCACTACCATCTAGGCTGAGGCTAAAGAATACATTGTTCTGCGAGCAGCCAAAGACCTTCATGTTCTCTTGGTACACGTCAACGCCAGCACCTTGCTGGGAAGCTGGGGTTCCTGACAACGCCAGAGCTTTAAACTGTAACTCATGTTGTGTTTCTCTGCCGCGTAATTCAAATGAATTTTTCTCTGTCAATAGTTTAGAGGTTAATTTCCCAAAACCTTTACATTTAATCCTGTGAACTGGCTAATAGAGAGGAGATTTTAAAACCAGTGCGATGGGGGTGGGGGGGACACACAATTTGAATTTCAAGCTGTATGCAAGCAGTTTCCAACTTTCTCACTGACCGGAATGCTTAAGAAGGTACACTCTCGCAAGCCTTTTCCCTTTGGCAAGAGAAGTCGTGACAGCTGAAATACTGAAGGAATAAAGTTTAATGTTGTGTGGAAGGGTTTTTCTTTGGTGGTAATGCACAAAAGGTAATTGAGAGCGGCTATTCTGGTGTAATGTACAGCTCGGGGCTGCAGGGGTTGTGTCTCCACAAAGGGTCTCCATTGTACTCTGTCTGCAGTTGCTCAGGTTACTGGCTGTATTGTTCCTGCAATTTGTTCAAACAGTGTCTTAAAGGAATCTGATAGACCGAGTCATGACACCACACTTAGGAAAGCTGTCAGCTGCCAGAAAAGAGTGATGATTTACTGGCTGTGAGGATGGCGATTCATGCTACTGCCTCGCACTGATTGCAGCATTGTCACTGGGAAACAAAAAACCAAGAAAGAGGGAGTTTGAGCGAGAGAGAGAGAGAGGCAGAGAGAGAGAGAGAGAGAGAGAGAGAGAATGAATGAGTGAGTGAATGACAGAGAGAATGGGAGAAATGCAAAAAGGTGAGAATGTCAGGAATGTATTCTATGCAACTGTGATGATCATGTGAGAAATGTAAATCTATTCAACATCTTGTCCTTCTAGTATTTTGGGAGCAATATCACAGGATTCTTTGAGTGGCTGGATAATAGAGTTTTAGAGAGGCAATAGTAAAATAAGACTCTTCATCACATTTTTCAGAAAATGTCTAAAAATTCCAATTCATAATTCTTATGTATTTTAGGCTGACTAACAAATCTCATTAGAGGCTCAAATTGGAAACTGATTTTTTTATTTTTAAAACACCTAGAACTGAGGTTGACCGGATACATAACTTGCGTTTGCCTTAAATTGCAAGCGAGTTCTGATCAGGCTCAACGAGTGGCGATATTGATTAGATCTAACTGCTGCCCATGGTTGATTGTATTTATAGAACACTATTCCATTTAAATTTCAGATATAATTTTACAATGCATTCATGTTTTTACAACCTTACAAGTGCAGAGATAACAAATAACAGTGTCACACGTCTAGTGTAGAGGGCTGAGAATACATCATGGCATGGTAGGGTGTTGGCTCCATAGCATGATGGGTTGCAGAGTATTTAGAGTCAATTATCTTTTCCCTGCGAGGGGTGGTGGGGGGTGAAAAGGAGGGGGCAAAAACAGAGTTGGCAAGTTATTTTCCCTTTCTTTTTAATTAGTTGGATACAGATTGATGTTGGCAAAGGCATATTGTCCCCACACATTTGACAGTACATCATCCAAGTAAATCCTGAAAGAATGATGGAATAAAGAGATTGAGTGAATTTAAAGAAAATAAACATTTTTTTTAAAAATTGCGCTGTTGAGTTTTCAGGTAAATAGTGACTGAATTGTGAGACATGAATAAAACACAAAAGATATAACACGAGAAGCAACTTCACTTTGAGACGGGATCTGAAATGATACACACACAACTGAGTGTGAGCTTTGGTTTGTCACCAGAGTAGAAATGTAAAAAGATTTTATATCCCACAATTTGTGAAATCCTCTGTTAGCATATTGCTGGTGTACTGTGCAATTTTAAAAATATCAATTACAGGAAAACACTTGATGGTCTTTTAACATTTTGTTTATTTTACGCAGGCAACCGAGAGTAAAGTACTATTTTCTCGTGTCATGTTCTGATTTTTATCTCTGTAGTTCTGGGACTGCAGACATGCTGTAGATAAATGAAGAATACCAGCCAGCAGCAGTGTGATATGCTAAATGCCTTTGCAAGTGAGGGTGACTGGATAATACAGAACCAACAATGTAGCAAGTGGCTTACAGTCAGCCTCACAAGTGAGAGTATTTATCATATCACGTTTCTGCCCAATGACATTTTTGATTACTAATGCTGGTACCATGTTTTCAAACGCAAAATTATTTTTTAAGGGATATTTGGTTTATTTTGATTTAGGTCAAGAAAATCAATGGGAGCCGTTTATTGGTGTCACTTTAGCCGTAGAAATCTGCTTTTCTAAACAATTTTGGAAAAAGGAGGAACGCATGATGAAAGAATGATAAATGTGCGAGTGCGAGAGCCAGGCAACGTGATTTGAACAAGTAGAGAGACAGTGTTAGGAGAAGTGAGAGAACTCAAGAAAGAAAGCAAAGAAGCATTTGGGGGTGGGGAGTAGACAGAAAGAGTTTAATTATATTCTCTAATACCACCTGTACAAGAAAAACCTGAAAAGTGTACTGAATTCTAAAGAGAGCTGTTGATTTTGAAAATACAGCAACATTTAACAGACGATTAGTTTTTCAAGTAAAGGTAGAATACAATGAGCCTTGTGTAGCCAGTGCTTTTACTGTTAATTGGTAGCAAAGCAGCCGAGAAAAATGCTATTAATGTTCAGTAATCACTGGGCCAAGTAATAGTAATCGCTGTTTAGGGGCAATCTTATTACTATGTAACTGAGGGCCTGATTACTCTATTAGCCTCTTCTACCCATTCTCCTAAAGCTTGCACAGAAATCAAATTATGACATGAATGACAATGTAAATCATTCGTCTCTACCATAATGGACATAAAAAATTTGCCAAAGGGTCATGCAAAGTTCACACCAGTTAATGAAAGTGGCACTGAGGTAATAGCTTCAACAGGGGGGTGCGATTGGAGCTCAGTGTCTCAGCATCTGTGCTTGTTAAGGCCTCAGCTGTCTAGTCACTTGATTGACTGCATATTCAATATCTACTCATCTTTATGTGTCATACTGCAGATTCACCAAATAATGTATCTCATAAAAGAAGGTGAATGCTTCCCCAAACCTGTGGGAGAGACAGGGGAGAGATTTTAATCAGTGTCACTCTTTTGACGACAGCATCTCTCCGAGTTGACTCTTACAGGGCTAGCGTGCGCAGTGTATTAAGCAGCGAGGAGAAGTGCTTTTTTTTCCCCCCTCCTTCTTCCAATTCAGCTTTTCATTTATTTAGTTCCCTTTGCATTTTCATCTCTTACCTCAGACAGGGAAGGCTCACTCAAAGACATACATGGGACTTGGCAGCTTGTTCCATGCTGTTTTTTAACATGACAAATGACCTCAGGAAAAATTCCCTGCAAGATTTATCCTCTACCCCCACCCCTCCCCCTTCTCCCATAAATTTGATTTTTGATTTGTTTTCTCTCCTTTGCCAGTGCAAGTTTCTATTACTATCGCTTATGCTGGTTCAGAATTGAATTACCAAGCCGGCTAAGGCTTGCATGCTACATGGAACAAGGTAAAATATCAGAAAAGAGATTCTTTAAACGAATGTCAATTGCCCGCGAACACAATTTCATCATTGCTCAATTAATATTCAGAGGTCTGCAGTGGGACTTATAGTCTTTTTGTAATGGTAAAGAGAGAAGATGCACTTTGCTCCCGCCTGATAGTCCTGCCTTAGATATATATGCAGTTGGTCACCTTTTAGTGCTTCAATAAATGGATTTGTACTCATTAGAAAAAGCATGAAGCTGATTATCAAGGTATTACAGCATAGTGACCTGTTCCACTTGGTCTGGAGTTGAGAATAAATTCCATGCAGGGGGTAGTACACAATCCAGTGGCATTTGAGCTAGATACAATGTAAATAAATCTTGTAAAAATACATTTTGAAAAACAGGAGTAAATTCTGAATTTTTTGAATGATCTTAAAGGGTAATTGTAATGGCTTGAATATTGTCGGAGAGTTCCTGTGAGTAGGGACAAAATATTTCTGGTTTCCTATCTGAGGGATCCTATCATAAATTGTCACATTACTAGACCTGGGTGCCTGCCTGCCTGTCTCAATGCCTGATTCAACCACTAACACATAATCTGTTGAGTTGATGCAGGATTGTTTGGTGTGGCGAGGCAGCTTAAATCCACTGTTTGTCCTTTCCAAACTGGAGGCGATATCCCATCATATCCAGCGGTACAAGTGGAGCGTTAGTCTTATTGTTAACTATCCAGAGAGAATGCGTACCACTTGTTCCATTACAATGAAAACTGTTGTAAGAGTAGGGAGGCTTTCCACAATACATCACCATGTTGGCCTTATAGTGATATTGTCACAACAATTGTGTCTCCTACGATGATATCATTGTGGCACGGAGGACTTGTATTAGACTGATTTTGTATACTATACGACACTTTCAAAATCCCTTTTGCTTCAAAATAAAAACAATAATGTCAATAAGATGTGAAAAGCGCTATATCAAACGCAAGGATTATTATTGTGATGATTAAAGCACTTCACGGGATATTATTGTAAACTGAACTGAATGTATATTTTATATGCAAAATGATCCATACTGAAACTGGTAGCAAACCAAATGGAGTAATTTCATTTGATCTGATTTGTCTGCACAATACTGTGTACCAATACCAAGCATGTTTATTGGAAAAGGAATTAAAACAGTTTACCAATATCTGTACATATTCATAATAATAATAATCCTTCCATTTGATATAGCACTTTTCATATCTCAAAGCACTTCACAGAATATACCGTAAAGTGAATTGACTTTTTTTTGTAGGCGAAATGGGGCAGCCAATTGCAAACAGTGCTATCCCACAAACAGTCGTGGATGGAGTGACCAAATTATTATTCATTTATTTTATATTATCCCATTATGTGGATGTATATATCTTTTGTTGAGGTGATGATTTCTGTTTCTATCCACATTGGAGTCTAATTTGCTGTATTTCTTAATGGGATTCCTGATTAAGAAACTTGCATGCAACATGTGGGAACTCACTTCAGCCACTTGTGGATTGGGAGGAGTCTTCATTTGTGAACTCTGAATCCTTATTGAGAAATAAATCCTACCAAGAAATACCATAAATGAGACCCGGATTTATTCAGTTCATGTATTATCCTTTTATGCATATTTTAGAAACAAATAATAGCTTGGATTAGAAACAAACACAGCGATACTGGACAATCAGCTACAATAAGAGTATAGGAATCCCACAGGATCTCAAAGCTATCAGTGTAGCATAATGTGTGATTTCTGTTAACTTGTTATTTTGTACTGCTGCAACTCATTAATGAAAACCTGAGACCATTTTAAATGTCGTTCTCACATTGATTAGTGTGTGGGTGGACAGTTAATTTGTGACCACTAGACTTCTCCGCATAAACCACTGATACCATTTTGGGTTCTAAAGGCTGTTGTGCTACCCTGAACAAACCTATAGGTTTTCTGTTTGCATTTGGTATGATGATGGTGAAAATAATAATAATAATGAACAATAATAAGTATGACATTCAGTATGACAATAATAATCCTTGCATTTGATACAACGGCTTTTCACATCTTATCGATGTCCCAAAGCGCTTAATAGAATATACTGCAAAGTGAATTAACTGTATATTTGTGGGCGAATTGCAATTGCGCACAGCAGTGTCCCACAAACAGTCGTGGATTGAAAATGACCAATTTTATTATTGTGGTTTTTTTGGACGGATTGTTATTCGGCATGTGGAGTAAGGAAACTTGCCCAAGGTTTCGCCCTGAGCTGCCTGGATTCAAACACAGGTCTCCCCAGCTTGGTCTTCCCAACTTGGTCTTCCCAGCTTGCAAGACAAGTGCTCTAATCACTAAGCCACAGGAGCTCCACATTCATTTATTTTATATTATCCCAATATAATCACGTCTTCAAGACATCTCAAGCGCTTCACAGCGTACACTGTAAAGTGAATTAACTATATTTTATGGGTGGAATGTGGCAGCTAGTTGCGCACAGCAGTGTCCTACACACAGTCGTGGATTGAGTGACCAAATTATTATTTTGAAGAGTTTATTATCCCAGAGAAACAATCTGCCAATCAGCTAATAACCAGGTTCCTACTTACTGATATATAAACAGTGGAGCTTGGAGTAAGGAAACTTACCCAACGTTTCGCCCCACCCGGGAATCATACCCAGGTGAACAATGTCAATGTTTTCAGTCCTTCAGTCGCATCCACCTAACCTCCCGCCAACATTCCAGTGATTAAGGAAAGCTGAGCCAAGTCTGACAGCTGGCCACCAGCAACCAATGGCTTCATTCACATCAAATCTCCCAGGTCTTACAAAACACATGCATACACACATTCTATTTTGGAGATGAACACTGCAGAAACTGATCAGGTGATTAGCAATAAAAAATTTTTAACAGGGATTTGTATGTGCATATTCCTGTCATTTTTATGAGGTCATTTACTCAAGTAGACACTGAAAGCCTCAGTAAATCCTCTGGGGCTTACAGTAGATTTTTTTTACACACCCAATCTTGTGGAGATATGACTTGAGGCCATATTTTAGAATGTCCGACCATAGTAAAATATCCCCCACTCCCACTTGATACATGGACATATGCATTGTACTGCTGTGAGAGCGATTTATGCTGATTTTTTTTAATGCTGAGCTGGCCAGATTTCATACCTTGAGATCTGCCAGATATATTCGAAGGATCGTCCAAAGTTTCACAATTGCTACTGTGGTGGCTATGGTCACACTCTCCCTATTGATTGCTTCAATGGTGGCCTTCAAGCAAGCTTTTTTCTCCTTCATTGCGATCACTCTTTGGTTAAAGCATGTCATATGTAGCATACATTACACTTATGGTGCACAGAACCCAAGCTGCAGGTTTCACAATGCTCAGCCCTAGGGACTGGTTTTCATGAGCAATATCTATATTGCTGGGTCTACAGCTGTTTTGCCCCCCAAACTAATGTTTAGATGTTTCTGGTTTAACCACTGTGGCCCACAGCACTCTGCAGTGACCCCAGGGTTCCACTAGTGCAGCTGGGCCAATCTTTTATGTGTTTGTTGGTTGAGCTAGGTTTGCCCTTCTATTAATTTATTACAGGTTGTGATCGTGTATGCTGTTTCGCAAATGGATTCCTATTCATCATCAGAAAGGGCACACTCTAGATCTCTCTCTCTCTCTCTCTCTCAGGGTATTTTGCTGAGCCGTGCTCTTTGAGAACCAGAAATGATTGCTTATCCTTATGAAACTAATTTCTAGAGCTGTGGGTGGTTGGGTAGCCCAGTTAGTCTCATCAGATCAGAAGTATTTTATTTGCAATTACCAATGTAGCTTTTGTAGTGGGTCGAGCTGGATTGTCAGTTGAAGTCACTGAAGGATTTATCAGCTCCTATTGTTGATGAGCTGCAACAGTCTGTATAAGTCAGGACTGGAAGCCCCTCCTAAGGTTCCAGGTGGGAGGTCAAAGGGTAAAAGTAACAGCCACAAAACTACATACCCAGACCATGCTGCTTGACACCTGGGAGGCTGTTTGAATTTGGTATTTTCCTTTGTTGAGAATTCGCTGCCTTGGCATTCACGATTTGCCAGCCGACAAAGAGAACCACAGTCCCAGAGACTGGATTTAGCGAACCAGAAGTGGTAATTAATATAACAAATCGGGTTTCTGACTATCAACCAAGAAGTGATTCGCTCCAAATCATTTACGACTCTGAACAGCAGGGATCCAGAACTGTACCAGCCTCTCTCTCCAGATAGAGCTGTTTCCATGTACCATCACCTTTTGAAATTAGTATTTGATCCAACTGATTAATTTGCTGTACTTCCGTGAGCTTTAAGCTTCATTAAAATCTCTACCTAGCCATAATTAAACAAAAGAACAGTTATTCTTGGGTCGGAGTTACAAGATCTTTCATGTAACTACACAGAATGTACAGCACTCGCTTCCAATTCTCAGCCCATGAATGACAGCCGATTCTCCTACTTTACTGTCCCAATTGCTGTTAAATCACCTTTGGTGTTCACTCAGACTCCAAATGTTTGTTGGGTCAGGGTATCAATGGATGTGGGGCAAGGGCAGGTAATTGGAGTTGAGATACAAATCAGCGGTGATGTTATAGAATGGTGAAATAGGCTCAAGGGCTAAATGACCTTCTCCTGTTTCTATGTAGACCCCGCCTTGCATATCAGATTACGCTTTGTTCACTAACCGTTACATTGAGATTGGAAATGATTCAGGGAACAGCTAGGAAAGGCATATATATCAAAAGCCTGGATACCGGACAGTTGTAACAGTGGTATATTGAAATGACTGTTGTGGGGGTGTATAGCTGAGGTGGGGAAAAGTGGAGCTAGTCTAGGAAACTATGTCAGAGGTGTAGGTGGAATTGGGAATGGTGTTTAAATGGAATTTGAAAATGGTGTGGAGGGATATATTGTAGGTGGCATAGAATGATGAATTCTCACTGTATTTCCCTGTCTGGGTTGGCCATCTCCTTCAATCCACTTTAGTTTGATTTGGGAGAATAGAACACTTCCGGCTCACCAACTTTCCCCCCATGCTACCCCCTGAGTGCTGGTATGCCAGTCTTTATGGTTTTCAAAGGGACCAAACGATGATGACTTCTATCCTTCTCACTGCTTTGATTGTACATCTCGGCACCATGACCAGCATGAGAACTAAATGTTCCTCCCCCATTTCCTCCAGCATCGCTGATGCGATGAGACACTAGAGCAGGCAGCCCTGGGTCTCTGTGTTTGTGACCATCTGGCAGGAGAGGCAGGCACTCGGCTGCTTGTGCTATCAAGCTACTAGAGTTGCTAATGTTTTGTGTTATTTTAGTGTCACAGTCTGTGTTTTTTTTACAATGCAAAGCCACTAATCTAGTTCCAGCTGTTGTGGTATAACTTCCAGCCCCTCTGTTCACGTCCAAGAATGGCTGATTTGTTATTTGTGTACATTAATATTGTCTGAGTGCCAAGAATAGAATTGGTGCTCAGACTGGATTGCTAATGAAAACCTTACATGAAACATTGCCAGGAGACAGAGATAAGTTAATATAGCGGTGCGTCTGAGCTGCACTAGGCTAGTGGAACTAATACTCCCGTGTGGAAGCTGCAGGTGTGTCTGAAAGAAAGAAAAAAAACTGAAACAAAATGCTTCCCTTCAACCTGATTTCTATCTCGGTCCGAAAAAATTACAAGGTGGATTCATGTATTATTACAGATTACATATACCATGACCTTTATTTTGATAGCCGACATACGTCATGGTTAGTACCATGAGTAAAGATCGATTTTAGTTTGCCACACTTAATGACATCTGTTTCATTGTACTCTTGCTCTGCCAATCATTATCCTAAGAACATGAGACCAGTGGTAAACTTTACGAGATTATACTTTTGGAATGATGAATCTGATAATTGGGATTCAAGAGAAAAGTGTTTAAAATAAGCATTTCAAAAAAATTGTGGTACAGTTCATTAAAATAAGGAAGCTTATCAATATTATTAAAATGTGATCAGACCTAGAGCCATGCTACAGCATGCCAATTAACATGCTTAGAACACACTGCCATTATGTGATATGTTTCCAATAATTGCAAACTTGGTTATTTTACTGGAGAGTAACAAAATACTGTAGGACCTAGTTAAATACCAGGTTATAAAGACAGATGTGCGTGGACACACAGTTGGATGTGGAGCATTTGGGTTTATTGACAGAATCCAAGGTGTTGTCCTTCAGATGAGATGTTAAACCAGGGTCCCATCTGCCTGTTCAAACAGGCATTGAAGATTTCTTCAAAAAAAGAAGGGAGTTTCAGTTAAAAATTGGTTTATTATCTCATGGCTGTTTGTGGAACCTCAATGTGCACAATATGGCTGCCATGTTTGTCTCCAACACACAAAAGTAATTGCTACAAAATGCTTTGAGACATTTTGATGCAAAGCACTGAAAATGCAATATCTTCCCTTTTCTATATATATAGTATAATGAACATATAGAAGTGAGATTAATTTTGCATTCGGAGGGTGGATTATTCACTTTATTCTACATACTGTATTATAAAGCAGTGATCTGTTTTTTTCAACGGTAAAAAAAAATGTTCTTTATGCTTGAGAATTCGAATTTGCTTTTGTTTCCTTTAACTAACAGCACTTGGCTTGTAACAGATGCTGCAGAAGTGGTTTACATAAAAATTACAGGTAACAGATATTTTAGTCACTGTTCTTTTTAATCTCCCTAATATCTGTAACAGCCATTTGAACATATCTTCCTACAAATTGGAAGGATATAGGCGTTTGTGGCCCTGAATCTCTGCATAGTGAGTTCCAAACCTCAGCTGAGCTGGCTGACAGAGCGGCTAGAGTGGAGGATAAATTCTTTCCCATAGTGTAAGAAGGGCAGAGTTGATAGCTGAGTCAATGCGTGCCTCTCTCAGCCTCTCTGTAGTGCCCAGAAATCAGATCATCCGATGTTGAGAGAGGCCTGGGAGCAAGTCACCTCCCTGACCTTCCTGTCAGGAAATGATGCATAGTGTAGGGAGACTGAAAATAACGGGGGAAAAATAAATAAAATATAAGGGTGGGGAATAAATCAGAAATACTGAAGTTTGTTTCTTGGGACTTACCAAAAGCCATTATTACAATTTCGAACCATTACTACATTTTGAAAGCGCAGTTTGCTATCAGATGAACCTGTGACCTCATAAGAAAACAAGTACCTTGTGACAAATTAGCTGATAGCAAATGAGAAGTTGTGTGTATATGGGAAACTTTTACCTCATCGGTGATTGCTGATGCATGAAGCAGAGGAAAAGCCTGAGACAAATGGGGGCTTCATTATTCATTATTGCTGGTCACCTCAGCATCTTGTTCACTGACTCATCCATAAAAATGAAATAAATCCTTTAAACTGTCTTTAGGGTCTAACTGTGGAACAAAATAGTTTTCGAACAGAATTGAAATTTGAAATGACAGACCAAGTGGCCAGAATTCTAATTCTGTTCAGAAATGTTCAATAAGACACAATTCAAATCCCAAATGTAATGTCCTGGTCTGACTATTTTGGAGATAGCTACTTGCAGTATAGATACAGATTTGTCAATAATATGAAAGCATTCAACTCCCTTTCTTAGTCGATGAACAATTTCAGCAATGATTGCAGTTTAAAGCATGTCACAAAGCGTGTGTCTTCGTACCGGGTTTTGGAAATGTATTGTGAAGGTGTAAATAAAACACAAAGATTTATTTCCCTGTTACACAACACAGTGTGTGTTGTACTTTGCAGAGGTCAAAAAGGCAAAGTTTCACCAAAGGGTGAATTCACACTGGGACCAATATCTTAGGGTCAAACCTCTAACAACTACAGTAACAGAGTTAGCAACCTGCCTCAGAGGTCTGTGCAAACAGCACTAACTAAACCAATTAATGCCACCTAATCATCTCTGATAGACGGTGGCAAGTCCTTAATATTTTGTCAGGCAGTGTGGCCTTGCCAGTAGGTTATTCTTCAAATGGCTAATGCTATAGTCCTAACCAAATTAACCTCTGCCTGAATGGGGTGAGAGGGAGGTTGTTTGCCGGGTGACTGCACCTTAGGGCCGAAGGAAAGAAAATAAAATTGGGCTCAAATTTGATCAGGGACCCCTGCATGCACCCAAATGCACACATACACAAAATATTGTCAAGCAAGTCTTAAGAAGCACACGTTAATCACTTGCTCCTTTACCGAGAACAGCTTTCCCAAATGATAAACACAAGTACGAGAAATTTGATCAGTAAATGAACCTGACGTGCTATAAACTGCAAAAAAAACTTGTGTCAAAATAAGTCCAAATTCAGTTCCGTATTTCAACTGTCTTCATCACTTTAACAAGCAGAGAAGTGAGTGATTTTAGTACAGATTTACTCTCTTTTGTTTTAATGTATTGTGCTCTCTCCCCATGCTTCTTACTTCTTACATGCTTCTTCCAGTGCCTTGGGGCATCCTTCTGATGTGAAAGGTGCTATACAAGTGTAATTGTGTTGTTGTTGTTGTTACTGTTCCTTGGCTGAGAGAGAGAAAGTAAGCAACCTATTTCTAAGGTATGTGACAATGGGACTCATGAGCTAGCTCCCAGGAAGTGCTCAAGAGAAAAATTCTCTCTCAAATTGTTCAAGCTCCCTGCCTATGTAGCATGGCTGAGATTATATTCCACTGTCTTGTAAATGAGCCTTCAGAAAACACTCAAATGGGGTTACGAAAACCTGAACCGGGTGGCCTTCACCAGTGCTTTGTATGGAGACGCAGGCTTGTGTATTTATGGGCACTATACCATTAAAAGGACGATTAAATACTGAAGAGAATTCAGAAGCAACAATAAGAAATTGCTTTTATATAGCACCACTCACATCGGGAGGAGGCCTCAAGATGGTGAAAGAGTTAATCGACACGGCATAAGCTTCTGTTGTCGTGTGTCTGCAAAGAACAACAAGTAGGCCGAGAGATCTAAGATCTTATTTTCATTAGATAAAATAATTAGGGGAGGGCAGAATTAGGGCCTGTATTACGTACAGTACATTACAGCATTCAAAAAAAATTGTGAGTAGGTCTACAAGGCATAATCCTTCAGCGGAAGTGGTGATCAGAACATTGTGTTCCCATCACAAACTAATGGATATTAGCAGCAGACACAACAACAGCTCATATACTGCGTCAATTAACTCCTTCAAAAGATAAGTGTCTGCTTAAGAAGGGTGCATGTAACTGAGCAAATAATCTCCGCATACAGTGCTGCTGGAATGGAAGGGGAATATTGTCTGTGATATTAGATTTGAATAGCAAACAGGTGGATGTGGGGTTTGGGGTTTTAGGGTATTTTAGGATTTTTGCTCAATTGCCTTTGGGGATCGGGAAGTACTTTGCCGCTGGAAATGATTCAAGCACTTCCCCACGTGAAGGGGTAATTAAAGTTGTTGTTGATTAGTGGGGCAAATCCACACATTTCCCATGATGTAGACCTTTGCAAGACAGTTGGACCACAAGCAGGACCACACAATGCCTCAGGCTGTTATTGTGCCATTGGCCACTGGGAAGTGCAGGAAAGAAGCTCGCCGAGCACTGTGTCTGATGTTCCCTCTCTACTGGTGAGCAAATGTACGGCCCAGGTTCTACACCTCCTCAAGGTTGAATAAGATCAAGGACTCAGCAGCGAGTGGAGTATCACAGCAACAAATCATAATTCTTCATGATTCAAATCAACTAATATTGCTGCTCGAGTTTGCCTTTTGTTTATTTAAGTCCTGAATAAAGGCAGGATATTTATATGGGGTTTGGGAAGAGACCTCTGTTGACTACTAAGGGTAGCCCATGGCTGTGTGTGTGCACAGTGGTCTGAATGGTATCCTTCAGTGCCGTAACGTGCTATGACTACGAGGGAAGAAGGTTGAAGTGCATTTCGAACATGATATTGTATTAATCTGGCTTTGGGGTGTGCAGTGTTAAAAACATTTCTAACTATGTCTCTTCAAGAATGAAACAGATTGCCGACCAGTCTGCCTTTAACAGGTCGTATCCATCAAAAACACTTACAGTGTCCATAAATACAAAACCACTGATAGCTTTTTAAATGTATCGGCTGCTGCCTGTTTCAAATGAGACATCAGTTGCTAACCAGAATTCCTGAACGCTATGTGGGGAAATGCTTCTCTGTCTTTCTTAGCATTTTTTATTAAAACCCTTCTCCTCAAATCCGATTGATTCAGATGGCCGCACTTGTGCCTTAATTTGATTTGAATTTTTGTTGTTGTTCACGGGGAAGCCCAGGGGGCAGGTCAAGTTACCACATATCAGTTTGAAATGAAGCAGTTTTTCAACAGAATTCAGGATCTAAACGGGATAAGGCAAAACAATTCAAATTGGTTCAAGAATTAAAACAGGCAGTGAGTACTCCATACGGTTCATGTTTGATTGTATCACTGAACGAAGAAGCAAATTGCTCAGTGTTGGAATGAAGTGAACATCCCAAACATATCTTGGGAGATTGGTGCTATCAAGTTTTAGGCAGTTAAATGCACTTTTAGAACTCGTATTTTTGTGGGAACAGAGTGGTGAATAATATACTATACATCAACAACAAAATTACATTTCTATAGCGCCTTTCACGTCGGGAGGATGTCCCAAGACACTACATCTTTATGTGAGTTGTATTACAAACATTACTGAACAAAACATTGTCTAATTTAGTTTATGCTTGACAGTACAGTCATACTGCATTTCACCACATTGATATAGTGTTGGTAGTGTTGAATCTGGCCCTGGATGACTCTCAGGCTGGAATATGAACCGTAGTGCACCAAGAGTGAACGTCTCGCCAGCTAGTGGCTTCTTATCATAGGATTGCCAATCCAATGAGTATTATATCAATTAGAGGCAGTTTTTTCTGCTGCGTAAATATGGATACTAAATATTGGTTGGGCTGAGATCATCATCCAAACCTATTTCACTTAGTATTCTTACTGCTCCCAGAGTGGAGGCTTTCATTCTATTAACTGGCGCTACATATAACTCAGGTTTCAGAGAAGACACTAGTGTTCTACTCTACCGCACTGTTCCATTCCCCTTACGTGTTCTGATCCAGCATTGATATTTTAATAGCCACCTAGGAGTGTGGGTTTCAGAAGACCTCATAAACCACAAGCTGGGTTTGATTTGTTTATTGGATTCCTGAAAATGGATTGCTGCATTTAAACTAGTTCTGCTCTTTGTAATATGCAAATTTTGTATTTTGTCCACCCACGAAATACTTGCTGAAGAAACTTGGAGGCTACAGAGTGTTGTGATTGTAGTTGTCTCGAACTGCGGGAAAAACATTTGGAGTGTACTTGTGAGCATAGCACGCAATTCAGACCGTAGTAATACGATATCAATGATTCTGAAACTGCAGTGAAATCTTACCATGTGATTCAAACTGCAGCGATATGGGCTTTTCTGTGATTGTTTGTTACTGGCAGACAGGAGGCTGGTGCGTATTTATTCCACTTTGATCTCGGATCCACAGTGAGATAATCGAGAACTGTGTCAAAGTAGTAGTCGTCATGAATTAATATCAGAATGGTTCAGAAGATGGGTACCTACCTGACTTTTTTTTTTACACTGCAGTTATTTATTTGTAGGTGATTGTTTTTCGCCTTGCAGTCATTTTATTTTTATTATGGGTCACAATAATAAGAATATAATTCTATTCTCCCGAACAAAGATATAGCAAAGTAAGCACTGGCATCAGGTATCTAATGGGATATACAACTATGGAATGGTTGCAATTTCAGAATCCCCTTGTTTTAACATCTATATTGATATATTTTGTTTGTACTGATAACACACGTATGTCGTGAAAATCAGTGCCTTATCAGCTAGCATCCACACTGATAACCAGCGTTTGCGCTGATTTTCAGTATCTATATTGATCGGAAGCATCTGCACTGATCACTCATCTACAGACTGAGAGCCATCATTCTGAGTCCTGCAGCTCAGTGGTTAGAGCATTCGCCTTACAAGTGGGAGACATGGGTTCAATTCCAGGCAGCGCAAATCCTTGGGCAAGTTTCCTTCCTCCACACGCCTAATAATAATCCATCCAAAAAGCAATAATAAATTGGTCATTTCAATACACGACTGTTTGTGGGGACACTGCCGTGCACAATTGGCTGCCGCGTTTCACCCATAAATGTACAGTCAATTCACTTAACAGTATATTCTGTGAAGCGCTTTGAGATGTCTAGAAGACGTGAATAAGCGCTCTATCAAATGCAAGGATTGTTGTTATTATTCTCTGCACTATATGAACTGTTCCAGCGCCTTGGGACGTCCTCCCGATGTAAAAAGGGCTATATACACGTAATTTTGTTGTTGTTGTTTGAACTGGCGACACCAGCAGAAAATATGCACATTATATTCTCTTGAAAATTAATGCTGACAGTCATTATTTGTCAAAATTCTTTCCACACGAACCCACTACACTCTCTCTTGTTACTGCTGATAATGTTTTGCTTCAGCCACGAGCCGCATTTTAATGAACCCCTCCCCAAAGTTGTTTGTGCTCTTAGCTTGATTCAATCACACCATCTATGTATAGGTCAGGTTACTCAGGCAAGCTCCCATTACAACCGAACAAGGTAGAAATTGCAAAGAAAAATGCGAATGTTGGCTCCAGTCGGGTGCTGATAGGAATCACTGATGAACAGATACATGCTTTTTGAGGTATTTGATTACAATATGATGCACCCATTTGCTAATCTCTTCATCTCTGGTCAGCCACATTACACATCACATTGGAAGCGAGATATGTTCTTTAGGGCCAATGAGTGTTACATGCCATTTGTCAGGATTTTTTTTGAGCTCTGGTGACTTAACTGTGATGACTTAACTCTTGTTAGACATCATGGCTGAGCTGTAAATATTTCTGAATGGAACCAGACGCCAAAAGGATTGATTCTTGGTTTGAAAAATTCATAGTACTGTACAGTACTTTATTTTAACACAATCAAGTACTCTATCTGATACGAAAAAAAAGTCTTCGGAATGGGAGAGTAAAACACTTTATTGTATGTTTTATATGTTTTCTAATATTTTTAACGAGACACAGCAAATTAATTCCTGTAGTTATACATTAGTAATGGGATATCAGTTGGATGAAGGAAATATTTAATTATTAATTTCAGTATTAACAATTTAAATTGTTTTCTCAGCTCTCGCCTTGCCAGCCAGATTAAGACAAGTAGGCGAGTGTAAGGAACATTCATTCAGAGCCTTATGGGTTGGGAAATGCCATTTGAAGTAGGAGTGGAAGAGACAGACTATTTTAAACATAAAGCTACCATTGAATGCTCTATTCAAAATGGTCAGGAAATCTGCAACAGGGGTCATTCCAGTCAATTTACAGTCAGCTCCCTTTACTCTGTGAAACGGTTTGAGACGTCTTGTTAATAATAACAATCTTTGCATTTGATATAGTGATTTTCACGTCTTCCAGACGTCTCAAAGCGCTTCACAGGATATACCGTAAAGTGAATTGACTGTATATATCTGGGAAAAACGCGGCAGCCAATTGCGCACAGCAGCGTCCCACAAATAGTCGTGGATTGAGTGACCAAATTATTATTGTTTTTTTGGAGGGATTATTATCGGGAGTGTGGAGTAAATGAACTTGCCCAAGGTTTCTCACTGCTTGGAATTGAACCCAGGTCTTTTGCTTGCAAGACGTTTGCTCTAACCACTGAACTACAGGACTCCATAAGGCTCTATATCAAATGCAAGGATTATGATTATTATTGTCAAAATCTCAATTTCAAAAGTGGCGGAGAGACAGCTTAACGACTTTAACATGTGGGACAGTTTGTTCATGGAAGCAATGGAAGTCGACAGTGCGGGCAAATTCCAGAGGAAATTGAATATTTCTGATGGTGAGGGATTTGGGAGATGAGGAGAACTGGGATTTGGAAAAAAAGGACTGGCCAATTATCCTTTCAGAATTTGCGTGCTGCTATGTAAAATGAGTTTGAGATCACCAGTAACAAGAACTAATGGCTTATCTGTTTGACTAGGTCAGAAACCCCATGAAATTAAAATTAATGTAAATAGAAAAGAATGACAAATTCTACTTAAATTTGTAGATTGTGGTGATGGTCGAACTGCAGTGTAACTGATTCTCCCACCCAACCAGACCAATTAAGAAATGCCGTTCCATTAACAAAACCAATGAGATAAAAGGAACATTTTACTCACCACAGGCATTCTCGTATTAAAAACCATCTACTGTGTTTGTTCAATAAACAGAGCCACTTTGAGACCTTACATTAAAACAATAATCGACTCAGAGGAAGCACTATTGACGAACAATGCATTTCAGAATTTAATTAGAGTCAACCACTTTTCACAAACTGTTATCTCTTGTGGTTGGTGGTGGGGAGGGAGGGGTGGTGTAGTGCTAAACTTAATGTTGCTCGATTCACAGAATGGGACACGAGGGCAAAGGATATACAACAACAACAAATTACATTTGTATCGCGTCTTTCATGTCAGGAGAGTGTCCCAAGGCATCGTACAAATAAATAAGATACATTCTCAGGCCTTTTCCAGTGCTATTCTTAATCAGGTAGTTGAGGAACCCACACACTACCAGTCTGCAATGCCTTGCCATCGGGTTTCTTTAGCCCTTTTATTTTCTAAAAATGTAACATAGACATAAATCGGTTAGTCTTCAGAATGGTTTGTTCAGGTGAAAAGAATGAGTAGAATGTTTCAAAGTAAGAAGTAACAAGGTTGGGTTTTTATATGAGTTTAGAACCAGACAGCTTTGCCCTTTAGCTTCTAAGGGCAGAGTGAGGACCTTTAGCAATCGACAAAACTGGTATAAAATAATGAGGCAGTAACTTTTCATAGTGCAACCTGTTAAAATCCAGTTTTCTCTCGCACTAGCATGCTCCCATTGATTTAAGTGGAAGATTGCAAACAAATTTGTTTTGATGTAATTTGGATTTTATTTCAACTTGTCATGAGGATTTAGTTTACAATCTTCCTCCATCATAAAAGAATCATACAGATTACACTGGCTGATGTGTGATATCTTGTCCTCAAAGAGTATAATTGCTATGTTTTGTATGTGATATGAGGCTCATGAATCCATCTAAGAGGGTAAATTGTTTTATTGAATGCTTGGCAGATAAGAATTCATATCTCGCCTGCCAGACAGATAAGCATGTTCGTCACCAGACTAATAAGCAGTTTTGGGATATAAAATTGCAAACTATTTCAGTTCTTAAAGTGTCATCCAGCCTTTGTTGAGCTGATTCTACAATGTTCCTGTTTATTCACCAAGATACGGATTATTCGGCGTGTCTCCCCGATAAGACAATGCCTTTTTGGGTTGAAGAAGCTCTGTTCCAAGATGTAACAGGAGGTTTGATGACATTTAAAGGGTTAGAGCACAAAGTTTGGCACAAACCAAATCAGGTGTGTGTAGCACTCTCTGTTCATGTCACCTGTAGCATTCGATATTACCTTTAACCCTCCGAGGTTTCCTTCAGACTTCCCGACAGGATTCTGCCGGGAGATTGACTAAGCAGAGCCAGTTATTGGTATGGGTTGCATTATTATTGAAAAAAGAAACAGGTTAGTGCAAAGGTGCCCGGTGAAACCTGCAGACTTTGAAAGCTAGTCTGCCTCTAATTCTAACTGAAAGCAGCTGAATGCAGCAGGGAGCTGAGGCTTACATGTGGCACAACAAAAAGATAAAACGTATGGCTGTTAAAAATAACACACTAATGATTACATTTTTTTCCTTACTAGGGAAAAAAAATTATTAGAATGAATTATTACCATCAAGGCTACTTTTCCAGTAAAAAGAAGAAAAGCATTCATTCATAATTTATATCTTCAATTACTATTAATAAAAAAATTTAAATGGGGAATTGCTGGGGTAGATTACATATAACATTGCATTAACATTTGGTTCAACATTTTCTTCCCATTTATTATAAAATTAATAGAGATATGTAGTGCTGACTTTTTCATGGCAATATGATATGAATATAATATTCTAATTGTACATTCCATATATTACCATAATATACAAGTCAAAATGCAGCTATAATAAGGTTTGAATTTATTTGAGAGAATAATATTGACTAAGAAATGTGTTCCCTCACGCTCGCTTATCCAGTTCACAGATACTCAGCTCAGCAGTCGGCAAGGTAATAGAGAGTGAGAGGGGCCACTGAGTTTCCCCATAGGGACTGCAATCAGTGTCGATCCATAGATCAATCAGCAGGAGTCAAGCATTCGGTGGCAAAAGTAGACATGGATGTCATTGATCATAGAATCCTTTCTTTCCCATATACACACACCAGAATAATGGAAAGTCTTGTCTTCGGGTAAAGGAGTCAGTGGGATTGGGTGATGTTAGGAGGAGTGACATAAACACTCCCTGTGTTACCATATGGCCACCTGTATTTCTGTGACATTAACAGCTGTGTGGAGCTTGTTTGTAAATTGAACTTGGCTCTTTCACTTGTGTCTTTGCATTGACACTGTAAAACACCCTCGCTGTTCTATAACATTTCATGGACCTTTGTCGCACTCTACTCTTACTCCGTTGGACAAATTAATCCTAACCTTTTCCCTGAGCATTTACACAGTGCAGAAGATGCATGAGATAAATGTGGAATACTAATGGTCTCTCCGCACTTATAATAATCCCCATTAAACCAAACAAATGCAATTTTAATCAATTATGTTGTTTCTAAAAAAATTATCCACACATTTATTTCATAAGGAGAACACACAAATGTCAATTTCCTTTGCAATGGTGGCAATAAATTATCTCTTTACCCATTGAAACAGTAGTTTAATATGTTTCTGTTGTGCAAAAATCTCATAATATGATTAACCCGTGAAAAATAGAAGCTGGCTAATGCAATGTTGAGACTACATCGGATGCAATTGAAACTAGCAAATAGGAATTGCTGGCTGGTCACTGAGGTCAACACTGTGATCTATGTGCTTGAGTGTTTGTCACATTGAATGGGTTTGAGGTGCTTTGGGAAGAGAGTTGGATAGAGGGATTGTGGTTTCAGAGTGATTGTGTAGCTAAAACAGAGAGTGGCAGTACTCTCACATTAGGCCCATTTTAGTTACTGTGTGGATATTTGTTTGTACGGTGGTATACTATACCCAATATCCACACTAGGTTGAATATAAATCTGTAGAATTCACACTTATAATAATCTCCGTTAAAGTAAAATACAATCACTTAACATTCTTTGAGGACCCTTTCTCACAGGAGACACAATATCTCAGTCAATTCACTTTACAGTACATTCTGTGAACAACAACAACAACAATTTACATTTATAGAGCGCCTTTCACGTCGGGAGGACGTCCCAAGGCGCTGAACAGGAGGCGTGTGACCCGAGCTGGGAGGGGAGTGTTTGGGAAGGGGTGAAACACGAAGGGGAGGTAAAAGAGTTTGGGGTGGAACAAAAGGCACGATCGAAGAGGAAAGTCTTCAAACCGGCCTTGAAAGAGGAAAGGGAAGAGAAGCCCTTTAAGACATCTAGAAGACATGTAAAGTGCTATATCAAGTGCAAGGATTATTATTATTATCTCATGGTGGGGGGTTACAGAGACTTTATTTGTGTGCAGTACTACTAATAATCAATGTGCATGATTAGGCTTTAAGTTTGCATGTGATCACTCCATCAACCTACTGCAGGTTGTGTACATGATATAGCAGCAGCTGTATTTTCTGACTAGACTGTGGCCAAATTTGAAGCACACGGGATGCTAAGTGTACTATGCCTGGAATTCACCTGAGGTCAGCAACTTTTATAATGAGAGCGTCTGCAGTATGGAATTTATTGCATACCCCTGGTTATTTCATTTCAACAGTGTGTTAATGATGGAAAAGAAACTTGTTATGTTGGCTAATTTAAAAACTCCCTTGCAATTTTGTTTGTCTTTATTTGGAGTCACTGTTGGGCGGCCCACTCTTAATAACTATTAAGGGAATTATATGGAAAATAAGTTTAATAGTGCCTTTTGTCTGGTTGGCAGCCAGATTGTCATGCTGTTCTCCATGGCAGGTGGGATGTCCACTTCTGGAGAGGTGTGCAACTCAATAATAATGATAATCTGTCCAAAAAAAACCCACAATAGTAAAAAAAATTGGTCATTTTCAATCCCCAACCGTTTGTGGGGACACTGCTGTGCGCAATTGGCTGCCGCGTTTCGCTCACAAATTACAGTCAATTCACTTTATAGTATATTTTGTGAAGCGCTTTGAGACGTTGATAAGATGTGAAAAGCTCTATATCAAGTGCAAGGATTATTACGGTATTATTATTAGTATTATAACACAGAAAGTCTCATCTCTGGTGGGTGTCTGAATGGTTTAATCTGCGACTCTGCACAGATGAGCTGTGAATTAGAACTCTCGAGCCAGACTGATTGCTGTCAGCAAGATCCACCTGATCTTGAGAACAATGTTTGTGAGTGTAGGGGATGGACTGAGAGTGTGGGTAGCAGTGGGCAGAGGAGAGGTGCAGTATGTGATTCCAGCATTCTGCTCCCATGCAGACTCCAAAACATTCAAAGAGAAGTATGGAGGGGAGGGGACACAGTCTGGAAAGAGCCTCAGTGAAAAAGAAATATGTCTGGCAGAGAAAGGAGCCCGCAGAATGTGCGACTCCAACATTTCCTCCCTTTCTCCCTCCTTTGCCCTTGCCCATGGTCTAAGACGTGTCTAAGGATCTTGGTAGAGACATGCTCAAGTATTTTTACGCTTAAAAAATACTGATCATTCTCAGTTGCAGTAAAACAGCACCTGTCTTGGGTGTTGCTCCATGGTTTAAAACACGAGTTTACTAGTAATTCATTAAATGTACGTCTTTATGTTTTAAGTGATTTATATCATGCTTTATGTACAAAAATATTTCAGATGTGGGGGGGGGGGGGGGGGGGAAGGGGATAAGAGTTGTGTGCTTTGTTCATTAAATCAGAGCCTTTAGGCCAACTTGTAGAAGGGGAAAGTCCCTGGTCTGTTTTTTACTCTTGCAGAAATATCAAAGGGAGGCATTTTGTTTGGGCCATGCTTTAACATCTTACAGCAGTCCTGCACTCTGTGTGATCACCTTGAACACAGTTTGACATCAAATCACTGAAGCACGAGGAAATGTATTGTGCTGATGAGGCTGAGATTGGTGAATCACTTTGATATTCCAGAAAAGAAACCCAAACCAGTGAATTATTCCAGCCTATAGCACTTAAACAGAACAGTCACTAAATTTCCTCAGGCACTTTCCCTCTCTGGGAAGTCTGTCCACTATTTTTAGGATGGTGTGGGTGATGTTTCCAACACTACTGCTTCTGGGATAAACATACAAGTTCATGGATAGCAACTTGTAGCCTCCGAGTAATCATTTTAAGTCACACATCTTCCTCATCTCCTTGTTCCATTCCCCAGTGGCTCTCTATAATAAGTTTTACAAATATAGCTAATTCACTTGGGTTGATCTGCAACTTATCTCTAATTAAACCCATTTCTGTCTTTACTTCTTTCTTTTTCTCTGTTTTTTTCTCAAGCGTTCTGGGACGCTACCCTGTGTGAGGGGCACGACACAAATGTAAGTTGTTGTTGTTGCTCTCCCTCTCTTTATCTCTGTCTCTTTCCTTCCTTTCTCCCACAGCAATTCACGGTGAGTGATTGTAAGCAAGTGGACTTTAGAAGAGGCATCACAGATAATAATAATAATCCTTGCATTTGATATAGAGCTTTTCACATCTTATCAATGTCTCAAAGCGCCTCACAGAATATACTGTAAAGTGAATTGACTGTATATTTGTGGGTGAAACGTGGCAGCCAATTGCGCACAGCAGTGGCCACACAAACAGTCATGGATTGAAAAGACCAATTTTATTATTGTGGGTTTTTCGGATGGATTATTATTAGGTGTGTCTGTGGAGTAAGGAAACTTGCCCAAGGTTTCGCCCTGATCTACCTGGATTCGAACACAGATCTCACGCTTGTAAGGCAAGTGCTCTAACCACTGAGCTACAGGAGCTCCAAATGAGCCTGGTTTTAGCCTTAATTCCACACCGTGGTGTGTTTACCTAGTGAGCCATTGTATAACAAAGACACAATTGCAGAGCTGGTAGACTGACCAGACAACATATTCATGTTGCTCTCGGCACTATTCTGCTGTAACTCTCGATGCGCCAGTTTTCAGCTGGTATTTTATTAAATTGTGATTTAAAATTACTTAAATTCTATCGCCAGTTGAGAATGTTGCCATTGATAATCTCATTGAGTTTTTTTTGTTTAATTGCAATCTCAGCAACACTGTGCTCTCTGCAGGCGCACCAAGGGACCACCTTCCCCCCCCCGCCACCCCCCCCACCGCCCTGTAGCCTTTTAGCTTGGCAGGTTCACATTTCAGACAATCTAGTCTTCGCATAGTTAATGGGATTCCACTGCCCTCCTCTGCTCTCTCCACCTGATTGATGAACCTTTAAATCTGCACAGCTTCCGAGTAGTAATTTGAATACGAAGTAGATGAGATTCCGTTACATTTTTATGCAAATGAAAAATAAATTAAACCCTCAAATAACAAAAGCAAATTAAAACACACCTCTGTAACAACTCTCACTTCCTACCCGTGCTCTAACCATCAAATGTGCCGAGGTGATCAGAATATCCCCAAATCAATATCGACAATGGATTTCACATTTGCTGTTTCATTAGTTTCATTGCATAACTCGCTATGAGATTATGCCAACATCCCCATTCAAATTGCTGCATACTTGAAACAATTTGCTCATGCATAACTGAGGCATCTTTAGCGTTTTCTAGAATTGAACACTTTTCCTAGCTAAGTAAGTAATGGAGTTTAAAATGCGAATGTGCACTTGTAGACCTTATGCTGCCCAAGTTCAAATACATGCAGATTCCCTTAATTGTGTAATTGATCACCAATGTATGGCTATCCAGTTGCTCCTGATAGGCTTATCCCTTAAATACTGCAGATCAACCTAGTTGCTCTGCTCTGCATTTTGGCAAAAAAACTCTTGTCTATTTCTTTCTGATTTATTTATTCTGTGAATTGGATGTGCCTCCTATTGTGACATCCTATATGCAGTATTAAACTTTACTTGTCATTGTTCAGCCCCAGTGCAAAACCTGCCCACCTCTTTTTGTATGATCTTAGTTCCTCCTCCTCTGATTCTACACAGCCCACTTCAGTAGTTCAGAATCAATAGAACTATTTTAAAGTATGAATAATAGCTGTGGTAATAATAATAATAATCCTTGCATTCGACGTAGTGTTTTTCACGTCTTATCGACATCTCAAAGCACTTCACAGAATATAAAGTGAATTGACTGTATATTTTGTGGGCAAAACGCAGCAACCAATTGCGCACAGCAGCGTACCCACAAACAGTCGTGGATTGAAATGACCTTCTTTTATTGTAAGTGGTAGTGGGAAGAGTTAACAAAGTCACTACTTTGATAGTTAATTGAGATTCCTTTTACTGTTCTTGTCTGGCATTGAGAAATACCTGAGCCGCATGGTCTGTGGGTCAGTACTGTTCATTTTGTTGGACAATTTACCAAATTGCTACTTGAAATTAAAAAAATGTGGTGGGCAGATCAAAATCCCATGGATGCCAGACATTCCCTTTAATGTCAAGTGCGTCTGAGATGTGTAGGGATGAGAGGCAGAGCCCGGATGTTCAAGTGTAGGCTTCTAGTGTCAACAGGATGCGTCTTGTAAACAGCCCACAGATGGAATAAATTTAGAACCAGCACTCTGTGGGGTTCCAGGACTGAAAATTCAGCCAAAGCTGAATAAACAAACATGACTCTTTATGTTTTAATCTGCTGCTGAAATTGTTATTCTAACTGCAGAGCTCATCCTTGGATGACTGACTACGCTCCTAACCGTGTTGACCAGAAAAGGGCAAAATAATTAGAGATTTAAAGGTGTTTTTGGTGTGTCTTCCCACGAGAAGTTTGCCTTAAAGCACACCAATATACTGTAAACCCGCCTTTTGCTTCCTTTACTCAATCTTCAAACAAGCTTTAGGTGCTCAAGTTACATTTGTTGATTTTTTTCTGCCCCCGTGGGACACACTTAGGAAGTAGCCAAAGCCAGACGTGTGACAAAACATTCAAGTGATGTAACGCCTACCGGCCTGTCAAATACAATATCCACAGAATGTAAATTAATCGTGACTGCCTAATATTGGATTAAAAGTTTGGCAAAATGGCAAAGTGTGAAGCAGCAGAGTTCTGAGTAAAGGTTGATGAGCAAAAATTCTGCTGGCGTCTCGTGGTGAGTTACTGGCTTAGCCCTTGTTGTGTATGTGGCAAGCATTTGGCTGCATTCCTGGCAGTTGAACCAATGGAGAGATTTACATCAGATCTCTGATGGCTCAGTAGGATATTGTAGTTATGTATCTAATCCTTGTTAATCTGAAGGCTATGATTTTTCTTTTGTTGATTACAAATTGAGGAGGATGGTCTTGAGACTATCCCGGTCCAAATTATCTGCTAGTTCATCCATTCCAAACAGAAACTGCAGTGAACAAAATGAAAACACTCAAACTTTAAATGAAAGATACCTGCTGACATTAGTGTGGAAGTGAAAGAAGGTTTGGAGAATGTGAAATGATTTATGATGGGTTTTAAACGATTACCAAAACTGCCTGTAATCTCATGGGGAAGAGTCTAAGGTGTAGTTGTAACCTAATGGTCTGCATTTCATGGGTCATTTCATGCACCTGAACTATTTGAGAGCTCCATTTTCTTTGCTACTTTTAAAACAAAAAATACAATGTCAATGAAGCAATTGAACCAAAGGTTTACTGAACAAAAGCAGCAGTGACATTGGGTCATGGCGTCATCAAACTGATTCATTATTAATTACTGTGAGCACCTTGGCAATTGTGAATGCCACCGTGGCTGTGTGTTACTCTGAAAATAATTAAATGTACGATCATTGTGATGTTTACAATTACGAGTCACCCAAGGTCATGTAATGATATATAAAAGACTTCTGGATCCACTAAGATGTGCATTACGAAACTTAATAGAAAACTAGGGATCTACCTGTATCTGAATAAGATAAACGCAGTGAACACACTCTGGGTGAAACCAGGGAACCATTGCTAACTGTGCTGGACTAACTTCAAACATGACACTCAAAGTAATTACTGAAATGGAAGAGACTCTATGGTTAAAATCCTTTGAATGCCCTATAGAGCATCAGATGATGTTTAGCTGCTGTGCAGTCAGTGGCCAACAAGGACGTTTGGAGTCAGTCACTCATGATGTCAGTTAGCAGCACTTTGATAATGTATTTGCTGTAACACTGGATAGTTATACGCTGACAGTTTTAATGTTGATGGCTATATTATAGAGATTGATAAAGAGTCATAGCTGTTGTTTATGCAGTTTAATGTGTTCCCTGCTAGAAATAAAACAAAAGGCTGAATTCTGAGTATTTATAGTGATTGCTTGGTAGATAATAAATTGCAATATTACAATATCAGCAGATATTTTATTTTTTTAATTCTCAAAGCATATTAAAAATAATATTTTCAACTGGATGATATGAATGTATTATGTACGCCAATTATAATCTGGAGAACTCTTAAGTGTACAGTTTATTGTATACTGTATAACGCATGCCCACCTTCTCCTTGTCTGTGGGTGCGTGTGATAGGCAGAAAAAATTGCTTTGAAGTCTACAGTTTTACAGTCTCCATCTATTCCCAACATCTGGTTACCTGTATCTTTATTTATTCACTGCCGTTCACCAGTCTTTTAAAAATGTGGCCCTTATGCTTAATGACGTGAAGAAGAACAACAACAACAACTGACATTTATATTGCTCCCTTCGCAGGGGTCATTGTCCTGGGTCTGAGCCTGAATCTGAAGAACGATAAGGTGTTGCAAAATGAGTCTTTTTTTCTACATTTTCCATTCAGCATCAAGCATTCCTAGCTATAATAAGGACTGGATGAAGATGATAATAATGATAATAATCCTTGCATTTGATATAGCACTTTTCACTTCTTCTAGAAGCCTCAAAGCGCTTCACAGAATATACTGCAAAGTGAATTGACTAGATATATACATGTGGGCGATATGAGGCAGCCAATTACGCACAGCAGAGTCCCCACAAACAGTCTTATACTTTTTTTTGAGGGATTATTATTAGACGTGTGTGTGGAGAAAGGAAACTTGCCTAAGGTTTCATCCTCACCTGCCTGGAATTGAACCCAGGTCTCTCGTTTGTAAGGCGAGTGCTCTAACCACTGAGCTACAGAACTCCACATCCTCTTTTCTGTATCAATAACAGCTAGTGGACCACTATATTATACTATAGTATTTTGGAGTTCAGCATGCTGTGACGTGGAGTGATAAGACAGAGCGATGAGCATGTTTTTACAGTATGAGCTGATTCTCCATTGTGGTGCTGGGCTCTTCCCTCAGGAATAGTCACTCTGTTTTTACCCATTTCCATGCAGCATTGAGGTCTGGGATGGATTCCTCTGCCCACTCTCTGAGCTATAAATGGTTCATAACACGAGGGAGCTGAGGAAAAGAGGAGAGAATAACAGATGTACTCGAGCTGGAGGATAGTCAAACGTTTGAATGTATTTTTGGGGGTGAAATGTATCGGTGCCAAAGAAAAAGGCTACCAAGAGTGTACTAAAATCTTGTGCAATTTATTTTCTTGAAAAGGGAGAACGTCAAAAATGTCAGTTTTTGCATAATTTATGTCAACTAATGATGTGGGTTTCTGAGAAGTATACATTTACAACAGTCAAAACCCAGTGGGCAGGTGGTTTCCGAAGCTTTTTAACGGCTGAAATTCAAAGGAAGTGGTGGCAGATTTTTTGGAGTATTTGGAAGATCTATTGCATAATCATTTTGTATTCCAACCGTAAGAGCCACACTTTGACAGAAGTTGGGAGTCATTAGAAATGTAGCCACCTCACAGGATGTTACAAACGCACTGAAGGTTTTTGTAGAAGCATTTATTTTCAAGGTTTGACCAATGACTGACCCATTCCTTGGATTGTGAAAGAATTGTTCATTGAGGCCAGATCTCAGGGTTTCGGTTCAGCCTTGTGGATGAAGTAAAAAAGAATTTTGATTGCATCTTATCACTTCAAAACATCACAAAGCACATCACAGATAATAATAATAATTTGGTCACTCATTCAATGACTGTTTGTGGAGCACCGCTGTGTACAATTGGCTGCCAAGTTTATCCCACAAAATATACAGTCAATTCACTTTTACAGTATATTCCGTGAAGCTTTGAGCTGTCCCGAAGACATGAGGCGCTATATAAAATACAAGGATTATTATTATATATATATAAATTGGTAATTCTGACATTACATCACTCCCTCAAAATACTGGTTGGCTGCAGTTTGGCTTTACACGTTGAGTTTATTAGTTCAATCGGGATGGGAAACCAACACCTGCCAAATTGTCATTGGCTTAATTGCTGTCTCACTATATTAGCAAAACATTGGTCAACCCCAATTAAATACCAAATTTTTTTTTGTTGGATTAGCCGATCTGTGCACTTTGCTTCCTCAGTTATTATATAATAATAAATCATAATAATCCTTGCATTTAATATAGCGCTTTTCACATCTTCTAGATGTTTCAAAGCGCTTCACAGAATATACTGCAAAGTGAATTGTGTATTTGTGGCCGAAATGCGGCAGCCAATTGCGCACAGCAGCGTCCCCCACAAACAGTCGTGGATTGAAATGACCAATTTTTATTATTGTGCTTGTTTGGGGAGGGAATATTATCAGACCTGCCTGGATTTGAACACAGGTCGCATGCTTGCAAGGTGAGTGCTCTACCATTGAGCTACAGGACTCGCAATTATTCACATCTGCATGCTAAAGATCATCAAACTGAGCTGCACTGTATAATTTACAGCTCCTTTTTATGTACACTGTCACCTGAAGGTGCCCCTTATGGCTTTGAAAGCTTGTGTGTACTACTGTACATCTGTTATTCTGATAAATGGTATCAGCCTTGCTGACATTTGCACATGTGCTACAACTCTCTGCCCCTTGTTTTTACTGTGGTAAACAGCTCCGAATTCACAACACAGCACAAGATTTAGTTTGAAGCAGTTAACCTTTTCTCCCATTAGGGAGCTGTCACTGTCCTTCTTTTCAAAATAGGCCCTATGATCCTTATTTAACGATAAGGCACCAATGTACATTGTAGAGCTGAGAGCACTTGATACAACTGATAAACCTGTGTGACGCATTGTAGTGGCTGAGTACTGTCATCAAATACCTCTGGATTCCTGTTTTCATTGTACAGTTTGGGAATTAGAAAACCACTCAAACACATTTCATGTCAAAGTCATTCCTATCAGGAAGCTGTGGTGGCTCGGCTAACCTCGCTCAGTATTTCTGAGAGTTAATTGTTGGTGTGCTTGAAGAGAAGAAGTGAATGGGATGAACCAGACAATCAGAATTCAGCACGACCCTGAAAGAGGATGTTCGTAATGGTTTTAATTCTTTTGTTTCCATTTTCAATTACTTTCTTCCCTCTTTTAGGCCCTGTTCCATCAATTTAGCTGTGCACCCAACTGAGAATCTGTTCCCAGGTGTTGGAAGGAGCATGACAGTGGCATTCCTTGACTGGTTTTTGATTCTTATCTTGCCTCCTGGGTAAAGCATCTAATTGCTACTCAATGCCTGTCCCCAACACTCTCAGGCTTAGTGAGAAGTGACACCTCCCCCAATTGCCCGACTGAGACAAACAACCAAATTGAGAAAATGTAGAGAATTTTAGACCTGCCCTACACTTTAATCCTGAATAATTGCGCATCTAAACTGCATCTTGATCTTTTTCTTTTTTTAAAAAAATGTTTAATTTCACTGAAAGTATTTGAGATTTGGCCCGGGGATGGGAGTTCATTAAAGGCCAGGTACTAAAAAAAATTTGATCCACCACCAATTGTCTGCTGCGTTTTGCCCACTAAATATACAGTCATCTCACTTTACAGTTGTAAGGATTATTATTTTCTAAGTGGAGAGAGACAACTTTGCTGAATGAGTCAGGGAGTCTACCCTAACAAAGAGCTCATGAATAGCATTGGCAAAGGTTCATGAGGAGACAGGGGCTGCTGTGCATTCTCTTGTCTGGGGAATAGCCCGCAGAGCTGTTAAATAAGAGAGAAAATAAAAAATGAGGACAGGGGCTTTTTAAAACTAAATCTTGTCAGACCTTGTCAATTCATTTTCTAACCAACTGAAGGCAAATGGGTCTATTTTTATTAATGTGATATGGGAGGTTTAAATTAATCTGAAATATTGAAACTATTAGTCAGATTATTTTTATTAAAAAAATGTATTTAACCTATTTCAACACCACCCAGGAGAAAGGCAGCAGGAATCACAATGAGTCAATAACCATTAATTGCTTTTTACTAGCTCTTGTCAAATTGATATCCAGCTTGTATCTCATTTTCGGTTTCACATATGGAAATGGTCTGAATGCTTGCTCTGTGACTTCAAGGAACGCTGAGTGAGATATTAACATTAGTGGCCATGCAAAACATATAAATAATCCTTGTATTTGATTTAGCGCCTATGCTTGGGACCTTGTACACAGCAGTTGTTCCAGAAACTGCTGCCAGGGAGATAGATAGGTCTCAGTTATCTCATTGAACAATAGCTTTTAAACGAATCTGGCCAACTTGTTTTTGTTATTACAAATGGATAAGCTACAAACTGATAGGATCACATTTCTGCCTCTGATTTGCTTTTGTTTTGTTCCATTGAAGCTTTATTTTTGAGCAAACATTGCATGTACTTCAATCAAATCAAAAACCATGTGAAATTTCAGTGCGAATCCATGATTAATATGATGTCTCTGCTGCTTCTCTATTCCTGTCGTGAGTGTTTCCTTCTTCATAGAGTATTCTGTGACCACTTTATTATTGTTTTATTTGAGGGATTATTATCAGGCGAGTGGAGTAAGAAAAATTGCCCAAGGTTTTGCCCTGCCTGGAATTGAACCCAATTCTGCTTGCAAGGCGAGTGCTCTAACCATTGAGCTACAGGACACCAAGTTATATACCACAAAGTGGTATATATTTTGCGGGTAAACAAAGCTTGCCCATTGAGTGCTGTATTTCTGAGTTCCTCAGTTGCTGCTCTAGGCTCAATTAGGCCTCTTTGTGATCTGTAGATCACTCTACCTTTGTCACCGTTTCCTCCCGGGTGCCTGGCAATTCAAACTTGATTTCCACAACATCGGTACAGATTGACACCGGGTGGTTGTGCCTTGGTAAACACTGTGACGCATTAATTTTAGAAAGCTTATTACCTCACAAAAAGATAACTGCAACACCACTGCCATTGTCACTTTCAGCCGCAAGACATCTTGTTTCGAATACTCACTCTATATTTTGATCACTGTCAAGTGCGTTGATCATACGACAACAAGAACAACAAATTACATGTGTATAGCGCCTTTCACAAAGCCTGAGTATCTCTCTTTTTTAAAATATATTGACTTGCTGAGAGGGTTAACTGTGGAAAATGTATTGTGTGTGTCGGTGTGCCAGCAGAGAGGGTGACTGTAACAAGTTAATAACTTTATGGCTTAAAAGCGGAACATTCATCATAATGAAGTTTGTTTATCCAATAGTAATCCTGGATAGTACTAGGAATAAGTTTCTTTGATAAATTGGAGTTGTCAAAGCAGGCTGGTAGGGCAACTCTCTAATCCTAAAAGTAGCTTTCCTGCAGCCAGGCAATGTAAGTCACGGCTATTTTTTCAAAAGCTGTGACAGAAAAGGTATTAAACTTGTAAGTTTTACTCCAGTCGAGCGCTTTATGTGACAAGGGTAACTTTTTATCTTATAGGAAACTATTAACCTCGTGGATCTAAACGTTGTGTCTCTACATTCAGTCCCTTATGATAACACTATTAATGACACGTTCCCTTGGTAAAGTGTCTGTCAAACACCACGGTTTCAAATCACTGGCTCCAAGTTTGGACACCGCCTTGGCATTAAACTCCATTTACACTCCACACATTCGTCGCAATATCTGGCAGTGATTCACCACCAAATGTGCCATCTAAATGGGGTCTTGGATAGTGTCAATCAGGCTGGAGCTGTGGTCTTGACACCACTTTGGAGGAAATGTTCTCCGGAACCGTTTGTTTCCCACCCGTGGCAATATAAACATGTCAGGTGTGAATCACACCTTTTCTCTTGCTCCTCCATTATCTTAAAGCTCCGGAGGCCTTCTGTTCAACTATTTGTAGCACTATTAAAATACTCATTTGCATGGCTAGCTCCTTAGGAAGGAAGGTTTAGTTGCTTTTTGGGTGATCTGTGCATCCACCGGGCGCAAAACCACAGCAGCCTTTGATGCTTGTTTTTGCTGTTTTGGCTGCATTTGAAAGCTAATGCAGAAAAGGCATTCTGGAGCCAGCTAACTGCTCCACAGCTCCACACCGCAGGGAGTAAAGCTTCCCTCCCAGTAGTCTGACTGTGACTGACTCACTGCAGGATAGGAATGTTGAGAGCAAATATAGCTGCAGTAAAAGTTAAAATTGAATTAGATAACTTTGAAATCGATTTGCATGTTTGTGACCCTGATTCAGGGCATGAAGCTGAATTGTATCACCGCCACCTCCAACAGCTTGCCTTTATACAGCGTACAGCACCCTCACGCAGGGCAGAGACCGAGAGCGCTTACCCTGTTGTCATTGACTAACTCAACACTGTAAGAATCAAAAACAAAGGTTGCTGGGGAAACTCAGCAGGTCAAGCAGCATCCATGGAGAAAGAAAAAAGAATCAATGTTTCGGGTCTACAACCCTTCGTGCAGTCCTGACGAAGGGTTGTAGGCCCAAAACGTTGACTCTTTTTCCTTTCTCCATGGATGCTGCTTGACCTGCTGAGTTTCCCCAGCAACCTTTGTTTTTGTTTCAGATTCCAAGCATCTGCGGTATTTTGTGTTTTGTTACTGAAAGAATCAAACCTGTGTGGTTCAGTTTTATACTGGAGTTTGAAACTCACAGAAACTAGAGACAGAAACTCTGAATCGACCTACCAGAGATTTAAGGATTATAATAATAAATAATCCTATATTTGATGTAGCGCTTTTCACGACTTCTAGACATCTCAAAGCGCTTCACAGAATGTACTGTAAGATGAATTGACTGTATATTTGTGGCGAAACGCGGGAGCCAGTTGCACATGGCAGCGTCCCCACAAACAGTCGTGGATTGAGTGACCAAATTATTATTGGGGTTTTTTCCTGACGGATTATTATCAGGCATGTGTGTGGAGTAAGAAAATATTTCCAGCGTTTCGCCCTGCTGGGAATCAAACCCAAGTTTTTTGCTTACAGGGGAGAGTGCTCTACCCATTGAGTTACAGAACCCCGCAACACAAATCTGTTAAATATTAACAGAACTATCAATAATACCTTCAATAATAATCCTCTAACTATTTTTAAAAAGTGCTTTTAAGACAGCTGGTATCCGGCCCAGTATCAGCTCTGCGCCTTGCTGCTCCACTATTGGGTGGCCAGAGTAATAAACTATCACTTATAATCTAATTAACATCTTCTTCCTGGAACAGTAGCCATGGGATTGTTGTGATGGGAGCACAGCATTTGGCGTTGATGGCGCCCCCACCCTCCAACACACACACACACACACACATACCCTTTAATAGACGGCCGAGGATTTAGCCGTGCACTGTAATTGCTGAACAGTATCGGAAAAATAAAACTGTAAACTCAGTCAGGAGTCAGAGGTTTGAAAAGTTTATTGCTCAAGGTCACCTCCATAAATCATGCTTAGGAGGCAAGCGCAGGGGTGATACCCTTTTGCTCAAGCTTCAAGTGCGTTCAGGTGTGGTTCTCCAGGCAGCTTGTGATTAAGGTGAGACTCTCAAGGAGGTTAACCCTCCGAGGCCTGAAGCAGCACTTTCGCACGCCTTTAAATTCTTACTCTTCCTGGGAGAGCGAGATTTCCCCATAGATTTATTATTTCCTAATGCAGTTTGAAAAATGCTTTAATGCAGCGCTCTGAGCTATGGGGCGTGAGGTCACGCACATCTTTAAGCATTCTCTGAAATGTATGAATGCTACATCTACATCAAGGCAACTAAACGGCAATGTGAGGAAACAAAAATGCCCACAGATTAGACCTTTTAGTCCTATGTTTTAAATTGCTGTGGAAAGGAAAGAAAAGAACAGCATCATCCATCGCTTTTCGCAAAATATTAATTGGTCACAATTGTGTTTTCAATCTTATATATTCACCGGTTATCTTTAATATTCCCCCTTGTTAACTTGCAGTTAAACTAGCTGGGATTTACTATCGGGTGAGTAAAATTGTAATAATTTTTTTTTAAAAAGTTACGATTTTTAAAGAACATACATATGTCAGTGTAAAGGAGGGGTTAGTTGGGATTTAGGACACTGGGCGAAATATGTCCTTTTACAAGTGATTTATTTGTTCACTTTTCATGAATTATGAGCTGATGCAATTGATCCGCTTCCTGCTCCTATCACTATTCTGATAAGCGGTCAGTCATATCCTGGTATCATAGTACTACAGATTGTTGAATATATTCACCTGGGTCAATATTTATTCTAGTTATGTAGCATTTCAGAGTCCAAAATATGACGTTAGTTACCTTGATGCTTTCATACATTTCAGAGAATTCTTACAATTGTGCCCAAGTTCTTTTAAGAACTAAAGAAAACTGACGTCAAAGTTAAGACTGAATTTGACGATTTGCCAAATTATGGACAATCATTACATTTTCTTTCTCTGGATCTCTGGGACATAATACAAGGCAGGTTAGAATGGTCTTGCACCACTTTAAAGCTACACAATTGTTGTAAATATATTTGCATTTTACGATGTCTCAATGACTATATCAAATGCAAGTATTATTATTATTAATGCACCCTGTGAAAGGCCCTGTATAAATTTAAATCTGTATTGTGTTGTATTGTAAAACTATTTTGTCTGACTTCTGAGATCTGGTATAAAATTTGGGTTTACTTGAATTTTTATCTAAATTTGCTTTCAGATGTGAATAATAGGCAATACTATATAGTTTCAAAGACCACATGTATTGAGATAGACAATAAAGTACAATAAATTCCCGGTTAAAGAATCAGGTAATAATAATGATAATCCTTGCACTTGATATAGCGTTTTTCACGTCTTCTAGATGTCTCAAAGCGCTTCACTGAATATGCTGTAAAGTGAATTGACTGCATAGGTGTAGATGTCTATAGTGAGAACTACAGCAGTTTGATATCTTGTCCATGGGTCAGGAAATGTTTTTCCTATCGCAAGCTAACTGATGGATCAATGTTATATTAGGAGACACCATAGTAAAGACTTTGCAGCGGTGATTGTAACCAACAGCATTTGCCTCCATATAATCTGTCAATTTAATGCAAATAATGCAGACTAGGGAGCATTAAATGATCAGAGTTTCTTCACAAAGGATTCCCTAACTCACGAGACGAGAAAGAATGTAAGAGGTTGCTGTTTAATAATGCAAATATTGAGGTTGGACTGTTGTCAGCTTTACTGTGCAGTCTTGTAATTCCAAACCATCAGGCAAGGCTTCTTACTGTCTACTCTAATAAATCCACAGGGCTTTGAAATGGGCCTTCCTGGAGCCTATTATATTCAGTAAGACAGTAAAAATCCTGTGTGAATTCATCAGAGTCTACCTCTTCCTAGTAAGTTGCCCTCACAGAGCTCTAGTTGAAGGCTGCCTTATGAATTGAGGGTTCCCCAACCAGTCGGTCTTCTTATGTTTTGACATAAAAGGAGTGCTCAGCTCTGATTCTCTGGCCTTCAGTTGGGAGTACTGTTTGATAATTTGCATAGCAATGTGGCTACTTGCTATGCTTGCCTCTCAGAATAGTAGTCATACTATTTTTCCAACCTTGACAGGATGCAGGGCTGAGTAACTTCAGTGGCATTTGAACACATAAACTTTTGGCTGGAAGCCTAAATATTCTGAGCTACAGGCTGTGTCCAGAACAGTCCAAAAGGTGCCTTTGAAGAAGTCTAAACTGCACGAGGCTGAAGGGGTGCTCTCGGATGGCCTTAGAGGTGGTCTTTGTGTGTGTGCGGGTTAAGGGATAGACTTATAGGGAGAAAACCTGATCACTCATTTATAGAGTTCAACTTTATTTTCGCTCTGTATTGTTTTCCACTTGCACAAAGCAGTTCAGAATATTCATTGATTTCCCTCCTTCCAGAATCAATTTGAGGAAGATTGTCCCCGCTCACAGAAAAACAAAAATACTCTTTCATGACATAAAATATTAGATACTGCTGTATTGTAAAGTCCTGAACGTTTAACAAAACAGAGACTTACAGAGTTCTTCGTGATAAATAAATGGCTGAATGTATCCTATTTAGCAACACAAGTTGGAAGCCAGAGCCTTTGTGCTTTGTACCATGCTATCCTCACTAATATATAAAAGACACACACACACACATACAAAAAGTGTCTACTGAATGAAACAGTATCCAGTATGTCTCACAGCATGCAAGCAGAGAAATAACAAATACTATAAGTGGTACCACTTTGCGCCAGGGCTTGTGTATAATAGCGCTAGGCTTCTGTTTCATCTTAACATGAGTTATTGTCTCTCTATGCTGGGTTACATTCGGTACCAGTAAATACGTGTCACTTAACGAAGGGACCAATACAATCCTCATGTAACTAACATGAGCACGAGCTGGTCATACAATACCAATTGTCTCAATAACTTAACGCCTCAGCGAGCCAGCTCTGAGGCAAGGTTTTAGCTAGTTGTAGCTTTCATACTGACTGCTCGTACGGTTTCAAGGTAAAGCTTTATTTAAAGGGGACAGGGAAGATCTTTAGAGGAATACTCTAGGTTATAATTTCAAATTGGACTTTGTATCTTCCATTGTGGACGTGATCACGGTTACCGTGTTTTTCCCATGCAATTCTGCGTCCTTTCGCCCACAAAATGTACAGTCAATTGACTTTACAGTACTGTATATTCTCTGAAGCGCTTTGAGATGTCGCAACAACGTGATAAGGCGCTGTATACAATGCAAGGATTATTATTTATAATAACGAAGTATATATATACACATGTATATATATACAATATAAATACTGTAATGCGAGGCTGCCATGCTAGGACATTGTTATGATGAGGCCAGCTAACAGGATGAAACAACACTGTTTTATGGGACATAACGTTCCTATATATAATATAATAACACACTGTTTTAAAGAGCTATAAAACTCCTGCATATAATTATGTAATACACACAATAGGCATGGAATTCCTACAGCTTCTATGTCTGTGTTTTACAGAGAAATAACAATCCATAGAAATGTTTTATCGAGACCTAAAGCCCTTGTATCTGATATTGCCAACTTTTTGCCAAAGATATGGCACTTCCTTACAATTAAAATACAACCACAACATGCGAAAGGAGATGGCAAAATGGTTGAATATAATACTTCAGCCGGTTAACTTGTAAAGGTATCACCAACAGTGGCTGCCTCCTGCAAAGGCGTCCGATGTAGTTGTAAAACGTCATTAAAGTTTAGAACAATACCGCGTCGAAGGTAAGAAAAACGAGGCCATGACATTCGGGATCATTTTCAAAAGCTGAATGGATCCAAATAAAATCTCCCCGGCCGTGTATCTACATTTGAACAGTTCCAATCAATTCAGACTTCAGATGACACGCACTGGCCAGGACAGGTAAGTGCAGCTTCAGGATTATTTTAGCACAGGTGTTGCAATTTCTCTGCCCCCCTCCTCCCCAACTCCTGAATACTGCCCCCACCCCTGCATCCGCATCCATTGCTGGCAATAAGATGATGAGACAAAGAGCTTAAACTGTGCTTTTGGAGGTTGGACTTGGCTTCCAGATGTAAATGCGACAGGACTGTGGGGAGCCTGCATATCTTCAGCGTGAATCAAACCCGATTGTTTCAACGTGTGTGACTGTCGTGAAAATTAAACCACAATCGCAAAGACGGCTTTTTATTTGTTTTAAAAGGCAGTCAATAAAGAAATGAGAATTGCTGTGATTTGTTGTGAGGGAATATTCACAAGATCGTTATAAAGATGCAGGTCAAGAAAGCACTTTGGCCCATTTGATCTCATCCGGACAGAATGCCCAGAATTCCATCCTCCCATTACATGCTGTTTTCTTAATTATTCCAGTTCCTGTCCTCAACCACCCGTTCCAGCTGTTAATTACCCTATGGGCAAATAAATACTTCCCGGTCTCTGTCCTGAAATTTCCCCATGTAATCCTAATCCCAGGTCCCCTTGTTGCTTGCTGGTGTTAAAATGGAACATTACACCTTTGGGCTCCACTTACTGACTTCTAATATCTTTCATTCATAAAGGGACAAGGGGGCTTCCTCACTAGAGGGAGAAGTTCTATTCCAACAGGAATATTAACAGTTTTATCGGTGGGTTCAATATATAGTTTTGACTTTAACTTGACTATGTGAGGCTGATGTTAATTGCTCGCTTAACAAATGCAATAAGCAATTAAGTTCTTTTGCACATGAAAATGTGACATATTGCACAGGCAGTTAAACATTGCAAATTCAGTGGAACTCTCAGCATATAATCATCTATGGCCAATAAAGTACAAAATGAGAGACATCTAACTAGCAACGATTCTGTAAAGAACACCCACTTGACTTGTGCGGGGTTGGCCTCTCCTGATCATACATACTGTAGTAACATGAAAATTCTAAGCAGAGGTAGACCATTTATATATTTAGTCTACACATCCAAGGTTCACAAAGGCCAGCTGATCTCATTTCAAAATCATTCATGGCACATCTAAAAGAAATTTTTAACAAAAAAACTTGCTGAACAAATTTTTTTGGTGGGGAGGTGTGGAACATGTAACTATATTAACTAGCGGGGCAGACTCCTGTATAGGTTTGATTTGGTCGGCTTTGATTTGGTTGTCTGTTACATATGGAAACCCATCACTATTGCTTAAGAGTATCCAAACCAAACTGAGATTCCCATGCAACCCACCTACACCTGGAAATCCCAGGGATAGATTGTTGGAATGTAATGCACACTCTCCCTCTCTCCCCCTGGGGGGACGCACCCTGCTTAGCTAATTCCGGAAGGTGTAAGCACAGGTTGGCAAGAGCCAAGGTTTGGGAACCCAAGAGTGTGTGTTGGCTGAAAATTGCTGAACCCAAGAGAAAGATAATCTTGGACGAGGAGTAAAGAGTGAAAAAACTTCAGGCTGTAGTCAGCACATGGTTTGAAATCAGCAGATACAATCTCACTAACAAATGCTTTGAATGAGCATTATCCCCTTGTGATCGGAGCCTTGTAATTATTTGGAGACAGGGACATGTGATAAATAAAGACTAATAGATGAATAGGGAGTTTCAAGGGATCAAGACAAATAACAAAAAGGCCATGCAAAGCTCAAGTGTTTTTTAAACCTTTTAATTGTAGTGGTAAATCAGTCTGATTTCAGCACATTCTCTGTACAATGCATTATTTTTATTTAGTGGACCAATGATCTAATGAGAATTTCACCATCATTGTGCTAACTTAATTGTTTTATCAGTGGCTAGTGCACGTAAAGCTCATATTATTCTAGACTTGAACTAACGTGTATGGTTGATCACTCAACTGACATCAGTGTTACGTGGTTATTTTTACACATGTTGACATATTCACACATGTTGACATATTTATTATGTATGTAGTATTTAAACTATAATGCAGGCATCGGAGCAAACATCTTGAATATGGAAAGAAAAACTTTTTTTTTAAAAAGCATAACAATTTAATCTCTTCCTATCTTGTTGCTTTATGTGGAGGAAAACTATCCACTACATTGCTTCATGTTCAAAGGAAAAAAAAATCTGGAACGCCTCCACTTTCCCTGACCCTTGTCCTCTATCCCATAAGCCCTCATCGCAGAGCGTGAAGTCTTTTAATCAATCTCAGCCCAGAGTGATAAGTGTCTCTTATCTCCATTGTCATTGTAATAGCTTCCAACATTTTAAGATTGAAATACGAAGCCAGGCAAGCCTCAGTTATCAGCAGATGGGACCACTGCACATCAAACCGCACTGGCAATAAAGTCAAGCATAAATTGCTCTGAGATTTGGGTCTCTAGCTACATTGGCAGCCAGAAAATCCTATCTCTATCCTGCTTCTGATTTTCTCCAGCACTCACACTGTCGACTTGGAGCTCAGGACTCCTGTAAGTGCCCCTAATAACTTTGGTGTCCGTGTCTTCTCGTTGTATTTACAAGCCCGGGGCGTATGGCATAATGCCTGGGGGATATGTTCATCCCTGCTGTATCTCCGCGAGGAGAGAGAGAGAGAGAGAGAGAGAGACAGAGGGGGGCGGGGGGGGGGGGGGGGAGAGAGACGCCCTAGCTGAAATCTGTCACTGTGCAGTTTTATTAATTTTTATTTCCTTTTGACTTTGACAGCTGTTCTGTTAACATCCTGGCAAGTGAGAATTGTGTCACTAAGGCAGGGAGCTTAGATTTTAAATGGTGAAAGAGAGGAAGGTGATAACACTGTCAACAGCTAAAGCCTCACAGCAGCTCGAAAGCAAACAACGCTGGGAGGTTGGAATGTGGGAGAGAGAGAGAGAGAGAGAGAGAGAAATACTACAGGAGAAGAACAGGCAATGATCACAGAATTCTTTCGAGAACCTTAAAAAGAAATAGAATGTCCTTGTTTGGCTGCGTGTACGCCGGAAATGGCCTGCTGCGAAACAAAAGGAAGATTAAACAACTTGAAGACAAGATGATCGGAAATATTTTAAGATGGCAACGAGAATTGAGTGCACGGCTAGCAATTACTGTAGGTTTACTTTTCGGCCAAAGTAAAGTGAAGCCAGGTGCCCAAATCATCCAATCTGATGTGTTTTAATCACAGGTCAGCCAGTCCTTCACCTTGTTTGAGTGGAGACAATTTGCACTGACATTTTGCTTTTAATAACAATTGTGTTTTGCAAAGTCACCAACATAAGAAGCAACACTAGTCTAGATTAAATATGTCAGGTTTTTTAATAGACTCTAATATTGTAATATTTGATGATATTGATTCTCCTGTTTATTTAGTGAACTGGACCAGTCCATCATTCTACCTGCCTGTCTTTAGTTATATTTAACAGCTTTATCTGTCTTCATATTTTGAATTTTATATGTAGGTTTATCTTCGCTTGTCTAGATGCCAATTTGTCCACTCCTTTTTAAATTGGTTTTATACCTGCCTCCATTTTCCCTCCTTCTCTGTACAGCACAACATCTCCCATCCCTACAGTGATGTGGCTGATTCTGGAACCCCCGCAATATGGTGTATAGTTGGCATGAACTTCCTGTCACTAAAATTGAATCTATTCATCTGCATCTATCCAATTAACTATCTATTCATCATTATATTGTTTTGGCTGTTTGTCCATCAATCCATCTCTATGTTTTAACTTTTTTTCTGCCAAACTATCTGTCACTTCATCTGCAGTGTTTTATCTTTATATCTGTCTAGTTAATTGTATATCTCCCAACCTCCCAAATCTATGTGTTTCTCTATCCCTTTCTCTGTCTATATGTCCAACTATTCAATTACATCTTTATATCTGTCTATCCAATGTTGTATCTTCTATCTCTTAACTATTTCTTCCTTGTTGCCATGTTTCTCTATCTCTGTCTATCTATATATTTATCTGATTATCTGTCTATCTGACTATCCAATATCTAGTTGTAAGATGTATTCTTTCTCTTTATTTGCACCGTACAGTATGAAACAGTGCCTTCTTTGAGTTTAGGCTGGGAAGAGATGTGCAAATTGACACAAGTCTGACAAAAGCGTGAAGGTTTTTACGGTTGAAATATTTATTTCTGAGAAGTAGCCCACGCAATCCAAAAATTCTCTCCCTCCTATCCATCACCCTTTTCAGGAGACAGACAAAAACAGAAATTGACTAACCAAGCACACGGTTTGCACATTATTGCAGTTTGCCTTTGTTGCTTATCAGGCTGTCTGATCAGCTCCTGCCGTGAGATCACAGGCCCATCCCATACATTTACCTAACGCTAATGAGACTTATTGATTGGAAGAATGGGATTTGTAAAGGTCGCAGGGTTAAAGTACATAAAACCACCATTTCTGTTCCAGCAATTCTTTGCAGTATCAGTCTGGATTGGTCAGTAGGGAGAGATTAAAGCTTCACATGTATGGAGACATGTAGCAGTACAGAAGCTGATTTGGTCTGTCTGTAGGTGATACATTACAAGAGCACTGCTCGCATTGTATTTACGGGCATTTTTTTTCCTGCCAGCAACAAGCTGCCAAATATTGATCTAATTCTTTCTTGGGCATTTGATATGTGACTAAATATTAGTGTATCTATGGAGAGAAATGCAGCGGGATGACATCTGATTATCTCTTTGAGTGTCAAAAGATTTCCTTTTGGCCTACTTTTTAAAACACTCATACTTTCCCCATCAATTGACATGTGGGAGTTTCTTAACCACTAAATATCTGATGTTCCATGATGATAAGTGAAGGATATTTAAAGGAATGGGCGGGGGAGATTTAAATCCATAAGGATGTTAAGTGGGTCTCACAAATAAATGTCGACAGCACATAAAGTGTCCCTAGGTGAGAACAACAACAACAAAATTACATTTGAAAGGCGCTATGTCATTTATAATATAATATGTAATATGTATTTCTGTTGTTGTTGTTCTCACATAACCTTTTGTCACTCAGTATTCCGTTCGTACAATGCGTTTCTGAATTCTGGTTTTAATTTATTTAAACTTTTTTGGGGAAAAAAAACATTGTTTTGAACTTTTGTCAGCAAATGTTTTTTTGAACTGAAGTAGAAACCAGGTGTGGCTGAACGTCTGTCTCACGAGGTGTGCAAGGGCTCGCCTGCTTTTATTGTGTGTCTGACTCAAGATTTAGGAGCTTTTAACAGGCATCCAGCAGTGGCAGGCACCATGGGCTACTTTGGCCTCACGTGTCGCTAGTTTTATTTCCTCAATACAAAAATTTTGCTCTGGGCATGATGCATTCGCAACGTGTGACATTCTTTCCTAGTTTACAGTATTGGATGTGATAACATGAGTTTATCTAGACTGAGATTATGTCTACAACACAGACACCATTAAAAGAAGGTACAGAATGCTTACAATTGACAGCAGTTTGGGCAAATAAACTTCAAATACAATTGATTCTGGTCCAGAAATGCTCATGCAGATTACAAAGGGTTATTACTGTACCTTGTATTCTGGATTGAGAAGATGGACAGTTGGACAGTGTCAGGCCAGAGCCAGGCTCCTGTACTGCTGCTATAGCCCAGTGGACCTTCTTCTACTTTGTTGCTTGCAACTCTAGAACTCTAGAAAAAATCACATCATGTGCTCATATCATAACACTGTCCTCAGCCTGGTGCCTGCAGCTTAGAAAACATATGGTTGATAATCCCTCTAAAAAAACCCACAATAATAAAATTGGTCGTTTCATTCCACGACTGTTTGTGAGGGGATGCAGCAGTTCGCAATTGGCTGCCGAGTTTCGCCCACAAATATATACAGTCAATTCACTTTACAGTATATTATGTGAAGCGCTTTTTGATGTCTAGAAGACATGAAAAGCGCTATATCAAATGCAAATGCAGGGATTATTGTGACTCCTGCTTTGTTTTCGGTTTGATATGTCACTTCAAAGAGCCTCCAAATGGCTACTGGAATATTAAAGTGGGAGACATTCTGTCAATTTTGCTAACCCTGTTTATAAAATCGCTGTGTTGTAACACCCCATTGGTTTTGAATGCTACTGCAACTGTTAGTGGCTGATTAACAGGCACGTGTTCTCACAGACTGGTTGTTTATTGTTGTTGTCAGAGGCACCACAAAACACACAGTCACCACACTTTACAGTATATTCTGTAAATTGTTTTAAGATGCCTCGACGACGTGATAAGGTGCTATATCAACTGGAAGGGTTATTATTATTATTATTATTATTATTATCTAATTACCAAAACTAGTTTCTAACTCTAAAACTAAACTTACTTTGAATTGTAGAATTGTTCCAAACGATAAAACTTTTTACATTGGATCCTAAAACTCTCCTTAGTTCTTAACCATGAACCTGAAACTATTCTCATACTAAACCCTAAATTTACCCTCTTGCCTTATAGTACAGTGAAATTAGTAGTTATTGAAGTTTTCTTCATTTTGTCACATCCGCACTTTCCACTGAGAGTAATAATAAAAATAATAATAATCCTTGCATCTGCTATAGTGCTTTTCACATCTTATCGATGTCTCCAAGAGCTTCACAGAATATACTGTAAAGTCACTAAACACAAAATACTACAGATGCTGCGAATCTGAAACCAAAACAGAAGTTGCTGGGGAAACTCAGCAGGTCAGGCAGCATCCATGGAGAAAGGAAAAGGAGTCAACGTTTCGGGTCTACAACCCTGCGTCAAAACTCAAGTTCTGACCTGAAACGTTGACTCTTTTTCCTTTCTCCATGGATGCTGCCTGACCTGCTGAATTTCCCCAGCAACTTCTGTTTTTGTTACTGGAAAGTGAATTGGCTGTATAGTTGTGCGGCAGTCAATTGCACACAGCAGTGTTCCCACAAACAATCGTGGATTGAAATGACCAATTTTATTACGTTTTTTTTGGACGGATTATTATTAGATGTATGGAGTAAGGAAACTTGCTCAAGATCTGCCTTGATCTGCCTGGAATCGAACACAGATGTAAGGAGAGTGCTCTAACCACTGAGCTGGAAAGATACCACAGTATATTCTGTACCACAATTGCCTCCAATCTGCTCAGAATGCAGAGCAATGAGGGTAATTGTGGTAATCGATCCTGTAAATTTAGCGAATGATCCTATAAATTCAGGGCACATTGGGAGCTCTGTATTTAGACAGTGGTAAGCAGACAAGATTAGGACATCTCCTGAAGTTCAGCCACTGCTTCTATAACTGGAGAATCATTGGGTGATAAATGTTACAATAACTCTTAAGATATACTGTAGGTTTGACATGCGTTTCCTGGCTTTAATTTCCTTTTGGGAAACCTGTGAGCTTTCACAAGGATAGAAGAATGGATGAAGTTACATACAGGCACACACATACACATATAGTTTGGTGGATGAGGTATTATTGCAGTGAATCCTTCCAGACATCACTAAAAATAAATAAACAAAAATGGGAAAGGAATGGGCCATTTGTCTTTTCAATTTGGCCCTATTTATGTGAAGTTGCTGTGTGCTGTCAAATGTGCTGTAACTATTATTGGTGTTTTAACCATTAGTTTGCTACAAATGCAAAGAACGATTTATTCACCGTTTAGCCATCAAATTATAGATTTGGAAGACAGGACCTATCAAAAAAAAAGCAATGCCTTTGTATTTTATTAACATCATGTGGATACATCTGTTGATGCCGGGTGCAGATGAATCATGAAAGGTACACACTAACTAGATTTTGGCTCGAAGCAGAAATTAAATTGTTAGGCTTAATTAATTCATTTGTATACCAGAAATAAGCAATCCGTGATGAAACATGTTGACTTTTTCTTTTGGTGGGTGTTTTTTTTGGGGGGATGTTGTTCTCTGCACATTGCTCGCTGTGAAATGATTCTGCATTTCCAAGTAATAATGTCTGGCAGAGAGCAGTGGAGTTTTTGTCTCTAAATAAGTGACAATGATTGCCTGCTTTGATGATCCAATTATTGCAGTCTAATTGTGGTAATTTAAAGAGTGGCAGGAATACAACACAGAGATCCATACCATCACACCCAGCCGCGCACAGGCAGAAAGTGCAACACTTGTGAATTGCAAGGTAGTACGTTTACCAGATTTATCTTATGTCCTCAAAGTGATATTAAGCATTTCCACTTTCTTAAATGAATTCATTAATTCGCTGTACTTTCTCACTGCTTGGATTAATTTATTCAAGTCTTGCGTTGTCTCATTGAATGTCTTTTAAAAGAAATAGAGGGGAGGTGAGGAGAAATGTTTCACACAGTGAGTTGTTTGGATCTGGAATGTGCAGTGCCTGAAGGGATGGTGGAAGCTGATTCTATAACAACCTTTAAGAGAGAAGTTGATAGGCATTTGGGGAGGACAGATTTGCATGGCTATGGGGAGAGTGCGGGGAAGTAGGATTCATTTTGAAAAGCTTTTTTCAAAGAGCCGGCACAGACACGATGGGCCGAATGGCCTCCTTCTGCACTGTATAATTCTATGAGTCTATGATTCTTTTCAGTCTCCACACAAAATACAGTTCCCAGGGCTAATCAATTCTATTCTAACAATCTATCAGCCCTCTGGGACGTCCTCCTGATGTGAAAGGCGCTCTATCAATGTAATTTTGTTGTTGTTGTTTCTCTGGGATTTCCATGTGTGGGTGGGCTGCATGGAACTCTCAGCTTGGTTTGGATACTCTTAAGCACACTGATAGGTGTCTGCATGTGTCAAACATCCGGCTGTCTGACCATATAAACAAGCACTATATTGAGACTTCGAGAGCAACGCTGCTTTCATATTAGTCTGTGCTGGGGGCTAACTCCTATTCTCCACTCTTGTTTTTACCCAATTCACTGCTGATAGAAGTGCCTCTATTTTGACTCATAATAATAATAATAATAAACCTGGCATTTGATATAGCGCTTTTCATGTCTTCTAGCCGTCTCAAAGCGCTTCACGGAATATATTGTAAAGTGAATTGACTGTATATTTGTGGGCGAAACGCAGCAGCCAATTGCGCACAGCAGCGTACCCCACAAACAATTGTGGGCCGAGTGACCAAGTTATTATAGGTTTTTTTGGACAAGTTATTATTAGGTGTGTGGAGTAAGGAAACTTGTCCAAGGTTTCGCTCTGACCTGCCTCCTCTCTCCACCTGACACTTTGTGACACTATATCCTGCTGCAGTAAGTCTCACATGATGAAATGTGGAATTCTGGAAATCACATACTTTATCAGGGATAACTTTGATAACTTTGTTATCCCTGATAATGTTGTTATCAGGGATAACTAAGGCTGTTTCACACTACACCTATCGCAAGGCAGGTCTGAGCTCTGTCATCGACAATTAGCGGCAATCTTTCCAATCGGTTTTCTCTCCCCCACCCCCCACCTCCCACGGCATTCAACTTGTATTTTTCTTCTCTTGGGGTACGGTTCCGCAGGCTCTGGTTGCCCTCTGATACTGCGCTCCAGTGGCCATTATTCATGTTTGAGCCTTGACATAATGGACTATTGATTCAGACAATATTGGAACATTAACCTTTTTACCCCTAAGAATTTTAGGAATTTTCAGGTTGTTGGTCCAATGATGCACCTAGTTTGGGTTTGACTGATGTGGTGAAGCTGTTTTTATTAATATACATACATTATTTTCTTTGCACTCTTTAGCTCCTTCTCCACCATACACAGTTCCCAGGGTGACAAGGTGGGCAGGCAATTACTCCCAGGCCTCTGCCAAGGCTGATCTTAAACTAATAGTGAGGTAGTGTGTTGAAGTGCTGAATAGGGGTGACCTCCGCTCTGATTTCTCCCTTCCCCCTTGAGAAAGCACCTGGTTCAGTAACTGCTGAGCAGCTCCCCCAGGAGCAAAAGGCAGAACAGAAACTTCCCCTAAAGCAAGGATTATTATTAAGCAAAAGACCATCTGTGCCTTCAAACAACGCCATGCTATGTTGGAGCGAGCGTCTCCAATGCCACCTATGTAAACATTTCAGAGACATTTCAGCACGGAAGGAGCCCATCCGGGCTATTGTGCTATCTCGTCTATTCCCAGCTCCCTTTTTCTATCTCAATGCCCTTTTTATACAATTGGTTTTCAATGGAAGAGGGATTTGATTTCAAAATGTCTACAAACTCCCATTTTAGTTGAGCGAAGTGAGTGTATTCTCCGTGCAAGAGCGACAACTCGAATCCCCGTCCATACAACAGTTTAAAAGTCTATTCTGAAGCATTGACCCATTTCAGGCATACACTGTCACTGTACCCTGTCAGGCTTTCCCTGTCCCAGCACTGGAGAGCAATACACAGTGCAAGTGGAGAGCCTGAACTTTACAATTGAGGAACAAGGCAAAAGCAAAACTTTGAAACAGATATGACATTCCATTTTTTTTATGATTATTTCTTCAAACGCTGATCAGCATGACTATTTAATCATGAAAAGCTTGAAGTGTCAGTGGTGTAATGCAGGGTGAGCTATGTGCCGAAGGTCTGACAGTGTGTTACAGGAGTAAGCCCTCAGTACTTCACTACACATCCAGTAATCAAAGAGTGAGGATTAGGCTGATACCAGCGTGAGCTTCTCAGTGCTTGGCAGAGCCCAGACAGAAAACTGTCAATTAGGACCTTTTCTGCTCTTCGGGTCCTGAGGGCTTTGTGTGGGTAACCTTAGGACGTTAAAACTCTAAACACACAATGCTTTGGCAAGCCCTGCAGTGTTTCGCACCGAGGCTTCTTTTCCAAATCAAAATCGATGCTGTAAATAAATGTTTTCTTAATCTAGCGTTGCGTCTCAAAATATTGAAGCTGGCCTCTCCTAATCCTAACTTGGGTTTCTCCATTTGTCCAGTGTGGTATTGGAATCTGTATTGATTTGTGCTGGTGTGTTTTTCAATACAAGGTGTTTTACGCTGTCTTGTGCAAACACACATCACCTTTGTGTAAAACCATACATTGCCTATAATGGGGGTCATTTTGTGTGGTATTTCTTAAGAGGATTTCTCAATTAAGAAATCTGGTAGTCAGTGATGGTGACATGTGTGATGCTCCCAACTTGACCTATTTTCAGAGCAGGTTTCCCTGATGCACTTTTGGCTGCCAGAAAAAAGTATCTGTTCAGATTCCTTAATTAAGAAATCCTGTTACAAAATCCTGCAAAATTGTCCAACGTAGTAAATTAGCATACAGTTTATACAGCACACAAATACATTTGTACAATTGTAATTACATTCAAAATGCTGTCCTTAGCCAAAATAACATTAAAAAAAAATAATTTCATATTAATTAAGCACCCTTACACTGTCGGGCTGCCTTAAGTACCTTCACTAATATTATAAGCACTCACTGGTACAAAAAGAATTAAATTATATTAAAATATCCCAAACAGTTTGTAATATTGATTTTTTGTATACAAAAGACCCGATTGGTAATTTACTGTTCAAATTTGTAATATGGCATTTTTTACAAATGCTTCTAAAGTTCTACATTCCTCGCAATTTTAATTTGTCCAAAGCTGAGATGATTATGATGTTCTGACTGCCTGATATGGATAGCGACAAGTTATGGTTAGAACCACGCACTGGAACTTACTGGTAAACTCCCACTGAGCTTAATGAGTGTTGTAGGAATTAAATTAACACGATCAGCCGCTGTTGTCTGTCATTAGACGTAATTAGTTAAAACATCACAGTATAAACACCAAATTGGCCCTGGTAATTAATCCTGCCACCCATGCATGAGGGAGAATGAAAAAAAGACAAGCTTGGCTCTTTTACAAAGGCTCTTCCCCATCTCAAAGAGCACTTTCATCGATTCATTGATTCTGTCTTTTATACAAAATAAAAAGGATAATAATTTGATCACACAATCCACGACTGTTTGTGGGACACTGCTGTGTGCAATTGGATGGCGCATTTCACCCACAAAATACACAGTTAACTCACTTTACAATATGGACAGTGAAGCGTTTTGGGATGTCTCAAAAATGTGATAAGGCGCTATATCAAATGCAAGGATTATAATACTATGTATTATTCTCTTAATTTTTCTGAAAGGTAATAGATCTACTGTAACACTGTCACACAAAAAAATTGTACTAGAATTGATTTGTACTGGTATATAGTTTTAAACAGCTGGATGAAAGTTACAATTTGGTATACTTTTACAATTCTAAAATAACATTTTTTTTAAAAAAACTAAAAATGTATTTTAGCTTTCTACCATTTCAGTTTTCAAAATTTATTTCTTCCTCTGTGTCAAAGTTTTTTTTAGGTCACTTCCCCCTTAACTGCAAATCATCTGCCAGCTGAGAGGAGAGACTGGAGTGATAGCGAGCTGCCAGTGTAGCCCTGTAGCTGGTCATTAAGAAAGTAACCACTGAATCAAGGCACCATTTGATTTTCATTCAATTGTTGGGTCCCAAGACAGTCTGGTCAAATTCTGGGACTTGCTCCCAAGGAAACATGGACTGAATAACTGATATTGTATATCATAATATCAAGATATTGAATAAAACATGCTTAGAAATTATTCTTCACAGTACGGAACGTTTAATTCTTGAAGTTTTAAAAAAAACTTTGTCTTGACCAACTGTCTGGGTTAGTAATTCCTTCCAATCGATATTTCAGACGCTGTGTTATCAGCTTCCTTAAACAGTAAAATACTGTATAAAAGGAAGAAAATTAGTTTTAACGTCGGAATTTGTGTACCACTGACCCTGCCTGTCAAAACATCTTTTAGTTCAATTGGCACTTTTATTGTCAATAATACACATGGTAGGTTCCTCCCTGACCTTTCGTCTACGATGACTGCTGGTAACAGTTAGTTGACTCATAGCAACTGAAAAACATGCATTTTACAATAGAGCTTTCTTGTTTGAAATTTCTTTTCAAGATTTTAATTACAACAAAATATCCCATGACTCACCAAAGGTTCTGCATAGCTGTTGCATATTTTCTCTTTAATAGGAAAACCACTGTCATGTTGGGTGTATTTAAACCTGAGTTCCAAACACCTTATTATAAGTCCAAAGCAGAATTATATAGGCATTTCTGTCTGCATTTTCGGCTGCTGGAACTTACTGTAGATCCAAAATGATTAGAGCTGAATCAATTGCTTGCACCAGAGAAATAATATTGTCTGATGGTGAACAGACGATCATATTCAATCCAGATTCAGTCTGGAAAATGACTGACGAAAAAGATCCAAGTTACTGAGCTCTGCCATGTAGCACTGGCCACATTTCTGATCTACAGGTTTTCAATAGTAACATTTCCCTAATAAAATCAATAAGCATTCAAATGAGAGAAGAGAATGAAATCCCAGACTTGAGGTTGGATTGGCATCCAGATTTGGTGTGAGAAGAGAAGACAGTATTTCAGTGTATATGTGTGTGTGTGTTTGGAGAGCAGAAGGACATGTTGCATATTCCAGTGTCCAACAGTCAACGTTGAGCAAAGTTCCATTCATTTCAATGGGTTTCCAATCTGTCTGCTTTTCACCCTCGTAAAATCACACTCTTGGCAGTGGTCTGACCTTGGCAAGTATGAGTCCTTAAGAATTCAATGAAATTCTAATGAGCAGCAGAGAGGATGAAGTTTTAGTGCTGTGCAGATGTAATTCACTTAAAAGTATTATCCTAGCCCAAGCAATGAACAAAAATGGTTTGGTTTCAATCAGCCAGCCATCACTCAAAGCCCTTAAATCTAAGCAGGATCTGCACTGGTCTTCAAATTGGACCCCCTCCCACCCAAAAATATACCTGTTCAGGCAGTAATGTGCTGAAGATAGCTGTAGAGTTGTAATTGCCTGCCATCATAAATTGCCCTATCAATGAACATATGTTGATGGTGGTGATAAAGTTTGTGTCTGAGAGCACTGGGATGTAATTTCCTCTGATGGTTCATCAAGAGGCATTAGCAAGTCCAGATATCTTGTTCTGTTTGAGTATCAGTCTAAACAGTCTCACTGGCGGATTTCAGAATGCAATATGTCATGTGTGGATATACAGTTGAGATACCAAGACCTGTAATGCCAACCTGAACTAGGAACACAGAGCTGCCTCTTGTCTGTGTTAATCCACAATGAATCCCAGCAGCGAAGCTTCACGCAGTCGGTAGCTGGTACTCAAACCATCCTTTCTATTTCAGAAATCCATTTGTAGATTTAACCATGTTTAACCAAGAAACTCTTTACCTCTCTACTATAGCACATGGCCTAACAGCAAATAGGGTCCTTTTCCCAACACCTGCAATGTACATTTTTTTTCTATCATCAGATGTGTAGTTGGTAATGCACATTACAGATAAATAGATGAACACAGGATGCAGGATTCACTGACGCAAGTCCACTCAAGACATGACAGTGCTCACTGAAATGTCATTCTGCTCGTACGATCTTGTCACAGTAAAGATTTTCAGAACATCTTTTAAGTAATATCACTCGACTTCGCCAACGCCCTCCTTGGTAGCCTTCCCAACTCCTCCCTCCACTGGCTGCAGATAATCCAGAATTCTGCGGCCCGTGTCCTCTACTGCTTCAAGCTCCATCTCCCCCAGTCTCGCCCGACTCCATTGGCTCACCATCACCCAGAGAATTAATTCAAGATGCTGATCCTCACCTTCAAAACCTTCCTTGGCCTCACCCCCTACCTCTGCAACCTCCCAACCTCTATCAACCTGTTCTGCCCCAACCATCAGCGGGCGAGCCTTCAGCCACTCTGCCCCTAACCTCTGAAATTCCATCCCGCAATCCCTCCGCCTCGCACCCTTCCTGGCCTCCTTCAAGTCCTTCCTCAAGACCCTCCTCTTCCAACAGTCCCATCGGTCACCCCCAAATTGTCACGCCCAAATCCCTCGCTTTCCCTCCACCCTCCCCATCCCCAACCCCAGATCAGGTCTGAAACACTGACTGTCCTGCACCTTGGGACATGCTCCTGACATGAAAGGCGCAATATAAATGTAATTTTGTTGTTGTTATTATTACTGTAAATGATATTGTTAGCACAACAGTAACAACAGTAACAATTTACATTGCACTAAGCTGCGGTTTACCCCAGTTCTCCAATTTCTCAAGCAGGATATGCTACAGGGTTGGTGTTTGACTCACCATTGTATCTTACCCGGGAGACAGGGCATGAAACCAGGCGAGATGTTCAAGGGAAAGAGTGAAGTGATCCACAACTAAATCTTTGTGTTTATAAATATAACATTTACCCCCTCAATACCAGAGAGGTAGGACTTGATCTGTTTGAAAGTTTGATCTCTTTCCAACACAAACAAGAATGGAGGCTTGTATGCAGGGAGGGGGAGGTCAAATGCTGAAGGTAGCACCCTCATCTCCTCTCATGTTCCTCCTAGAGGCAACGTACAGAGTAGCAAGGACAGAGAGGCCCGGTGAGCAGACCGTGCATGTCTGTCTAGCCTCTTGGCTACGACTGGTATTGATGGGCCAGTGAGACCTCAAGAGAGGAAATGGGGAAAGCATATTAAATAACATGCCAAGAAAAGAAAAATAGCCTGAGTGCAGGTCAGGGCAACAGCAACCCTTTACATTTTCGGAATGAAAGGAGGAATGGATTAAAGTGGTGCGATGGTGGGGGAGAAGCAATCTCAAATCAGGCTGCAATTCTGCCTAGTTTTTTATTTTATTTTAATCTGGGAAGATGGTAAGATATTTCTCTTTCCCCCCGGCAGCCCGCTGGCTAAGGTTAACATGTGAGCAGCTAACCCAGCCAGCCACCCTCATTTTGTGGGTCACCGCTTGGGTAATGGTCTATTAATTTGCTCCATTTTCCCATGTGAGGCAAACTCAATTTCTTGCGTGGATTGTGAGCTCATTGTTGACACTGTGATTGATTGGCTGAACAGATGTGGTACCCTCAAAATCCACCCCACGCCTCTACCATCCCCCCCCCCCACCCATTCCCTCCCCAAAAAAAACAAATGGCCAGTACAGTACAGTGTTCACTACACGTTGAAGTATCGTGAGCACATCGTGAGCAACGACAAAGATATTCCGTGATATACAGTGTTTGCAAACCCAATTTAAAATGATTATGGAAGACTGTGTTACAGATGGGCTGACTTGATACTCGCCTGAAATAAAATAGAATTTTCTTATCACCGCATTCTTTTAAGGCGTTATCAAGCGCAGTAATGTGGTTATAAATTCAATTCCTGCTGAAGGATTGCGTTGTTTGCTGTTGAATGTTGCGTGACAATGTAAACACCATGTGCCTGTCAGCAAATTAATTTCCCCAACTTGGCCCAAAAGGAGAGAACTGACGTGAATTTGTCAAGGACGGAAAATGTCACTTACAGCAGACAATAGTGACATAAACCTACGAAAAATCGCTCTCTTTGTTACCTTTTGTACTCATTCTTTCTGTCACTTTTTGGGGGGCTGGGGGGTGGATGGGGGTTTGCGTGAAATATATTTTCTTTCGCTTAATGATAATAATAATCATACTTGCATTTGATATAGCGCTTTTCACATCTTCTAGACATCTCAAAGTGCTTCACAGATTATACTGTACTCTAAAGTGAATTGACTGTATATTTTTATGACAATAATACTTGCAGGTGATATAGCGCCTTATCGCATCTTTGGGATGTCTCAAAGTGCTTACTCTCCGTCAGACCCTTCCCCCAGATCTCACATTATTTACCTGGGTGAGGAGGGTTACCAGGCCTCTGCCAATAGCCCTCTTGTTCAATCTCAGTCGCTTTAATTTGTGCAAAGAGCAGTCTCTAAATTCCTTCCTCTGCTGTTGGCGAGGTAGACACCAAGAAAAGAAAAAGCTGAAAAAAAGTGAATAAAGAAAATTAACCCTGAATTAAAACTCATTTAATTATGTCATTAAACATTTCCCCCGCAGTGTATATTTCTTTAATTTGCTCCTAAATAGCTGTTTTTTTTTCAAAACCTGTTCAATTGCTGCAAATACTAAATTGAAAATAATTTCTAATTATTTTATAATTGCCTCAATTTTATTTATCTATGTTTTATTTTCTCGCCAGGTTCAGTGAGAATGAGTTCGAGCTAGGCAGGGTTATTTTTCTCCGAGCCATATAATCAGTGTATAATTTACCTGCAGAAACAGAGTGAAAAACAAAAAAAAGACAGAGAGAGAAAGATTCAAGGGCATTCGTAATATGAGAACAGATTCAAGGTTATTCGTAACACAAAGCTTTATGGGGTGGGATGTAAACTGTTCAGTATTGGGGAATAACATACGGGACCACCCAATCCGATTATTAAATAATTATAATAATAATTATAATCCTGATATTTGATATAGTGTTTTTCTATACTGGGATAATGGACACAAAGCACCTCACAGGACTTATTGTTTAAACGCTCTGGGACACTACCTTGCGAGAAGGGCACTACATAAATGCAAGTTGGTGTTGTTGTTAAGTTTATTGTGTGGGCAAATTCTCATCATGTGGCATCTTAAAGTCTGATGGAAACCTTGGGAGGTAACACATCACTGACGCTGAATATTTTGCCTAAACAATGTATATATGTGTACCTACCAAGCTACTGAATTAAGCGAGACCGAGGGGTCCTTGAAATGAATTTGACCGAACCTACCTATTGTTGCGATGTTAAGGCAATACTATGGAATCAGGGTGATTGGGGTAAAAAGGTGGGAGTAGGTGAGAGAAAGTCAATGGACTTGGTTCTAAGTTATGTTTAAATGACAATGTCCAAATCCCTGTGCCAAGGAAAAGTTCAAGGGCTCCCATTAATTCAGAACTAAAATGATGAATTCATCTTGTGATGACAATTAAATGAAGTACATTTGTAATTGATACTAATTGATCCGCCGAGGCCTATTCCTTATTTTACAGTCTGCACTAAAAACTGCTAATCCAGCATATTTTTAAAAGACTTTTTTTTATCAGTGGCGAGATTGTTCAAACTGCCAGCGGTTTATGGGACACAGCGTTTTTTAAAAAAAACGACACGTGTATGATTAGTTGAAGATTTATCTCAGCATCAGGTCCCCAACATCAGGTCACCTGCTGAGCTTTTCTGATCTCTACAGGTTCTCATTTCCACTTCAAAAGAGGACCCCCCTTTAAATGAGCTCTTTTATAAATTTCATTTGGAACACAGGTAACTGACAATTTACATTTGTAACCAAGAATTTACAGCCTTCAGCTGGATGTGGTTTTCTCCACATCATTTTCCATTCAAACATCAACCGTTTGGTGCTAAAATACAGCCGTCTTTCCGAACCCAACTGGCCAAATATGACAATGTTAGCACATTTAGTTAATTTAGGCGAGTGGTGTTTTTCTAATGAGAAGCTTTGTTCTTTTGCCACCTTGCTGCCATTTGAGGAACAGGCATGTGTTGTTGTACAACGCAGTCATTGCTAGTTTGGGAGAAAGAACAAGGGAAACAAACTGCCACAAAAAACATAGTTAAGATCTGGAATATTTCTCTTGTAGAACCACTTTTTCCCCCGACTAAATATATTTTTTGTGTGTGAGGGGATGGGAGAGAGCATAGCCAATGTTCATATATCACATAGAGTTAATATACAATCAGTTTATATATATATCACTTTAGGAAGTAATTTGGTCCATTGTACCTGTGCTGGTGCTTGCTCCCCAACTGGAGCGATCTATTCAGATCCCATTCTCTCACTGTTTTCTCATATCTTAATATATTATTTTCCTTCAAGTTTTTATCCAACTGCATTTTACATGAGGTTATGATCTTGAATTGAATAGTAATTTATAGTATGACATTTCCTATTTAATAACCTTCTTCACCCCTCAATTTATGCTCTTCTCTTATTGACTTGTTGATTTATTGAAATAGTTTGTGAAAATTATGGTCTGTGCCAGCCCAATTGCCCCCCCACCCCCCGCCCCACCCTCTTCTGATTTCAGCCGTTTCGGGTGGAGAGATTCTCTGTTGTGGGAGTCAGTCATTTTGCCCCTCATATAGTCAATAGATACATTCTTTATCCAATCCCACCACCTGCATGGAACAGGTTAAGTGATGTGAGTCTTCTCTGGCCTACATTTTCAGTCTGAGAAACAGCACAATAACTTCAGAGGAGGAAATTCATTTTCTTATTGTTCATGTTAAAACTGCATTAAATCCTTTTTTTTGTCTACCCTTCAATGTTATGATATTATGTATTGCTCAAGACTAGGAATACATTACATTTTCTTAAATAAATTAAAATACTAAGCCCCGATGTTAAAAAAAACATTTACTGTCTAAATCCAATGCTCCACAAAGCACTTTAATTTTTATTTTAAAAACTCTTTGCATCAATTAGCAATATGTCTTGATCAACTCTATTTCATAGACATTCAAACTTGTAACAACAGTTATACCAACTTTCCAACCTCTCCAGTCACACATTCCATTGCAATTAATCAGGGGCTATTTTTTTCATGTCGTTTTTGCTCTCATGCTAACTCAAAAGGTTAATGGGGGAAATGGTGAGTTCTAAGACAAGAAATGAAAGGCCCTGGAAGTTAACTGATGAAAGATATGACTCATTCACACGACTCATATTCACAAGAGAGTCTTAAAGATCAAACCGCTATAAATATTATGATTACTTTTAATGTAATAGTGTTGTTCTTTACTTTTTGTGGGGATATGTTAGTTTAAACAATGAGGGCTGACAACCAGCTTGAAAGGAATACTGAACAAAACTTTTCCCAGTGAGAATAGTCATTAACCACTGGAATACTTCTGATGGTTTTTTAAATACTATACATTTCTATGTGTTAGATAGCACAAAACTGCCATTAAATATGTAATCTACTCACAGGCACTGTTGGTTGATCAATTGTCAACCATGGTGCTCTTCTGAGATGTAATTGAGGCAAGGACAAGGAAGCCTATCTCTGCAGCTGATTATGCTGGACCTGATCTAGGAGGAGGACTTGATGTGACACTGATTATCTGAAATGGAAATGTGTTTCCCTTACTCAGGTTGATGTGGCGTTAGTGCTCACTTGGAAAAGCAAAACATTTCCAGTGGGCGAAAATATATGTCTTTGTTTGGTTTGTCCCTTAATGTCCTCTTCCATTATTACTGTGTGGCACTGAGACACATAGGACAGGTTGGTCCCAGTGTCAATCCCTGCCCTATTGTTAAGTTAGTTGAGTTCAGTTCAGTCTGAAGAAAGGAAATTGCAGTTGGTTACAGCATTCTCTCCCGACTATGGAAACTCATTCAGGATTGCCTCTCCTGCTTGCTGACAATGGGCTTTTGCGAATATTGGTGGAAGACTTGATCAGAGTCGGTTGTGAAGCTCATGAGTTGCTGTCACTTGAATATATCTTGGTCAAGTGATAGAAGGTAGTATTGACAGAAGTGCAGTTGGCTGTCTGCCTCATTTGTTTGGCTGGAGAATTTGCCACCATCATAGAATATCAGTCTGTTACTTTTGCTGACTTGCCTCAGTTAAATGAGTCTTGTCATTTGCCTCTTGGTAAAGTTGATTGTCTCTTCTCTGAATTCTGATTCCAGTTTGTGAATTAACTGGTCTGAATTGGCCTTTACTAGACTTAATTAGTACTTTCAGTTAGTTCTAAACCACAACCTTTGAGCTTTTACCCTCATATGAAAGAAAGTTCCTTCATCAGAGCGTTGGTTGGTTTGATTGGGTTGAGCCTCCTACTGGCTGATTGCATAGTGTGCTGCCCACATCAACAACTCGCATTTATAAGCGTTCTTCACCCAGGGTAGCGTCCCCGATCGCTGGGAGAAAAAGGACAGAGGGACTGAAAAATATGTGAGAAAATAAGAAGTTTGCCGTCAGTCTTTAGTTAATAATTGAGTTCTGTTGAGATGTCTGCATTTCCCCTGTCGATATGTGTGTGTGTGGGGCAGGATGTTCAACTTCCAGTAAAATTGCATTTGAGATTATTACTAACAAATGCTTTTTTTTGAGGGAGGGAGATAGTATGTGAACTTGTGCCTCAAGGGGAAAAAAAAACAGGGTTTGACATTGACATAAACATGAGCAAATCTGCCTTTTTTTCCTTTGATAAAATGGGTATATAACCTCTCGTGGAGTCAATATTTGTGCAGTATTTAAAATTCATTGGAGCACCTGTGTTGCAGATCCAGTAAGTGCTTCCATCTGGGTCTGTGTGTGCAGTTAGAAGCTTATCAACTCTTTATCCTGACAAATTATGACGCACAGATACATAGTAAAACTAATTTATCATATGTGAACATTACACTATGGAAACATAAAAGCAGGACTAGACTTAAGCAAGTGTATTACACGGATAATGTATTTGACATATTAATAAACTGCTGCATAGCTCAATATCACAGATGTGGGATGCCGATAAAGTGTGACAGATTGCTTATTGATGAAATACATATGTTTTGAATCATCAGCTAAGGCTTCCCATACAGAATAAGGCAGATCATTACATAGTTTAGTGCGGTGGGATTAAACATCTTTGCATGCTGTGATGAAAGAAACTGCCCGCGGGCTGGGGTTTAAGTAGGGGGTACTTATGAGGGTTAAGAAGAAATGGGAAGCCAGGTCCACATGATACTATAGGGGGGCAGCTCTGGTCCCAACAAATTTCTCAGTTTAGCGGATTGTTAAGTAAAAGGAATATGTGATCAGACAGTCGACAATTTGGTAGGAGCAAATCAACTCAAATCAAAAAGATGAACATTCTTTTTGTCTTTTTGAAAAAACTTAATTACAACAACAACAACAACAAAATCACACTTGTATAGCATCTTTCATGTCAGGAGGATGTCCCAAGGCACTGGACAGTCACTGCTTCAGACCCGAGCTGAGGACGGGTGGGGGAGGGAAGAGGGGGATTAGGAGTTGCTGATGGGTCCACCGAAGAGGAGAGTTTTGAGGCGAGACTTGAAGGAGGCCAGGGAGGGGGGCGAGGTGGAGGGACTGAGGGATGGAGTTCCAGAGGTGATGGAAGTATGATTTAAGTACTGAACATGAATTAAATACTGAACCTTCCTGCAGATGGACTTGAGGTGATAATGGCTCCTTACCTGGACACAAAACGGTATTGGATGTACATGTGTTGGATGGTGGTGGGGATGGAGAGAGAGAGAAAGAGAGAGTAGGGTTCAGTTAGGCACAAAACACTGACAGAACGCCACCAACTTCAAAGTGAAGTTTCACATTCTTCTCAGTCATAACTTTTTTCCAGGTCATAATATTTCTTGTCTAAATTAATCCAATTTTGCGGTGCTTTTTCTGTAGGTTTCCCAACCTGTACTCAACTTGGTGCAATAACATATAATCATATGACCACCTACATTTTCCAAAAAAGGGAACACGGGTTTTCCTTGTTTGTGTATGTTTTGGCAGTCTGTATATATTTTTAAATGTCTTGTTGAATAGTCCAGAAATTAATAATGTCAGCATAACACTGAATTGGATATTCCTGGTTCCCATGTATCGCGTGGTGACTCCCCAGCATCAAACATTAGAATGAGTCTAATACATTCTTTACAGTAGAAAACAAAGAGTGGAGTAGAGGCATTGTTCAGCTCTTGTTTGCCACTGTCATGTCCTTTTAATGCCTGCTTTTATAATACATTTGCAAAGTTGATTCAATGTGGTTTCCGCATTGGATCAATGCTAAAATTGTACTACAATTTGGCTTTGAGAAGATCTCACAAGGGAGCATGGGAGTGACTGGGAGGACTTACTGAACCAGTGAGATAGCGTATCATCATAGAATGGTTACGTATCTCTTTCACTGTTAATTGTGGCAGTTTTTAGAGATCGGTTTTAAACTTTCCAAACCAGATTACCGATCTCTGGCATTCTAAACGGTAGTGCATCATCACAACAATGTGCTCCGACTCATTTAGGAAATGATTTCAAATATAAACATGCATTAAAAACATTAGCAGGTATGTGTTACAGACCAGTTCGGTGCTGACTAATTTTGTCCTCCAGTCTAACTGTTACAGTTGCATGTTTTTTTTAGCACTGGCAAATGCCTTGTTATATTATGTTGTTATCGTGGAGTTCCTGTAGCTCAGTGGTTAGAGCACTCGCCTTACAAGTGTGAGACCTGTGTTTCGAATCCAAGCAGTTCAGGGTGAAACCTTGGGCAAGTTTCCTTACTCCACACACACACATGCCTAATAATAATCCCCAAAAAAACCTATAATAAAATTGGTCATTTCAATCCACGACTGTTTGTGGGACACTGCTGTGCGCAATTGGCTGTCACATTTCGCCCACAAATATACAGTCAATTCACTTTACAATACATTCTGTGAAGCACTTTGAGATGTCTAGAAGACGTGAAAAGCGCTATATTAAATGCAAGGATTATTATTATTATATATTGGTTGGGACTTGGACACACAATGCTGTACTAATTGAGCTTGCCCAACTTCGCCAGTGTTTTGTAGGAATACAGTTTTGCCATTCCCATTATATGGTGCCAGACCAAGGTTGCCCGAGCGATGCTTTCAAGAGCGTCTGAGAATACAAGGCAAGTGTTTACCTTCGCTACACACTACACCGCAACTCACCACCGTTCAGGTCACATAGAATGTCTTAACTGCGCTGAGGCCCTTACAAACTTCAACCTAAATGATGACAGTTATAATAATAATCCTTGCATTTTGATGTAGTGCTTTTCACGTTTTCTAGACGTCTCAAAGCTCTTCACAGAATATACTGTAAAGTGAATTGACTGTATACTTGTGGGCGAAACGCATTAGCCAATTGTGCGCAGCAGTATCTCACAAACAGTCGTACAGTTGTTGCACATATTACCTTCCCTTTGACAAAATTCCTCCATAAGCCTTGTGTAATAGTTCGCGATCAGCACTGCTCAGAATATTTGCTGAGCCAACTTTTAGAAGTTATCATGGGTGGTATCATTTATCTGTGTCAAAGAGCTGCTCTTTTTCGAACCAGCATCCTACAGTGGAATGCAGGTTCCTCCTAACCCCATTGCAACAAGTCCCCTGAGATGTTACAATGGGTAAACAGTAGTTAGTTGATGAAATTATGGTCTGACATGTATCCCCGCAAGAAAGTTACCTGTCTGATTCACAAGCGGTGCAGGCCGCTCGCGGACTGAGTAATTGCCAAGTATTGGGGAAATAACACATTACATGGACCTCTGGGTTATCTATTTTAATTTTTAAAAAATTTGACTGGCAAATGAATAATAAACTATGCACTGTTAATTGTAAACTCTCAAGTATTAAGATGGTAAGGACATCTTCAGAGTTTTGCGAATCATTAGGAATGTTAAACAGTTGCCATTAAAGCATTTGGAAAGTACAGTGCGTAAAGACTGAAGTGATTGTTTAATGAGACAAGTTAGTTAGTTAGTTAGTTAGTTAGTTAGTTAGTTCAGTAATCTTCCAAAAAGCCAACAATAATAAAAATTGCTCATTTCAATCCACAACTGTTTGTGGGGTCGCTGCTGTGCGCAATTGACTGCTGCATTTCGCCCACAAATATACAGTCAATTCACTTTACAATATTTTCTGTGAAGTGCTTTGAGACGTTGATAAGATATGAAAAAGTGCTATATCAAATGTAGGGATTTTATTATAGTATTATTATATAATAACGCATAAAGTGAGTTTAGGAGCAGTTTTTTTTTTGGTGGGTGGAGATATCCTCAGCGGAAGAAGTGAAATTGTTCTATTTTGTGTGCGCTTCAAACCTTGAGGATTAGTTCAATGATAATATTTTGTGGAATAGGAAATATGTTATGCAATTGTTCCCTGAATATATTGTTGCCTCAGCACTGTTGACCTGATCAGGCATCATCCAATATACTGTCACAGGTGAAATAAGGGAAGCAGTTTGTTCTTCTTAGGCTCTTTTTTTTACCTTTACAGTTGGAGTCTGTTTTAGGGGGATTGTTTTGCCCGAAACACATTTATTCCATTAATCAGAATTATGTTTCCATTCAGAAAAACTCATCAGCACAGATCCTGGCAAACTGATTTATGCCTGAAAAGATACACCTCTTTCAAAAAGTATTCACATTAACTGGCGTTGAATAAATGAGAAACATTGGGGCTCCCAATTCAAATTCACTGTAACGTAAGAACATGGCAAGAGATTTGTCTCTGCAGGGCTGGTTTCCAGTTTAACTGATGTCTGACTTCTTGTACATTCTGCAATAAAAATAATCGCCATTGAAAGCAGCCGGTAACATTACTATCAAATATTTAACACAAACAAATTTAACAAATAAGTAACATTAACATTACTATCAAATATTTCCTCAAACTTCTTTTGGGGGTGGGAATCTGTTTCTCCCCCCTCCCCCCCAATAAATAATAATAAAAGCACCTATTTCAATTAGCGGGTTGCTTTTCCCAGAGGTAATAATCCCTTTAAAAAAGTAAATTATTCACTCAATCCACAACTGTTCATGGGACACTGCTCTGTGCAATTGACTACCGAGTTTCACCCAGAAAACACACAGGCAATTCACCTTACAGTCTATCCTGTGAAGCGCTTTGAGATGTCTCGAAAGTGTGATAAGGTGCTCGAATGCAAGGATTCTTCTTCATATTACCCAGAGCAAGAGCAACAACCAATAATCACAATTTATTTGCCATTGGCTCATTGAAACACTGTATTTAGGTTTGTTCGTTGCCAAGCATGTTCATCAAATCTCAGAGAAAAACAAAATCCCCCCAAAAAAAGTTTTCAGACTTGTTCCCTTTTCTAACTCCGTATAAACCCTTTTCTTTAAATTAAAAAAAACCCACAAAAAAAACTTATTTTTCTGTTGAAGCCTCTTTTGACTTGGGGCTGTCAAATCCTTACATTAACAAGTCGTTTTCAGTGCCTACTCGCTTAGATGTAAATATAACAGGATTTTTTTCATGTATATAAAGAAAAAAATGTGTCAGGTTTCAGGTGTCAGGCTTTGCCTGTGATCTTTAAGGGCTCACATAGCAGTGCTCTTGTTTGGGCTGATCTGAGAAGCCTCTTTCCTCAAGGGGAAGCTCATGTCACTTTATGTTAGCCCATACAGCCACCGGCTGTTAACTCAAGCTGCACTTAGCAGGGCCAGACTGACTGAAAGAGATCGAAAACTCCCGAGGGCTGGACTGATCATGAGAGCAGTGCCTGAGAGGAGAGGAGAGGAGAGGAGGAGAGGACAAGGAGGGAGGACGGGGAGGGGGGTGGTGGGGGGGAAGAAAAAAGATTGGCAGTGTGTGCCCAAATGAGCAGAAATTACTGAAATGATAATAAATGTAGATGGTCTGAACAAAATGAAATGATCCATCTCAGTGAATAAGCACTGCGCGGGCCGCATTCAATCAGCCTGTCATACTTATTGCCTGGCATTTTTGTGAAGAATCTGTCCGCTAAAATTTTTTGTCATTCCTATTTCCTTGTTATCAGTCTGCTCCTCAATGGCGACCGGAGATTAACAACAATTCATAGAGCACATCCATTTCTGATAAACCTTATCCATTACTTCACGATCCACGGGTCCATCCCATTTCACCTCGGCCATTTATCATCTTTAACGCTGACAGCTCAACAGAGTGCTTTAAAATTTATCTCGGTGTGTCGACAGGGCGGATCTATTCGTCAACCTGTAGAGAGGTGCAGCTTAGCGTCTTCCTCTTCTTATCAGGATTCCACAGTAAAAGATTTGGCAGAGATGCCCGATTAATCATTGGCCGCATCAATTTGCTTGATTTACTCTCTTGTGGGAAAAGGGTGTAAACACTGCGTACTGAGGCAGCGCGAAACATAATGTGTCTGTCTATAGGAAAAACATTAGCAGATCATCCTGTCTTGTGATTGATGGAGAAGTGAAAGGCAAAGGCTTCGTCCGGTGTGCTTGAATCCTGGTAAAGGACACACACAAAAAAAAGGTGAAGCTGCTTTTAATTTCATTTCGCAAACCCATCAGCGCCTTAAAAGCCACTTTCACCTCCAGAGGTGATGTTTTTTCGATTTTGTTTTTATATCTAGAACGGATGTTTTAATTTTGTTTTTTTTAAAAAAGATATATAAATAATGCATAATAAACAGAAGTACAAACTGCCCTCAAATGGTCTGTCCCTGCCTCGAAATCTATTTCGCAGCACATTTACGCGTAAGCAAGCTCCAATCTTCAGTGGGCGACAGCAACAGCAGGGTTAAGCGGAAGATAAAATATACGGTTTCAGTGGTAGGTCGATACCGAGTCTTCCTGAGTTGAACAAGGGTTTCATCAAGATTTAATTTTCGCCGTCTCCTTCACTCTCTCGCTCTGTCTGTTTCTCTCTCTCTCTCTCTCTCTCTCTCTCTCGCTCTCTCACTCTCCCTCTCTCACTAGCGTTCAATGTCCTCTTAGCTGAAGTTTTTTAAGCTGAAACTCAAATGTAAAAAAAAATCATATCCGAGTATAAATCTGTCATCTATCAGGGCAGTGACAGATGGCTTGCTGGATTGTGTTTCATTATAAAACATTGCAGAAGTCACTCAGATTCGTACTGACAGACACTCTGAAAAATTCTGAAAAAATTGGCAGTCAAACCTGCAAGGGAGGAGACTGGATTAGAAACGAGAGCAGAACATGAGCTGTGTTTTATATATAGGAATAAATGGCATTTCCTGAGCAATTAATTCTATATAATGGGTTCAAATACTTATTATTAGCCTGCGTTTTTATTTTCTACTAATGCACATGATGAAACTGATTTATGCTCCTTTACTTCTCCACTTCTCCAGCCCTGATGTGATGTATGTGGTATTATTTATGTGCAGACATAACACTTGCTGTTTTACATGTGTTTGCCCCTTATATCAGTGAGTGTCATCATCCGTGATCCACTGTACTATTTGCTTTCGGAAGTTTGGTGTGGTACAAGGACAGTAACTAAATAATCTATAAATAAAATAATAATAATCCTTGCATTTAAATATAGCGCCTTATCACATCTTCTGGACGTCTCAAAGCGCTTCACGGAATACACTGCAAAGTGTGTTGACTGTATATTTTGTGGGTGAAAGATTCATGAGGAACGAACAACGTTCATGGTACCATGGAGTGATGGGGTGAAGAGGCAGTAATTTTGCCTGTACACCTAAATCACCTGTCATTACAGGGGGCAGCAAGAATGAATCTCTCCATGAAACCACTACCATGTGGTAGCCAACTCTCCCTCAATGCCATTGTGAGTGTTACAGGGTTATAATCACTGGAATGATTGTGTCACTGTACCAATATAATGTTGTAGGCAGGGAATTTTTAAATGGGCCCTTTTGTGTGACAATGGCTCTTTAAGATCAGCGCCTTGGGACATCCTCCCTTTGTGAAAGGCGCTCTATATATCTAATTTTGTTGTTGTTGTTTAAGAGAAGAATGCCGTTTCGAAATTAGAATGGGGCAAAGCAGAGAGACTTAATGAAGAATAACAATAACGGTAAGGTTAGAGCTGGCCTGTGAATGGATATCAGACCATTTCTACACCGCTGTACACAAAAGACAACATTCAGGTTTCACTGATTATTCAAAGGATCTTAAAGTGGCTCCTCGAGTTGACAGCACATTTTTCAACTAGGTGGCAGCCAGCAGTTTCCTTATTAAAAACACCATGTAGGGGAGTTGGAAATTTTGAATCACAACTGGAATGTCCAATGTCAAACATTGGCGATTGGCCCAACGCAATGTTTCTCTGGACTATGTAATAAGATGAACAGATAAAACGGGTGTCTGTGGCTGAGGTTACAGTGTATGACGTTGATAGTGGTAAAGAGAAGGAAGAAGATAGAAAGAAATTGATAGATTTATTTGACAATATCATTTGTTGAACTTATTTATGTAAACTCTCAGGATCTTCCATCCATTCCGGAGTTGCTCTGACTCGCTGTCTCCCTCCTTACCTTAATTGCCCACCTCATGTCTTACCTCTTTGTTTGAGCTTCAGTCATCTCTTTCTTTCATCTTCCCTCCCCCATATCTCCCCCCGTCTCCCACCCGCTTGCAAAGAGTAGTACGATGTCCTCTCGACACGAAACACACTATATAAATGTAAATTGTATTGTATTATCAAGATTGTTTTTTAAAACCTTCACAACCATGTCATGAAGAATTTGATATTGTGAGTTGGCTGCTCTCACTGCTGCTCACCATCATTTGGGCTCTGATCTTACCCATAAAATCCTTCACGTTCTGTTCCATATTTCAACCCTATATAACATTCTGCATTGTAATTTAATCTAAAACCAATTATGACCCTCTGTGTGTACATGGATGTGTTAGAAAATGACTTTGGTCGTATCCAATTGATTGTTGCATAATTCACCTGATTTAAGGTGATTAATTTGCAGATTTTTTGATGGCGTTAGCAACAGTGGAATTATTTGCAAATTATATGGCAAAGGCGATAAATTAGGCAACAATGTTGGATGTACGGAGACATTATCTCAAATTAATTAAGCAAATAATCGGACTCATCCCCTAAAAAAAATTAAAACAAAATCCATGCTGGCCACTAATAGTTTTACTTTGGCAAGCTCGGCACGTTGTGTTATTTTCCCAGGATCACCCAACGTATTGCCAGAAAATTGTTTATTAAACTAAGCAATATTGCCAATTGTGGCAGTAAAGTACAGTATTTGGAATTGGGATACATTTTGTGAACCAAAGTTAGAGCAGATCGAGAGATAGAGAGTGTACTGACTGCAAACTGAGTTTATAGCAGTGATTAGCACAAAGCAGTTCATGAAACAGATAGGAAACAGCCTGTTCTTGAAGCTGCTAACCAGGGGGACAATGGCCCTTTAAAAAGCAATCTGTGAGGTGGAAGCAGGTAACTGAGTACGTTTATGTAAAGAAATAGGGCGCCTGAAAATACCCTTGCTTTGAAATAAAAACTTCCCCCAACTTGTGGGGCTCAAAACGGTAGTGTAACTGATGGTCAGTAAGACTGTTGTAATCTTGCTGCAGTGTTTGTTTGCCTGGGATGTTCAGCAGACTCCAACCCTGTAAACTAGCCCAATCCGTTGCATACTCTTTCCGGATCAATTTCAAATTAAACCAGATTTTTTTCCATTTACATCAGATTTGGTATGTTTGAAAGTGGATTTGGAATCCCGTAGTGGCACAGGGGAAAGCTGGTGACAGTTAAGTCGTGAGATAGATAGTCCACACGAACACAAAGCCTTTTTAAAGGCACAGGCCACTGAAGCTGATTCTTACACATCACTAACTGAATTTTTGCAAAGCTGAAAGGCATTTTATGATAACTATACTAATAATAATTCTTGCATTTGATATAGTGGTTTTTCACATCTTATTGACGTCTCAAAGAGCTTCACAGAATATACTGTAAAGTTAATTGACTGTATCTTTGTGGGTGAAACGCAGCAGCCAATTGCGCACAGCAGCGTCCCCACAAACAGTCGTGGATTCAAATGACCAATTTTTATCTTTTTTTGGGGGGGGGAGGGGTTATTATTAGGCGATCCTGGCATTTGATAGAGTGCTTTCACATCAGGGAGACATTGCAAAGCGTTTTGCGGAATTTATTGTCTGGTGTGGTGACTGCGTATTCTGTGATAAAATGTGAATGGGAAGGTGATATTTTGAATCTGTTGATTGTTTATTTAGCCACATTCCGAAAAGAAATGTTTGTAAAGCTCTCGCCTTTTGTATCTGCACAATATCAGGAGCCTGTGATCACTGTCACATCGCCTTGTCTTCTTATGTAAAGGTCACAATAGAATACGAGGGGGGTGGGGGGGGGGGAGAGAAAAAAAACAATACGCCATGATACTACTCTATTTACACAATATATCAAAGCTTCAGTCTGAAGCAATAGCTCAACGCAATGAAAGGATTAACTTTGTCGAACTTAGAGCTGTTAATATGGAAAAGGCACTTCTACCTAGCACAGTGAATGCAGATTTGATTGAATCATTCAGAAACTAAACGAGCAGAGACAGGAGCGAAGGTTCGGAGGCTTTGTATCAAAGCGAGAGGGAGAGGACACCACGATAGGGTGAGGCATATGGGCTGAACGACCTTTCCTTGCTCCTGCCTACACTCCTTGATTGCATTACAACCTTATAACCCATACCCAACCATTTCTTATTAAACAGATAGAATATATCACTGCTCATCTCGCTAGTTGGGAAAGGATGTGCGGAGGCTGTGTGCGGAGACACAAGACGCTCGATGAAGAAGGAATAGGAATATATATATATATATACACACACAGGACTTTACTGTGAAACTTGTCAAAAATAATTCATTTCTTGCCAAAATTAATATATATATATATTTTGTGAGGATGGTGAGATAGACGAGTGCTACAGAAAGAAGCTGTTAAAAAATCTTAAAATATGATTTGAGAAATGCTAACACAACGGCAGTTTTGCAATTTGCCAACTCCCAATTTTTTTAAAATGTTTTGGTTTTAATTGGGTGGTATCCTGAGGAGCTGAGGGGAAGGTCAAATATCACACAAGGTACATCCAGAACAACCTCAAGGTTGTGGCTTTGCAAGGTGTTGTAACATCCTACATCAACAGTGCCTCAAGTGGAAAGCTCTGACTGGGCCCTGCCTATTCATTAGTGGTCACAGCTGTGCAGCCATCCAATTACTTGGAAATAATAAGTACATTTAGTAGTGAATTAAATATTAATTAGTCTTCAGCAGGTTCCTTTTTAGCATTGGGAGCCAGAAATGGGATGTCTGGAGTGCGGGGATGGTGGTGCCAGGATGAGGGGAAAGAGACGGAAACAAGAGTTCAGATATCGCTGTACTTTCTCTCTTCCGTTTTTCATTTCTCTCTCTCGCTCTGTCTCTGTGTGTGTGTTTGTGTGTGTCTCTCTCTCTCTCTCTCACGTTCTCTCGCTCCATCTCTATCACTCATTCCAAGGTGAAAAGAGATGTACTGGAGAGGAGAGGAGAGAACTGGCATGATCTTGTGATTAAACAAAAGGATTCAGCCAACATGTGTAAAATTAAGTGATCAAGAGTTGATTACAGAGTATATTGATTGTGTACTGATGGATTAAATAGAGTCGTGATCTGGGTTAGATTCGGAGGAGAGAGAATTTACTAGTTAGCGAGGATCTGCCGGGCCAGCCGCGGCTCTTCATACATTTTTGGAATAAATCTGTGGAGAACGCGTGGAATTATAATCGATTATCCATTTCTCAAAGTCACTTAAGGGGCCAGAGCAACAAGCTAAGTGCGCGGGGCGGCAATTCCTAGTCCATATGCATTGTCATGTGTGTGTGCTGGAGGGGTGGAAGCTGTACTGACCCTGCGTGCTGCAAGCTGATGAATCCATTTTCTTGTAGGAAATAGTTTTGACAATCCAATATCTGTGTTTCGATATGTGCCCCCCAGGGAAAAGTCATTGCCCCAGTCGCCCTTTCAAATTATAGGCATATCAGTATATCACTATCCTAACAGCCTGCCCTCCAAGTCAAGGACATAGGCGCTTAGCCGTGGTGTGAATAATTTTTTTTATTATTATTTTTAAAGAGACCTGCTCTTAGCAAAACATCTTATAGGATTTTGAAATTGCCCCACAGGATCAAATTAGATCTTGTAAGACACAGTTAAACCCAAATGCTACAGGATTTATAGTTTAGCTTATGGAACTCCACAGGATTTATCCTACAGAATGGTGAAAATCCTGTGCAGTATTCTCTGAACCGTCAACTTGTAGGGGCTTTATTTGTGTTATTTTTCTCTCTCTCTTAATTTGCCCTAACGATGCAGTGGGAAATATTATCATTTGAAACCGGGTAAACGAAAACGCAGGCCGGGGTGTGAGTTGAAAAGATGATTATGGAAATAAAAATTCATTCTCTGGGTTTTTTTTGAGCAGTGATTTTTTTTTGGGAGGGACTGTTTCATCGATTCAGTTTCAAAAAAGCTTCATTGATGCCTGGGGGGGGTGGGGGGGGGGAGATTTCACACTCTAGTTTGGCAGTTTCATGATCTCCTCTGCCTGAGGAGAGAACACAAAGCTTTTTGTCCTGTGCTTCCTTAAAACAATGGCAGAATTTATTCAGCCTCACCAATACACTGGCACATTATTGTTTTACATTGAATTGTAGAATGCTATTTTATCTTCTATTCCCCCCACACCACCACCATATCTACCCATTGTGATTCCCAACGTGGTTTGTTCCTTGTCTCAGCAGCCCTGACTTGGAGGAAGAATTTTCCCTCGAGGCAAAGGTCTCGATAGATAATTACAAACCATGTAAGGGGGTGGGGGGGTGGGGACAGAAAATATAAGTAAGAAAGTGAGCTGGTAAACTGTAATGTTAAATGATATGAACGCAGTATCTTAGCTCCTGCGTGTTAACCCCTTTGGAGAATGCATGTGCAGAATAGGAGTCGAATCAGAGGCTATTAGTCTTCAAACTAGAGAATGACTTGATGTTGCCGGTGTATAATTTAATATAACGTGTGCCTTTGTAATTATTTGTAATATACTATAAATACTATAAGTAAATATAAGGACATGGGAATCTAGTCATCAGCATTTTAAATAGTTCTCTAAACTATCAATTCTCCTGTCCCAGGACTGAAAAAAAGGTGTATTTTACACCGATATAATGAAATGACTGCTGGCGACCAGATTATATACCAACAAGCGATGAATTTAGAGAGAAAGGCTAAGCTTCAAACTGATGGTACATTTCTGGGTGAATGTTTCCATTGTAACTTTTTACAAACAACAAGTTCGCATTTTGAGGCATTTTATCTGAAGATTTTGTCTGTTTTACCTTTAATTGTTACCAAGGAAATGTAGCACTGATAATCAGGAGCTTCAGTTTGCAGTGTTTTGTTTTAATAACCTAAAATAGAGGCACGACACAAGAACAGTGCATCACTCATCAGAAGCAGGGAAGAAACATCCAGATACGGGCTGATGTGTTTCAGTATCTGAGAAACACTTTTCTCAAAAGTGAGATGCCAAGTTCATGTCAAACCTCGCCAAAAGATTGTCAATAGTCCATTACTTGGCATTGATGCCAGATACTGTAGTTTAGAAGTGCAAGTCCTGTGAAAGGCGTTGGGAAGATAGTGAGAGAAGGGGGTTTTCACTACTTATTTCTAATCGAGATACGAAACTTTCCTGATGTGAAAGATTCATTTCAGTGTCAGACTTTGCCACATGCACATGTGAATCAGCGCCTCCCTTCATAAATTATAGTGCTGCCATGGTATACTTCAGTAAAGACAAAAAATTGCACTCCATCACCGTCTTGCCTGGCTTTTAGCAGTATTGATCATGCTGGTGCCTAGTTTACTGAGGCAGTTAAGTGTGGCATCTTATTTTGCGCTGGGATAAATGAAAAGAATATTAGTACGCTGACTTTTCATCCAGTTTTATTGAATCTTTTGAGCAGCTGCCCTTTCGTGTAATGACATCGCTGACAGGGTCCTCATTAAGGCCCAGACAGTAATTGTGATGCATCTACTGTCCGACATTTTCATTGAGTTTTAGATCTATGGAGAGCTAGGATGTATGGATTCGCTCAGTTTCTCAAATTAATACACAACTCGATCCATCAGAGCCCCTTCCATGCTCTTTCATCTTCCCTGTCCCCAGAGGTCCATACACGGTAATGTGGAGCATCATTCTCCCAGACAACTACACAATGTCTCTTTTCTCCTGCTCCTTATTTATTCAATGTTTCTGAGCAAACACGCCAGATAAAGTTGTCAGGCTTTATTAAAGAGGTTCCTGATGAAGTATTTATGAAAATCTTAATCAGCTACCTCCAGTTCCAAAGGGTGAAAAAAAAATGTGTGCGAGCGTGCTTTACAAAAGAGAAAGAAAAGACAACAGAAACATTAATGTAAAATTGCATTGATTTCCAAGATTTAAAAGGGAATTGTCGACTGTGTGGGAGTGAGCAAAGCCCGCAAAGGTTTAATTACCAACGTTAAAAAAAAATACAAACCCGAAATGTTAATATTACAATTTAGACGCTCGCAAATATCTGAGCATTCACGACCCTCTAAATATTTGTATCAGTTAAATGTTAACCGTCACAATATATGCTTCATTCTCTTTCAAGCAACATCTGGGAGAGGGTATTTCTGTACAGTGTGACGCAGTGAGATAGGCTCATCATCAGGACTGCTTTTCCACAATCAAATACTGTATCAGTGATTTTTGCAGCATGTGTTTATTTTAATTTCCCTTTCTTTTGCAAAAGATTTTAATTTAATGGGCAGCGACACTAAAACTGCCCGGGAATCATCACTGAATCTAACATTGCTGCGAGGGAGGTGGTTTGACACATATGCATGCAGTTGAAACTGAAGCATCCGTGGGTTAATAACTGCATCTGTTCTGATGTTCATTTTGTTTCTTTATTCTATTGCTCTAAGCAATTCGTCGAGGACTGACTGTCTCTCCCTGCCTCGCATGATTTTTTTTTAAAAAAGGTATTCACCGATTACATTATTTAATTTTTAGAAAGTATCGTAGCGAATGATGATGTATTTGCCACCATTTCATCTTTAAAAGTGGGTCCTGAAGACACAAGTCTTTATTAAAATACCAACAGAGAAATGTGAACACGACTGGGACCTTTCCGAAGTCTCTGAGTAACCAGGGTTCTTTCTATATCATTTAAATTACTAAAGCAGAAAATACTGTACTGCAGGCTGAGACTCAGGAGCAGAACCTCATGCTTCCTCACCTTCAGATATATCGTCGACCACCACTTTATGATTACAATACCGTCATTTAATTTGAGGTGGACTCCGTTTAGACATTGCCCTTCTGTAATCTCTCGGACTTGGGTTCAAGTCCAGCCCCGACTGATAGGATGGAAATATCCTCTTTGTTGTTATTTGCAGGAATATTAAGTGAATTCAATTCAGGTGTTGCTGGACTGCGGTTCACAGCACATCATTTCCCCTTAATCAACTATTCACCACTATTTCTGAAAACTGAAGCTTAAATAAATAAATAGCTCGCTGCCAATGTCATTGAGGTAGCGGAGACTTCAAGCAAGTATCAAACCCGACATTGTAAGCTTTGCTGGACACTAACCTTCACTTTTACCTTTAACTTGGCTACCGTGCCCTCAGCCTGTCACCTCCGCAAAGCATTACCTTAACATCTAATCATTTTGTTTTTTTAAAAAATCAAATCGTCATTTTTTTTACACAATTCTCCAAAGTGAACTTTTTTTGTTCTTCAAAAACCGCTACTCGCGACAACATCGAAACTAAAATAAGATTCTGAACTTTGCAACGGCTTTTGAGATTTAGAGAAACACAATTTCAGACGTTATTCTGAGATGGCAGATTCTACCCGCCTCCGTCTGATTTGTTCTGCAATAGTGCCACTGACCAACTCCATTAAGCAGAGCTGTGTGATTCATTGTCCAATACTGTCTTCAACGCAGTGTAACAATTCTGGTGTGCGCGAAGGTGGTGGGTGAAGTGAAGTGGGGGGAAGCAGAAAGAGAGAAACAGTTAAATACTGTCTTGATCACCCAGGGAATTGTTTGATCCCCATGGAATGTTCATCAATCACTTAACTAAGCAGTAATGATGAATAGTGCCACGCCGACGATTTGCTAGACCTCTGAACAGTGCCAGGTTTTTTGGAACAATGTTGTTGTGTCAGTTTCATGAAATGAATATTTCAGCTGGTCTGTGTGTGTGGGTGTGTGTGTGGGTGGGGGAGGGGGGGTGAGTGTGCAGATGGGAGTGGGAAGGGGGGATGAAATGGGATGAAATTTAAGGATGAAATGGTTTTATACGCGGTTATTTGTTAGTGCTGTGAGGAAAAGGTGACGGTTTTGATTAAATGCTCTGGAACCGGTTTAACCCTTTCACGCACCGGGTAGCATTGATAAAATGGGTAACAAGACGCCTGCGAGGTGACATTAGCTCTCTCTCCTCTGTGTTGTCGTGTTTGTTGATAGCAGACAAAGGGAGATGTGGCTTCTGGGCTGCTGGTGTATTTAAGGTACGGATGGAGCATAGATCGTGGCAGGCTGATCAATGGGTGTTTGTTGTGAGCAGGTTCAATCAGTTTGCAGCTCTCTGCGCTAGGGCTAAGTATGTTGCCACATCAGCAGCCGTGTGTAAACATATCCAGAATCTCTCTATACAGTACATTTCCCCCAGGGACAACGCTCGACTTGTCAAGGAATGCTTCTGGACGGCCACACTTTGCTTTCCCAGCGTGGTGAACAGGCGCTATACAAATGTCATTTTGTTGTTGTTGTTGTACCAAAGAATCAGGGAGATTTGTGGAGCCCACCAAAAGAATGATTCGATGGTTTATCTAAGCAGAATATGACCTGGATCCTGGGTGGTATAGAGTAGGGAGAGGGGGAACACCATAAACTACCCTAACCCTAACCAGCTGGATAGACAAGGAGGGTCGAATCCCCACTCTCAATGTTAAAACGGAACTTTTCCCTCGTCAAAGTAATTTCAGTTCCTAAATGGGAGGGTAGATAGATAAGGTCATCGCTCCTCTTTCTCAAGACTAAAGTCGGGATTTGGGAATCTTGGTATCCTAAATTGGGATTTTTCATTTGTCATTTGTAATGGAAGTTTCTCGACAGTAAACTGTCATTTATTTTTGCAACTTCTGCTACCTGGAGCAGGAGAGATGCTGTCACACCATTTCATGAGAAATAGGAATACATCTGAATAAAATCCAATACATATTAACTCCGGATAAAATGGGGGAGCAAAGAGGATGGATTTAGATTAGTCTCAATATCATTGAGACCCAAACCAAATCATAATCCCAAATTAAGTTGAACTTTCATTTCATTGGTTTGGGGATTAATAATGGTACTATTCACAGCGGACACTGAAAATATAAAAAGGTAATTTATTCACAGTGGGCACCACCAATATTCAAATATTCAATGTATTTTGCCCTTCACGGAATTATGAAAGATATTTAGAACCATTCGGAAGAGATGTTATGCTTTCCCCTCCCGTCAGTTATTGTGCCATAACCCATTCTGTGCTCACAACAGCAGGCAAGCAGGCAGGCAGGCAACAACAACAATTTGACCTTGCGTCCCGGAGTGCTTGACCAGCTTTTCGTAGACTCATGTAGACGCTCTACTTGGCTGAACGGTTACTGTTGATTTGCTGCCTATTTTCCCCTCTCACCTTCCGCAGAGAGGCATTTGGTTTCTCCTGTTTGACAGTGTTGCCGCACATCAGAGAACCCTGTACATATCTGGCTTCCCGGTGTGTCATATCCACTGATCTTTGATCCATGGCGTGTGATATGTTTATGATTAATTTCCTATTAATCATTTAATTGCAGGATTGTTTTCTTTCACAAGTCTCGCTGGGACTGACTGATCCAAACGCTTTGTGAGAGATCACTTGATACTGCAAATTTATTCTTTTCGAGAGAGCAAAAAAAAATTGCATTTGTATATCCAACTGAATACAAGAAATCTTGTGTCCAGAATCACTGGTGTTGAGCCAAACTCCAGTGAATCTAGGGCCTGCCATGTGTTCAGTAGGTGTCAGGATGTTTAGTTTGCTAATTGCTGACCTATTAATAAATGAGAGTTTAATACAGTACAGTTAAAGCAGGAGATGAGGCCAAGGGCGGAGGCAGATATTTACATGACATCTGTTTATGCTGGTGCACATGTAACAGGATTTCCCTGCTGGAAATGTCTGTGCTTTTTTTAGGAGACAGTCACAGCAATTTTTTATTGTTTAGGGAAGGGTCTGGGAACAAAAATAGAATCTAAAGTGAATTCTGGCCGAGCTCTGTCTTTGTTCCCGACCCCCCCATCCCCCACCCCCCTCCGTTTGTTTCCAAAAAGCAATCCCAGTGAAGGAAATTATTTCTTACTGTGAATATCTTCGGTTGTTTTCATTTTCATCAATGTGTGGATTTATCATGGTCGTCGAAAAAGCCTTTGGCGTTCCCCCATCAGAAAATTTTAAAAATGCAGCAGATTTATAGAGTGAAATGTACAGGATTTCAGAACCCATTCCTCGTGATATCACACAGAGGGCTCAGAAATTTCACTGAAAATGCAACAAAAATCTTTCCCTCCCTGCCTCCCTCCCTCCCTCCCCCAGTTTCGACACGTTCTGAAATCTCGCCACTAAAACTGCCATGTCCATCTGTCTGTTTTTTTTGTGCAATTGTATCTATAATAGAGACAGGTTACCAGGCACCAAAACCATACTTGGGTGTCTGGTATTTATTGATCCTCAATGATTTATTGGTCAAAGCAAACTAAAATGTCAGCTTCAGGTGTCTGAATCAACCAACAAGTCAAACTAAAAATGTGAACATTTTAAAATTGGCTTCTTTGCCTCAAGTGTAATAAGTGTCACAGCAATTTCAAATCATTGTTGTCTGCAACATAAATGAGATCTTGTGGTTTGTTTAGTGGTGGAGAATGTATTTTGTTAAAATGCAGACAATTTAGATACAGGCCTTTTATGACTCAGAACTTTTCTCCTAGTTGTTCATGTTTACTCACCTTTCCTCATAGGAAACTTCTATATTATCAGGCTTCCCTGTACATTCTGTGAAGCGCTTTGAGACGTCTTGAAGACGTAATAAGGCACTATGTTAAATGCAAGGATTTAAAAAAAAATTATTATCAAGGCCACAAGCTGTGTCTCCTCACTGGATTTCTCAGTGGTTAGAGCACTCGCCTTACAAGCGAGAGACCTGGGTTCAATTCCAGGCAGGTCAGGGCGAAACCTTAGGCAAGTTTCCTTACTCCACACACCTGAAAATAATCCCTCAAAAAATAATAATAAAATTGGTCATTTCAATCCACAACTGTTTGTGGGACACTACTGTATGCAGTTGGCTGCCGCGTTTCACCCACAAATATGCAGTCAATTCACTTTATAGGACATTCTGTGAGGCGTTTTGAGACATCTAAGACGTGATAAGGTGCTATATCAAATGCAAGGATTATTATTATTTACTAAATATTGAAATTTTGAACAACTGCTTAAATGATTATGTCTTGAATTCCTTCTGTCTTCCACCACCTACTCGATTTAGCCAAGGGGCCTTTTGGTTTCCTTTGTATTTTAGTTTACTCTGTGACAGGAGTTAAATGATGGAGAACTGGAGAGATGTGCAGTTAGTGGGTAAAGTGGGAGGAACCATCGTGGGAATAGAATTTAGGATTTTGGGCTTTATTTCTTTTCTATGTAAACTAGTCCCTTCTCTTGAAGTAATGTTTTTCCATTGACAAGCAAAAGAATAATTAATCATTAGCCTTTGGTTATCGAAATAGGCTGTTGTATATTGTTACGTGTGTTACAATACCCATGCGCTTGTCACCAGTTTGAGAACTTTGAGGTGATCATTGCTCTATCGTTTGAAGAAGCAACTTGGAACATTAACATCTGCAACTTGCAGAGGGAAGAGTTCGGGAGCCATTCATATAGTGACGAATGTATGAATGAGAGTTTTGCAGCCTGGGGATGGTGGGGGGGTGTGGGGGGGTGAAGGCTGTGGCAGAAGCTGCCAATGTTACAGATTGTGGCTATTTATATTAGGAGATTGTCCCATCATCCCAGTTCATGATCATTAAAGGGAATTCACAAAGTCTCACCATAAATTTGCCTGTAGTTTTAAAACCAAAGTACTGTTAATTAAGTATATGGTGTCGTTTGAATTTATGCAGAGCGAAGGAAACGAATGCCTTGATCAGATTTGTTGAAGAAATATCTGCCAGTTATCCAATAAATCTTAACAATTGATTGTGTGTGTTTTCTTTTAATCAGGTAAGAAGAAAACTCTGTACGACAGCCAAGCCCCGATTTGTCCAATCTGTCAGGTACTGCTCCGTCCCAGCGAGCTGCAGGATCACATGGATCAGGAGCTGGAAAAAATCACTCAGATCAACCTAAGGTACATCTTTATATTATCACAAACATTACAGCAAGGCAGGCAGTCTCTCTCTCTCTCTCTCTCTCTCTCTCCTTTTTACACACACACACGGACACACACACACATGTGTGTGCTAAAAAATCATGACTAGCTGTAGTGAAGGCAAGCAAGCTGATAAGATTTATACACAGATTATCTGTGTTGTCATTGGTGATGGAGTGCGCATGCACCCGGTCACCCAAGATGGGTTATCCTGGAATGAACATCTATTACGGATCAGTTCAAGGCACGGCTTCGAGGTATCCCTTTTCAACAGCACTCAGCTTGCACTTCTTATTTGATTTCGAAAAATATATATATTTTCCCATTGATTTGTTTGGGTGGAATAAAATTTAAATGGCCTTTGCTGTCCTCCGATCCGAAGCTCGTGTGAGAAACAAGACACATTGCGAAGCGTCTCTAAAAGGGAAACCAAAAACAAACAAACTAGCAGGTGGTCGAATGCTTGAGAAATTGGTGCTTTTGATGCCTGAAGAGATAAGTTGGCAACTAGACACAAGTGTTACTTGCCTCATAACAGACTATCTGCATGAGACCATTGCCTGAAGTGCTGATCTTTGATTCTTCAAAATGTTTGTCAAAAACTAACTGAGAAGGATATTTTGGTTACTAGACCAGTTGAAAAAAAAATCCTGAGGCCAAGGCAATGGAGTATGCTGAGTTGGCGCACAATTCTTTCAACTCAGGATCTGAATCCAGCCCAGATTTATGGATGAACTATCTCCTCTCTTTATGGACGATAAGGATCCTATTGTTATGGGAAATGAATTTGTGGCAACTTTAACCCAGTTCTAAGCCAACGTAGATTCACAGTCCCAAACTGTATATTGTTCAGTCCTAATTGTTACCAAATTGCTCTGTCACTCAGAGAGGTCATAAGGAACATTGATGACAAAATAATGTAAGAAAGGATCACATCAGCACAAAAGGGCTGTTCTTTCCTGATTGGGGTTAAGACGTATTTTATGCTGAGATTTCACCTGGGTCTATTTTCTTAGCGTTTGAGTTCAACCAGAATTTGACCATTTTTTTTTAAACTCGTCTCCACTTCTTCAATTCACAACCAGTTGTTCTGTAGTTTTTACATTCTGGATGCTCTGAAATGCTGAGTAAACGCAGTAAATCCAGACCTGGGTGAAAATTCTGGTCCATTATTGCCGGAGACGAGACAGAATCAACTGTGTATCTAAGGCTGCATTATACCTACTCTGGGAGTACTCTGCTGACTGCATATAGTATTACAGTTCCAGCAAAGTATATTATATTGCACTATAATGCAGAATGATTACATTATATTGCAGCTCCTGTAAAGTACATTGTAGTACAGTACATGGGCAATACTTTTTATTGCATTACTGAGCATTATGCAATTAAGTCCTGAGTCTGATAATTATGATTTTCCTTAATCAGTTTTTGATTAATCAAAACAAAGTGAATCTCCGAAGACATTGTGGGCCTGTTTAGATCAGAGAGACAAGATGTTATATTCTTATTTGGTTTACTTTGAAGATGTATTATTTTAGTCTATTTCTCAAACGGGAGAGATTTAGCCTATTGCAACAATGGTTTATAAATAGGTCGAACAGCACCTAAGAATCAATTGCAATGTATTGTATTGTAATACAAGCTGGCAAGACGGGTCCTGGTGGTGGTGAATCAGAGTGAGATAGAGCCGTTTTGAGCTACAATTTTCATGCTGAATATATTAGGCAGCAATAACATACATCACTTGGCGATAGTAGTGAGACTGTAAGGCATATTTGTAGCATTGTAGACTGCTGTGCGTTTTAATACAAATAATGTAATTGGTACTGTAAGACTGATTTTGTACACTGCCTTCTTCTCTGTCCATTGATTGCTGCTGAACAAACACATTTGTTATGTTCCCGAATACATTTATATTTCACCCACAAATATACAGTCAAATTCACTTTATAGTATATTCTGTAATGCGCTTTGAGATGTCGATAAAATGTGAGAAGCGCTGTATCAAATGCAAGGATTATTATTATTATTAACAACATATATCCTGAGTTCCCAAATATAATAAAATAAATACAAGTGGCAGTTTTGGGGGCTAGGAGGTAAAACACTGCTCTATAGGTTTCTGATGCGATCACCCTCAGCCTTTTCCTCTGTGCAATACATCCTGCCTCTTGGTTACTTCTGAAAACCAATCATTTGCTTTTAAGGTTTTCAATTGATGTTAATGTTTATACAGTGTACATCAGGTCCACCAATATCCAACTTCTCGAATCTACTTTTACTCAAACTGCAAGCTCTGAAAGGTTTTGTCAGATATCATAGGAATAAATTGTTTATTTGACACAGTTTTGAATCATTTCAGTAAAGGATTCAAAATTGTATCAACCAAGAAGTGTTAAAGAGAGCTGGGTCAGTGTTTAGGGAGCCATTGTGCTGCAGATTAGCCAGCATTGCCTGAATCCATTGAATAGATTTAATGTTATCTGTCATGGCACAAAGAGAACCATTATTTAATAATTAATACTGAGGCCTTATTCTTCTCCTACTTGTGTAAGGATGAGTGTATCAGGAGATGCGTCTTGTCTTTTATTCGATAGCAGCCATTATTTAGGAAAAGTGTCATTGCTTTTCATTTGTCAGGAAAACACGGCAATGATAGTAGATTTAATGATTCAGAATTATGTTTTCCTAATGATCAGTTTAACTATTTGCCTTATGTGAATATATTTTTACATATATATATACACACACACAGAAACACACATTTATATATGGATATACAGAGGTGCAATTTCAAATGTTTAATAATAATGTGTTAATTACAACATCAAATGCATTATGAAATGCCACTAATTAAGGAATATAGTATAATCAATGTAAGAGCAGGAAGAGGCTATAATCCTCATCGAGCCAGGACCATCAGTTTTTTTCTTCTTCTATGAGACATCTTTTTATTTCTGTTTCTCTGTCTTTTCTCCATATCGTTAACATTCCCACTTCCTAAGTATCTATATTCCTTTTTAAACATGTCTCGATTAATTCGCCTTTTACAACCTTCTGGGGAAGTGAATTTCACAACCCTCTGGGCGAAGAAATTTATTTTCATTGCCTCAAGATAAAACATTTTGGTCATTTGTGTAAACGATTTGGGCTTTCCTCACTTCCATATGTGTGTTCTCTCCTTTAAGCCAAGCTCCATCCCCAGGCTAGAGGGTTGGGAAGGTGGAGTGTTGCCAATGAAAAGCTTTGCCCTACCTCGGCTTGTGCTGTGCTGTGCTAAGACGCACATTTTGTAATGATACGGGTCAAAGAGAAATCAGCTGACAAAAAAAGAGAAGGTCCAACGAAGAAGCGATATACTTGGTTTTATTGAGTTAAATGGAAAATAATTGATAAGTGAGAGAGAGTGATCATATGACAGCAATCCCTCAATGAGATGGCAGCCATCCTATCACTCCCTGGTGGCTATTATTCTTTTTACAACTTGTACCACAGAGCTTTTGTTTGACTCTTGGTACATTGGATGCTCCCGGCAGCCCGTGTCGTGGCACTGCCCTCCGTGTACTGCAGTTGATGTTGTGTGTGCGAGGATTGATCACTGTGATTTATCTCTTCGAGATTATCAACTAATCATCAACAGTTGATTATTGGGAAATAACAGTCAGGTTATTCATTATAAATGAATAATTTTCACAAAATCTATTGACAACCCTGAGCAGCGAACAAACCTTTATTTGGAGGGTGCTAATGAGAATCTCTCTCCAGCCACTGGAGAATTAAAAATGACAACTCACTGCTGGAAACAATAATTTAACAGCCAATTCCATAATATATTAAAACTTTTTAAAAAAATGAATCACCCGTGAAGTGGATTCTTGATGGCTTGCTGCTTTGCATTCTTTTTTCACTCGTTGAAAAGATCTTCATGACTCACTTGCAAATGCAAAGTGGTGGTCAGTCACTCATCTTGAAAACTGCTGGAGAGCTCTCCGAACATACTTCTGACACTGAAAGTATTTCAGTGGCGGTGTTGCACAGGTTTTTGTTATTTTTCTTTTTTATTAAAAAAAAGTCTATTGCGCAAGCTTTTTAAAAATTGAAATCCAGACTCTACAACAACAATGTGCACTCCTAATAATAATCCCACACGCCTAATAATAATCATTTAATAAATAATAATTAATAAAATAATAATTTCCACACGCCTAATAATAAAGCGCTCTGAGACGCCATCCTGCGTGGAGGGCGCTATATAAATTGAAGTTGTTGTTGTTGTATCCCTCCAAAAAAACACACCACAATAATAAAAATCGGTCATTTCAATCCACGACTGTTTGTGGGGACGCTGCTGTGCGCAATTGGCTGCCGCGTTTCTCCCACAAAATATGCAGTCAAGTCACTTTACAGTACATTCTGCGAAGCGCTTTGAGACGTCAATAAGACATGAAAAGAGCTACATCAAATGCAAGGATTATTATTATTATTTACCTGGCGTCCCTCATGCAGAGTAGCATCCCGGAGCACTTCAACCGGATCATCTTATTCACTTGGCAGACTTTCTCACCTCTGAATCACAAGGTTGCAGCTTTAAACTTCACGTAGAGATGTTGAGCTCCCTGGCTAGACTTGCACGCCTGGGGGACAGGCTGCGTTGAGTCAATGTCTTTGTTATTTTGATTATTCTAAAAAAAATTGGGTCATTCCATCCACAACGGTCTGCGGGACACTGCTGTGCGCAATTGGCTGCCGCGTTTCGCCCTCAAATATACGGCCAATTCATTTTACAGTATAGTCTGGGAAGCGCTTTGAGACGTCTCAAAGACGTGATAAGACGCTGTATCAAATGCACGGATTATGATTATTATGTCACGCCTCAGGCGATGGACATACCTGAGATGATAATATCAGGCTTCAAGGCGTTGGTGTGCGCATAAACATAAACTTTTCAAAGTTAGTGCACACTTTATGCAGATGTTCTGTTTGATATCTGTTGAGTTTGCTAACTCCTCCAAGCCAGGGGCAAAATAATTCAGTGTGTTCAGTGATATTTACTGACAAGATGATTTCGTAAGCGCACCAGCTGCAACTCCTCGCTGTGGTTCTATCACGTGATAGTCACCCCTTTGTCTTCTAAACATTGTGACTTCTCGTAAAGTGCTCGAGCAGGAAACACACTGTGTGAAGACAGCAGGAATGACACCTGCATAGGGAGGTACTACAGTGAGTAGGAAGCAAGATACAACACTGATTGAATGGAACGGATTGATGCATCATCAGATACCTACACTGCACCACTGATAACAGGTCATCACACAAGGCGGCCTTCAGACAAGTACTTAAGCTTTCAGTCTAGGTGGAAATGTGCTTTCCATAAATTAACTCCATGGAATTATAATAATAATAAATAATAATAATCATGTATTTGATGTAGCGCCTCATTCCTTGTTCGAGACGTATATTATATTTTATAATATATGTATATAAAAATCTATGTGTCCTATTGGACAGCTTGACAAAATTACATTATCACCCTATCCATGGCTGTTGTGTGGCTGTGATTGTCACCTCGATCTGTTTTCAGTGGCGTGATATTTATTATCCATGTGTAGGATTTCCCTGCCAACCTTGTGTGTCTCATGATGGGTGTACAGCCTCTTCCCTCCGTGTTCTCACGTGCGGTGATGGATATGTACCTCTAGTGATTTTGTTGGGAGTAAATCTATTCTGTCTGTGATGGTCTGGGTGTTGGTGTGCATTCAACACTGGTGCTCAGTGAGAAGCCTGTCTAGTCAATGAGAATTCTATCTTGTCGGTGGTTGTGTGCATCGAGTACTTTGCAATCTTGGGGAATGAGCTAATGCCTTTATTCAAACTTCAAATTTGGAAGATTCAAGCTATGGACTGTTTGGATCCCGCGAGCTCCAATTCTTATCCCTGACTTGCAGTAATAATAATAATACTCATATAATATTCCTTGCATTTGATATAGCGCTTTATCACCTTTTCGAGACATCTCAAAGCACTTCACAGAATATACTGTTAAAAAAAAGTTACCTGTGATCGTACATTAAGCACGCTGTTGAGCATGGTATTCATGTGGTACTCATTCATAAATCAGCGTTTGTAATTCTGTATCAAGTTAGGCCAGGAGCATGCTGCACATGTAAATTTTTAAAGAGTTTCATTGAAGATGACATTTTAAATTTGACCAATTTCTATAAAATCTCGCTTTAATGATAGTGTGTCATATTGGCAAAATAAGAGTGGAGTGAATGCGAGATAGGAAAAATTGAAACCGTGTGGAATTTGAAATGTAACACTGGATCCACATTTAACTGAAGACAGCATCTGCGTTCAATACAATATGCGCACCCTGCAGTCTTCTTTTTATATAAATAAAGGAGACTGTTGCAAACCAGTAGACCTGTCATTGGGAGCTGTACAAAACATGTATTATAATAAAGGGTATGATCTACAGAGAGAGAGCGACATAAATATGTTATATCAGATTGCTGTAGAATATGAGAGAGTACGATAGCAAAGGGCACATTACAGAAGGAGTGTTTTATATGGTTCTATTAGAAAGGGACTATAAAGAATTTGTTTTACAACAGAGGTGCAGGTATTTCAGAGTGTTATAGCAAACGGTGTTTTATACGGTTCTTGTACGAGAGAGACAGAGAGAGAGGGAGAGCATGTGACATCAGAGGTCACAGTATATTAGAGAGAGTTATAGTGAGGTAAGTGTTATAGAGAACATACTTTATACGGTTTTGCTCCCAGCGAGGGATCATAAAGAAGGGTGTTGTGTGAGATTGCGGTGTGTCCGAGTTACAGACTACAGCACTGAACGTTGATCAGATGTACATTGAGATATGTAAATGCTACTGTTACAGTACAATGTAGTTTGGGTGCTGTCCCATCAAAGTATTACAGAGTTTTAATGTAAAAAGATGACTACCAATTGTGCCAATTAGTGCTGGTAGTGGGATGCCTGGCAAGGACTGCATTAGATAGGGGCTGCTGGAGTCCTGTCCTGAGTGGTTAGAGCACTCCCCTTGCAAGCGAGAGACTTGGGTTCAATTCCAGGCAGGGCGAAACCTTGGGCAAGTTTCCTTACTCCACACACCTGATAATAATTCCTCCAAAAACACAATAATAAAAATTGTTTAATTTCAATCCATGACTGTTTGTGGGGACGCTGCTGTGCCCAATTGGCGTAACGCGTTCGTATATTTTCACAAATATACAGTCAATTCACTTTATAGTATATTCTGTGAAGCGCTTTAAGATGTTGATAAAATTGAAAAGCGCTATATCAAATGCAAGGATTATTATTATTATTATTATTCATGTACACTTAGAGTTTCTCCACATTGCCATGAACACTGCAAGGTTTCTTCTGGTTTACCATAGAGTCCGTAATCACCAACATCACCAGGAGGCACTGGGTGGCGGCAGAAGGGATTGACAGAATGTCACTTTCCTCCTGTGCTGTGATTGCCCATTTTGCTCAGAGATATCAGGAAATCTAATCATGCCTGATGATAGGTGGAAGTAGAAGTTGGCTATAGACATGGCTCAGGAATCCATCATTACGTCTGCCTTAGAGCATCTTAGCTATTGATCAGATAGCTCTGCTGTGGGCCGGAGAGTACACTGTTGGATTTGCAAAGACCAGTTTGTCCTCCTGTGGCCTGCAGATGCATTCTTTAATTCAAGCAAAGTATATAAAAAAAGAAATGTGTAGCTTTCAAAGAGATGTTTGCAGACAGAGGAGGACCGAACACTGTCAAGAGCTCCTCTTCAGTTTGAGAGAAAGCATTGAAATCTGAATTGTTGTCCCATTTTGGATATCTTCATGTACATGCAGAATAGAATTAATCCACGATAATAAAATTTGGGCATTTCAATCCACGGCTGTTTGTGGGGACACTGCTGTGCGCAATTGGCTGCCACATTTCGCCCACAAATATACAGTCAATCCCTTTACAGTATATTCTGTGAAGCACTTTGAGACGTTTAGAGGATGTGAAAAGTACTATATCAAATGCAAGGATTATTAGTATTATTATTATTACACTGTATCCTGTAAACATGAGGGCTTTAAAAGGAAAGCACTGAACATTATTTCTGAAATATACAATAAATAATTTTCACTCGGAAACATATCAATGGGATTCTAATTGTCTTCAAGTATTGGATCTTAACCTTCGTTTTGTTTAAAGTGATTTTGCAGAAGTGATGCTTTTAAAAATATCTTTGACATCCGTTCCGTACCCTCGTCCTGTAAACATTATTTACTAATGATCATTGCAATTCTAGTAATAGGAAGAGTTACTCTGCAGTCAGAATCTCTTTTAGACGTCAGGTTTGGATGTTGATAGGAATTTGCGCACATCACATGAATACAGCCTCACCTATTAGCACTACACATTCTGATTGAATATATATTCTCCTGTGTTTTGTGCAGGCTGTCATTGCTACCTACAGGCAAAAAAAATCAAAGGGAGATGGGCAAACTCCATGCCTTTATTCCTCCTATAACGTCATTAACTGTATGAATCCAACGTGAACAATTCCTTTGGATTAACTGTATATCCATGCCCCTTTCACAGGTTTCTTTGTGTTCTTATAAAGGAGGGCATCAAATAATTATAATAATCCTTGCATTTGATATAGCGCTTTTCACATCTTATCGACATCTCAAAGTGCTTCACAGAATATACTGAATTGACTATATATCTATGGGCGAAAGCGATAGCCGATTGCGCACAGCATGTCCCCCAAAAACAGTCGTGGATTGAAAATGACCAATTTTTATTATTGTGTTTTTTCTTTGGAGGGATTATTATTAGTCATGTGTGTGTGGAGTAAGGAAACTTGCCCAAGGTTTCGCCCTGATCTGCCTGGTATTGAACACAGGTTTGTAAGCAAATGCTCTAACCACTGAGCCACACAAGCTCTACTGTTGGTTTTATTTCAAGTTCATGAAAATAAGCAATTACTAACAAGCACCAGATGATAAACCAATCGAGTCCTTGATTTCATCAAACACGTCACATGGATCAGTCAGCGAAATTAACCCAACAGGTAGGGCGGAAAGCTTCAAATATGCCTGCTAACAAAATGCACCCTCAAAACATAACAGTCTTCCCAATAAAGCAGTCCTCACGACATAACATCCTTTGTGGATTTGCAAGAAAGAACAACAATGGGGATGAGGATTAGTAACTTTACCAGCGTGAGTGGTTATTGCAGGACGAGGGCAATTTGTCCAGTTTGTTCCATCTCTGTTCTTATGCCTTGCTTGTCAGCTTTGCAGCTAGCTCATTTCAATTTGCCCTGTGGCCCTGCTGACACCGTGTGTATGCACAGAAAGTTAAATTCTCCTCTGATCAATAAAGAAGAACTGTTCCTCCTGTCCAGTCGATATTTTTTTTTATCTGTCTTCTGCCCCGTTCTGCTGATGGCAGCTTTTGTGAGGAAAGTCACTCAAGGGCATCAGGCATGCCTCGGCTACTTTTTTTTCCCCTCTGCTAAAAGTTAACAGATTTGGCCTTTTGCTAATAACAGCTTTATGATTTATCTCTATTTTAATTGGAAATTTGTGAATTAATTGATTTTTCTTACTTTCCAATTAACATTGTAATTGGCTGTGTAATAAATTCTTCGACACCCTACAAATGAGCGTTGACGTGAAGGGGGATATTGAAAGGCTGGGTGACACACCCTGTGATCTAAAAACACTAATAAAGTATGTTATTTTAACATATCCCTGGGCGAGCTTCCAGGCATAAATTCACAGCTGCGAGGTTACAGGAACTGACACTATTAAGTGCTTTGACAGAAAGTTCTGACAGGCCTCCTCATGGGCTGACCTGATTGATCTATAGCTGTGTCCATTGACAGCTTCAGGAAAGCGAGGCCAGGAGGGAGAAGGGATCAGCATCCTGCCACAGGAACTCACTTGCAAGGACTCAGGCCAGCTGTAAGCCAGTGACAGGCCACGCTCGGGCAATGCTACACATCTCACCCCACACAGTGGGTGCAGTGTTGCCCGTGTCCTTATCTGACAGCATAATGGTTGTATATTCAGGGAGTGGTTAGCGTAAGACAGGCCTTTTTAACAGATCGACTCGTTTTGAGATTCTAAAAAAGACATATCGTCTTTGGACAGATTTATTTTTGTTTATTTTGTTTCCTGCCCACGTGTGGAAAATTAACCCTTCCCCACCCACAAGAACATTTTCTTCCGAACAGATTTTTTAAAAAAAAGTCAAATGTAAAAAATCTAAACTATATTTAAATACTGATACTTGGATTTGATACAGCGTCTTATCACATCTTCAAGACATCTCAAAGTGATTCACAGAATATAACTAACGTGTAGTGATTGTATATTCTGTGGAGGAAACATATACATATATAACCTACAAAATCAATTCGCTTTACAGTATGTTCTTTATAGCTTTGGGATGTTTTGAAGACATGTTAAGATGCTAAATCAAATGCATAAATTATGATTATTACTAGTAGAGTACACAAAATCTAATGGGACAAATATAGCATTTATGTAATGTACTGTGGAGGGCCCAAAAACACACCTATTGCATACTTTTGGTTGGGTGTATAGACCGGTGAGTGAAAATTATGTGAGCTGATGTATGATGGCAGATTTGCTATAGTCATGGAACATGAACATAAATTGTCAGCGTCAGTTCACAAAATATAACTAACGTGTAGTGACTGTATATTCTGTGGGTGGGTCTTTCTTCTCACCTGTAAAATTATGTCATTTTCAGTGGGTACATCTTCAGATCACAGAACGCGGCATACATAACAATAATAATTTGATATAGCGCCTTATCACGATGTCTCAAAGCGCTTCACAGAATATACTGTAAAGTGACTCCACTGCACGTTTTGCGGGCAGAATGCACACAAGCCTTTTCCTCGGAGGTTGGCAGCAGACAGCAACAAGAGGGTGATATCAAATGCAATACTACTGCAACAGTGGTGGAATGCATGGTAAGGCATTCATTACCAGTGTGTTGGAGAGACCCCTACAGGCACACAGGATCCAAGGGGAAAAGAGATGCCTAGAAACAGACTTTACCAACTAAGAAAGATTTTTGAGGGCAACTGGCAGGCAATGGCTTTTGACAGCGGTATCTATTCAGAAACACAGCCCTGGGAGTGCGTGATAAGGAGTGCTCGCCATCACAGTCACAAAGTGGGGACACTGTCCTGCCTACTGACCTGAAGTGACCATCGCCTCGACTTTTCTGCCTCTGCCTCAGTCAGTTGGCTTGTTTACGGGCTTCACCTTACAACCCAACCTGAGCACCAGTTTGCGTCTCTTTAGGTATTTACACACTCGATGAAGTGCGCCACGTGTTTGTAACTGTGAAATGTCCCAGTAAACCATCCAATCCCGATAGCAAATATATGACTCAGTAAGATTTTTTTAAAACCATAACGTTTATTGAGTCTGCCCTGCTCCTCTGTGACTTGAGGTGCAGTGTCCCCAGCGCATGTGGTGGTGAGGAAAGGTTACAGCCCTGTTGCCCTCCCAGCACTTCTATCGACCCGCGAGCGATCGCTGAGGTGGTGGCAAACTGGGAGGCTTGTTTTTCAGGCTCGGAAAGCTCGCTAACCCTTCCCGAAAAGTTGTTGACATTTTTGTAAGGATACTAACGTCTAGCGATTGATTCATTGTAAACTGCGGCTTGCTCCGAGGCAAGATCAGACACTATTTTCCGATTCTGATAGAAGATGCATGTGTACATTGATCAGCAAAATAATAATAGATTATTGACCCTCAGTCTATTTGGAATAGAGGCACTAAGATGGAGATTCTAGAGGCCCGACTGCGTTTCTGCAATACAATATGAGGTTTCAAAAGCCACCGAATAATAAGTAATAAATGTAGAAAAGTTTAGAAATGATCTTGAAATGAACAGGATGAATGGTATAAAATTGTGTGTGGTGTGCATGTAAAATATTGCTATACAATTGACAGCTGGCTTACTGGTGTGTTTGATAGCTTTTAGGTGAGTGTTTTATTATTGAGGTTTTAATACATTGCAATGTGTGATGTGACACCCACTGTTTATAGGTCCCTGACTAACCAAGAAATCTATAAAATACCCTTTGTCTATAACAGTCCTTGATATATCGCAACCTCTGAAATAATACAGTCACACCCATGTTTTATATATCGCTCACTAATAGAGAGGGGGGGAAAAACAGCCACTTCCGATAATTTTCTGATATTTCATGACGCAAGATATCCCACCTATTGTTTCTGGGTCTCTTACCAACAGAGAAACCTATAAAAAAAAGTATCTTTATAAGACTCTGATATACCATGACCCCCTCATATAACACTCATTATTTATGGCTCTCTCATTAACCCCTTTACTGTGTGAGAAGAGCATGCACATTACATTTGTTAATAAGAAAATGAATTGTGGCCAGGGACTCAGCAGAAAAGAGATTAATCGAGGAACACCTGTCCCTAATATGCAACTCTTTTAACACTGTCTGATATAATGCACATCACTTGGAGCTCTCTATAGTAAAACATATAAAATGACTTCTTATAATAATTTTGGACGGTTCTCAATGACAGCCTTAATTCCAAAGTATTGCGGCAATAGATTTTATTTTCTCTCTCCCCCCCCCCCCCCCCCCCCCCCCGAAATATTTGAATCTTTGAAACAAAGCATGTTGGAAAAAAAAACACAGGGCATACAATCTTACTGAACAAATATCACATCCTGCACATGGAGACATGTCGCCCGGCTGATGTAAGCTGGGAGTTAGATCCCACTGTCAAATCTGTATCACACCACAAACCTGATTGTTCAACTGAAGTGAGCAGTAGGTTGGAGGCAGAGTGCAGTGTAGGGTGACTGGGGTACAGAGGGCGAGGGGGAGAGAATAGGACATTCAGTTATTAATTTTAAAAAGACCTGGAACTAATTCATTTTCATGGAAACTAATATTTTCTCTTTTTCCTTCTGCCGTATTTAAACCTGCCTACCAGTTAGTTGTAATAAAGACAATCACTTGTTATGAAATAAAGTTTTTGTTACCCACTGTAAATTTGCAATGATAGATGCATTTCACTCAGGCGCAAAAGTTCAAATCCACATATAGAGACAGAGGTACCAATTGAAATCTTGGTTAATGCCATTCAGAATTGGAGCACTTTGGGACACTACGCAGCAAGGAGGGTGCTATATAAGTGCAAGTTGTTGTTGTTCAATACATTTAGAAAACATCAGAATCGGCAATACAAAATTACAAAATGGGAAAAATGTGACATGTGTATTTCCCTTCTATATTTGGCCATAACCGTCCTTTATAAAGCAACAGCATCTGACAGATAGGGCCCAAACCCATTCATTGCTTTACAGAGCCACAGGAGCCAGTACTGCCTGAATCTTCACATTTCCAAGTGGCTGACGGGCGAAGAAAGAAGCATTTTAGATTAGTCGATTAAATTCCTAGTTCTATATTTTATTCATGTTCAGAGGTTTATCATGCCTATCATTGAATGTTTTTGGCTACCATCAGGCTAAATATTTTGTAAGTATCTTTCAGTAAATTTGTGTAAATTAGTATTTGCAAACACAAATTTCATTGAAACTTTTCTTGCTCTTTCCCCTTGAAGACTGTCCCTCCAAATTCTGTCATTCTGTTTATACAGGACATTGTGCAGCCCTGTAGCTCAGTGACGAGAGCACTCGCCTTGTAAGCGAGAGATCTGGGTTCAATTCCAGGCAGGGTGAAACCTGGGCAAGTTTCCTTACTCCACACGCCTGATAATAATCCCTTGAAAAAACCCAGTAATATATTAGTCACTTCAATCCACGACTGCCACATTTTGCCCACAAATATATAGTCAATTCACTTTACAGCATATTCTGTGAAGCGTCTAGAAGGCGTGAAAAGCGCTATATCAAATGCAAGGATTATTCTTATTTGTTTTTCTTACTCTTTATAACGTCAGTGGAGTGATCTGCGAGGGTTTTGACCATTGATAAAATGGTGGTGCCGTGGCTGTCTGAGGTGAGACTTGTATCACATTGTACAGCCTCCAGACACCCTTGTATGTACTCTGCAGCACCGAGATTGCAGGGGTGGCTTATTTTGAATGCATGAAATTGACAGGAAAGTTAATGATATTGATCATTGGAAACGCAATACTGCAGTATCATTGTACAAGTAAAGTCGCCTCGGTAGTGTGATGAACACGACCGGAACCTGGAAACTCCTTGTAGTCGAGCCACATATCCTCCCAAGTGTGTGGCATCTTATCAATTCAGTCTCAGAGAGCGTACACACCATGGTGAAGAAAATAAAATGAAGCTAAAATGCTTGCAAGCATTCCTGTTCCACCAACAGTCAATGGGTCATACATTAGGTTACATAGTGGGGAAACTATTCCAATTTATTGTTAAACAAATCTATCTGAGATGTAACTGGTTGCTCCATTAAATATCTTTGGTATTCCATTGCGTATCTCTCTCTCCCCCCGTTTTGCGGAATTTAAAGATGGGCAATAAATAATTCCCTCAGAAAAGAAGAGGTATATCTTTTTATTTACTTCAAAGTGTTTTGAGTGCCGTCTGAAGGAGGGAAGGAGGGCCAACTTCTCAAGGGTTAAATAAGCCCTTTAGTGCTTTTAATTGGTTTAACTTTGATGTACTTTGCGCAAAGTATTGTTGACATAATTAGACAAAATGTCTAACAGGCTTTCACAGATGTTTGAGAAATCCAAATTCTGAAAAGGAACACAAGCTGTCTCTCTGTGTTTTTTGTTGGGATTAATTGTTGGGAGAGTTTTAACATCACCTCCCAGGCAGGCAGCACAGAAACCCCTTTTTATTTTCTTCTGCCAGCAATACAGTGCTTTGGGTTTCACAACAACTCTATAGAATAGGAGATAATCTGCCTTAGCTATTTGTTCTACTTTGTATCTTTTCTCTTTTTTTTTTGTCCTTCCGTTAGTCTCCTTTTGTCTTCTTTGGTTCTCTCCCGGCAGATACTAAACCCCCTACTCTCTGCTAACTATGTGAATTCAGGATTTTCTTTCCGTAAACCCAGCAAACTAGATTATGCGAACGGAATCCGCAGTCATCTGCATTAGGACCGTGATCGGTTCCTAGAAGCTTGATTGGGATGGGCGGGAGGGAGGGGTTGGGTGGGTGGGGGGGCAGCAAAGAATTCCAAATCCACTTTGTATCCGTGTCCTCCCCTCCTCTCTGTCTCAGCAGCACTCTACATTTCCATAATGCATTTATCACATTAGTCTTGCTTTATATTAGAAGCTTCTTGCCATTGCTCTCGTTTGTGTTCTGTTTACTCCCTTCAAACCCCCCAAAATATCCTGGAGGGGCTTAGCACCGCATGTCTTCAAGAGACACCTTCAGCGCTCATTTCAAGGCATCCGGCCATCTGCCAAATGAAGGTGGATTTAATCTTGTAAAATTAAATTTTGCTCTGCTGACATACTCTTAGGCGACTGCAGCCGAGCACTGCGGACAAACTGAACATGACAGGAGCATTGTTTTTTTGTCACATCTACTGTGTTGATCTTTTCAAAGTCTCATAAAAATTTATTGATGTCCCTGTTTGCAGCCTGGGATATTAGTGTCTGCGGCGTAGATATGATTTGATCTGTCTTTCCTTATTGGCGCCCAGCGCTTAGCAAGGCTTTTTAATACTTGCTGTCTTGTAATCAGTCATTCCCAAAGTTGGGAGGCGGATGCACTTCAGGTCTGGCCTTTATATATAGTAAGTTGGTTTCCCCCCCGAGGCTCTTAGCTTCAGTGCTATAAGTATGCAATTTTCGTACAATACATTCTCAACTACATGCATGTTATGCCTCCCATCTTTCAACAGTTAAGTGCTAGACTGAGGAAGGGAGGGCAAAACTGACAAATCTGATCTGACAAAAAAATCATTACTTCTTAGTGCACTGTTTTCGTTTGCAAAAGAAGAATGTACGTCTGTCATCGTGTAATTACTTTAATAAAAAATTTATTTTCAACTCATTTTCTAAAGCTGTATAATTGTTTCGAATTGAACTTGTCTAAAAGGGGAAAATTTTAAAAGAGATTAAATTGAAACTTTGATCATTTAAATGTATAATTGAAGAGTTTCACTTCATCGTAATTAATAAAAAAAATTCTGCCTGGCTGGTAGAGAAATTAATAGATTGTACGAGTTAGTCATGTTTTTTATGTAGAAAAGTAATAAAACAAAATTTCCCCAAACTGGTCCAAATACATTGTCTCACAAAATATGACAAATCTCTCTGATATTATCATTATCAATCCATCACAATATATAGTCAATTCACTTCACAGTATATTCTATGAAGCGCTGTGAGACGTCTTGAAGACGTGATAAGGTGATAAGGTGATAAGGTGCTGTATCAAATGCAAGGATTATTATTAATATTATTACCAGTAATTTGCAGTGATTTACTTGACAGAGTGGTTCTCTGTTTAATGTCTTGCGGTGTGAAACTCCCCTTCACTCTGTACGTGAAACTTTGTTCACAAATCCCTTGCTCCAAAGCTGATGTCTTCTTCCCACTGCCCCTCCAAATATCACCTCCATCTGCAAAGATGAGGGAGAAAATATCCACGTCTCCCCTCAACGCAAAAGGCGCTTTAGAAATGTAATTTTGTTGTGGTTATATGTACATTCATTTTGGTAACGTTAGATTATTGGCTACAATTAACGAAATGAGAAATTTCTCATTTCAATTTCTGGATCCTTTCTAGGGAATATCTTCAAAGTACCAGTGAGGGCAGTACATCACAGTTATAACCTTCTTATAATTACTTTGTCTTTCCTTCCACGAGACCCTTGTTGAAGCACATCATGTCAGGGTGCACCAGATACCATGGGATTCACACCTGTAATTCCTCAGCCATACCTTCGGGAGAGGGACGGAACAGTGGTTAGGAGCGTCGGGGAAGGAGGGCTGACAAGAGAGAAACATTGACCCTTGAGGATGCGTGTGAATCTGATGGCAGTCTAGGCATAGAGTGAGATTGCCAGCAGTCTGGGAGAGGGTTTACTGCAAGTTCCATTGACTGAAAGACACAGGGAGACCTAGAGAGGGAAATAGTGGAAGATTTCAATTTGTGTTACCAGTGAAGAGGTCTCTTTCGATTCATTTTTTAACAGCTGAAAACAAAACGTGACAAATTAACTCTTCAAACACACTTGTACTGGAGTGAAACAGACTTTAAATTATATTTTAAATTGCTCCCTCCATATTTTTTTGCATTTTTTTCCTCAACATGTAAGCCTCCATCCCTCGAATCCCACTCTGCCGTATCCCTCTATTTCGTTCCTTTCATATATGCGTTGAGTTTGGAATGCATCGATGCTTTGTGCTTCACAGTGGGTTCCGCATTCTCACCACCCTTTATACAAAAGAATATCCGAACTGTCCAGTGCCTTGGGACGTCCTCCCGACGTGAAAGGCGCTCTATAAATATAATGTTGTTGTTGAATGCTATACAAGGTATCCTACTGTACATATGAACAATGACAACATGACCTCACTTGTGAGAAGTTTCTCTTTCAATATAACTTATTCACAAACAGCATAAAACATTATACAGTACCTGTAGCTGTTTTTCATGCAAAAAGTTGTCTACAGTTACTGGTAGGACCGAAGCCACATTAAAACTGAATAATTATTTCCTGTTTGTCTCAACAGTAAGCATTCCACATTAAAGGACAACATCATTCAGGGGACAGTGAAGGTAAGTGAGTCTGCGGCTGAGTGTTAAGTTTTAAAAAGATGAGTTGAGGTTGTAAAAATGTGTGGAGTGGGGGGCCATATGAGAGAAAAAGCTAAAGGAAACAAGTAAAAAAAAATTCTGATGCAAACAATAAACAAAGAGCCAAGAGAAAGAAACAAGATACAAAAATAAGTCATATTTAAATAAGAAAATGCAAAAAACCTGTGTCAGGATGCAATAAAAACAAAAGCAAGAGAGAAATGTAGAGATTGAGTCTGTGAAACTGGCATAAGATGTGTCTAATCACTGGAGCGTCGCATTTCAAGTTAAGTTAGAATTAAGTCTTTTCTAAACAAGCATTCTTCAAGGACTTTCGGTTGCCTTCAGAGGGGGATTAAAGTGTAGAAAATATTGCAGGGGCTCGTCAATCCTGAGTAAGAATAAGCCATTAAAGGCTGAACCATGAGATGACTAACTTTTGGCAGCCACTGTGGAGTTTTATTGCAAACAAAGACCTTGTTCCTGAATTTGTTGATGCTGTGAGAATATTAATGTCAAGGACCTGTAAGAGCAGAATCTACAGGATGTCTTTCTGTTTTTTTTCATTGTGGCTCTCTCACTTCTAATACCTTCTTTTATGTGTAAGTAAGACACAATTAGATGGGGATAAATGGTGTTAATAAAAACATTTACAGTTCATTATTTTTTCATTAAAACATAAATCTCTTTAAGATTTTAAGCATTATGAATTACATCTAAAACTTTTTAAAAACTGCTCTTCCGTGTGATGATGGAGATTTATGTAATAATTCTTGCAACTGATGCAGTGCCTTATCATATTATCGAGACGTCTTAATGTGCTTCATAGGATATGCTGGCATTATAAAGTGAATCGACTGTATTTTGTGGGTGAACTTTATGGATAGACACACTGGCTAAAGCCTCTCATAGTATATTTTATTCTTGTATATTTTTCCAATAATTGGAACAATATTGAATTATCTTAGCATTGCATTCGTTGACAGACAGAGAGCTTCAATATTTTATATGCTAATATTACCCTATATATTTTCTTACACATACTTTAGTGGAACCACATTCTTATGAGAATCAATTCCATCAACAAAACTACCCCCTCTCAGACAGCTACTTAATTTGACGAGAGTCCCAAAACGCTAAATGCTTCAAACAATTGAAGGTGAAATTTCTCACTTTATAGGAGCTTCTTTAGGACAGATTTTACTGCAGAGCAGAGACAACATTAAAACAGTGCTTTCATCTGTGGGATTTGGGTTTGAATATCTCCTAGGCTATTAATAATAATAATAATAATAATGATCTTTGCATTTGATTATAGCGCCATATCACGTCTTCAAAAGTGTCCCTTTGTCTCATGGCTGAGGAAAGCGAGTATCGTAGAATCATAGAATCTTACGGCACAAAAGGAGGCCATTCAGCCCATTGAGTCCGTGCCGGCTCTTTGAAAAGAGCAACTCAATCCCACTCCCCCAGCTCTCTCCCCATAACCGTGCAAACCTGTCCTCCCAAAATAAACGTCTAGCCCGAAAAACTCGCTGCGTGAAAAAATTTCTTCTCACGTCCCCTCTGCTTCTTTTAGAAACTATTTTAACTATTCTAAATCTCGAGTCACTGACACACCCACCAGTGGAAACAGTTTTTCCCTGTTTACCCTCTCGAATCCCCTCACAATCTTGAGTATCATCATTTCAGCTCACTTGCACGCTGACATGAGCCCATCAACAAAAATCTGAACCAAATTCATCACTTATTGGTAAATCAAATCAGCAACTGAGAAATTCAGAAGTACAGCTGCCGGGCACATGGTCACACAGGTGGAGAAAGAGGTCGGATTTGACACATATTTGGAGCAGGATTTTCATTTTATATCGACTTAAATCCTGTGCTCTATTGTACCTTGAGATGTTCAAAACGGGAAGGAACCATGTTTGATTCCTCCATTGTTTCTGCGCCATTTATCTCTATGATCTTACAAAGTGATTAGTGATGGTAAATGAGTGCCAATTAGTTGGCATTTACAGAAATCTGTGTGCTTTGGATTTGCCCAAAGAGCTTCTTCATCAGAGCGATCTGATCAGGATTTGAATCCACATTCCTAAAGTGAAAGGATGATTGTTAAAAGCCGACACTAACAATCAGTGCCTCAAGATGTGCAGTTAAATGCTCATAAACAGGGCTGGTTTGCTCAGAAATGTTATGCTTGAATCAGGATTTTTACAAACTGTAATAAAAGGAATCAATTGGCAGGCAAATCTTTGTCACACAGTCCATTTAATCATTCATCGAGCAATTCACACGCTGTACAAATTGCTTAGCAAAGAAAAATATATGTTGGAAAGAAAATGGATTAGATTCTGAGAAGACAGTGCTAACTGTCAGTACACTGTGCTGAGCTGTTTGTTGTGTGCTGAGTGAAATGTCGATCAGTTGTATTTCAGGATAAGAATTTATTTTAAAACCTCCCTGTCCACACATATGTCTTGTTCACCTGTTGCACTCGTTACCAATTGGTATTTTATCTCTACCTTGTTTATGTGCTACAATACCATTGAGTGATATTTAGCCCTTAAACATACTATTAGTTTATATGCAAAGGAAGCTATAGCATGGGCTCTGATGAAAGAAACATTGGAATGATAAGGACACTTGTAATTCCCTAGCTCTGCTCACTGCTCTTTTTCCATATGGTTAGTACAAACGGCAAATTTCACCCCAGAATAACAAACGAAAATGTAAAGTTTCAGCAAGATTATGCTTAGCAAAATAAGTAATCTTCCCCCTGTACCCGTGCTGCAACTTTAAACAGAATCCTAAACCTGTGAGCTGGACAGATCTGCTCAACGGGGAGATATACATATGTCTGCAACAAACATTGCACAAGCCGCATTAGTGTATGTCCAGCTTCTAGTGGGGATGTTTTATTTGGGACTCAAAAGTTGTTATTAAGTTGTGGGAATTTTTCTACTGAAAGGAAGTGATCGTTGAGCCTCTGTACACTTTCGATCTGAAGTTCCAGTGATGACAGTATTAACTTTAAGCTACTCCGCGCCACCAATATTAATATATCTCTTTGATACTCCATTTAAGCAATAGCGTTCGATGTGGCAAATGGAATTAAAACTATATAGGTGCAGGAGTGAGTTTCTCTTTGGAGGTAGGGATTTGTGGTATTCTGCTAGGACAATTTGGAAGGAGCCTTGCATTGTATCTATTCAATAAGGCGCTGAAATCATTGGCAGCAGGATTTTTCAAGTAAAAATTAACACATAACTAAATGTAGTTGGTGGAGACTTTGATTTGAGTTTGGCTGTTTGGGAGGACAGACCAGGGATGCTCTGTCTTGAAACAAAAGAAACTAAGAGAAGCAACAAGCAAGAGAGTAAAGCGTAGATTTCTCTTTTTTAAAAAAAATTATTTCGCTGACAGCCCAGCAGGATACAAAGGAAAAAAAGGAATGAGAAAGAAAAAGGCTCGCAGATTTCTTCTCCAAACCGTCTGTAAATGAGGGGATAGAACTTAATGGTCTCAAATGGCTGCCTTAAAGGGAATTGAGTTAACAAAATGTCAGAGGGAAATGCACTTCCATTCACTTTATGACACATGATCCTGTGCGCATAGGGAAACAATATTTACAGTGTGCTAGCAATTTCAATTCATTTTGGAGATGTAGGACGAAGATTAATTTGCAGGATAGAAAATAGCAGGGAATAGAGGTCTAATGCTTTCTCTCTGAAAAAGAGCTGTCTTGGAGTCAGAGGTGTTGGAGCCACTAGGCTTGCAAAGATTAATTGCCTTACTGCCATTAAACCTAAAATTAGCTGGTGGGAGAACATCATGTAAAAGGTTGAAAAGCCATGAATTATTATTTTTAAGCTCTTACCTTTTGAAGATACTTTTCCCTCCTGCAAATGTCACTTGTGCTGAGCTAGCCGATTGTGTAAAAGTTATGTTTTTTAATCATGCTGGGCAAATTATTTTTTTGATTAATTTTTACTCCCTTTTATCGTTTTTCTTCATCTCTCAGCACAAGTACCCGACCTACCTACACTCCATCTCTCAAGCAGAGAGTGAGTTTGTGTGTGTGTGGGGGGGGGGGGGGGGGAGAGGTTGCAGGTGAATGGGTCACACATACCCCTCTTCCTTGATTTCTCCCATCTCCGTGAGCTTTATGTTTATGTTTGGAGTCAGTAGAAATATATAAAATATATTGAAGATCCTACTGCAGATACAATTTGTCCTTTACTCTCACACGCCGCTGTTTTACTGCCAGCATTTTATCACATTGTTTTTTATCACCTTCCTTCCTTTCACATGTAAATACAGAACTTGAAATGGACGATTCTGCAAATGACCTTTGGTTTAAGTTAAACAACATGGCATTTGGGGATCTTTGTTCTTGTTTCTTGTTCATTCGAACTCAGTGCCACTGGGTAATTGAACCTGCGATGCAATTGGGAGAAGAAAAACCTCAACTCATCTGAGATCCCAATAGCTCTGTCCTACTTTCTGTGTCCGGCACTAAAACACTTAATTCCCCAGCAATAATAATAAGAATAATATTAATACTTGCATTTGATCCAGTGCCTTATCACATCTTCGAGACTTCTCAAAAGCGCTTCGCAGAAGATACTGTAAAGTGAATTGACTGTATATATTGTGGGCAAAACTAAACTAAACAGACTAAAAAGGCTTGCAGTAATAATAATTAGTGCGTGAGAATAAATTACAAATTCTATCTCCGGTGATATTTTCAATATATTTTATATATTAAACCAACGTACCTAATTGATGACCAGTGTTCCAATTAGCCTCTGAAGAAAGGATTTTAATTGGAGATCCAGTCAATGTGAGTGACTGGAAAGTGACTTGAAAAGTGAGTGTAGTACAATATCACTACACTGGATGATGTGAGAACATCATTCACTAAATGCCAGATCATGTTGGTGAATTTTGCTCGAACTGGTTTATAAGAAAGTACAAGGCCATTCACCCAGTAAGCTCTTGTTTTAGGTGAACCATGCATGACATACCACTATAATGTAAACTCTTGCAAAGTTTCTTGAGTAAAATATTCTCTGAACTCTGCCCTACATCTCCACTAAGGCAGCAGGCCAGAGGCAGAATTCCTCTCCGGCCCTACAGAAGAAGGACTATTACATCCCATGGGATATTTGTTCATCTCAATCTCAATGAGACTTTCCAGCACATGCAGCAATCTATGGGAAAATACAGTTGTTTCATGACTTGCTGGTTTTTTAAATCTATATCCTCTAGTTTGTGGTCACATACAAGTCAAATAACCCAATTCAATCTGCATCCCATTGTCACAGCATCAACTATTTTTTCCAATTTGTCTCTTTCAGTTCAGTATCAGAATCCTGGAATTCTGGAAGATTGGATTAAAGGAACCTTAGTTCAGATCCTCAGATTGAACAGTGCAGATCAGGCTCCTTAGTTACATTACCCCTCATCCGAACAGTCAAACCCAAACAAACTGGCAACTCTGAATCTTTGCGCGCGTGAAAAACTGAGGGTGCTGTACTGCTTCGGATGAAAGATGGTGCTTTATTTCTGCGCTGCCATTCCAAATCACAATATTTATTGTTAAAAAAAATAATAAAACGCTAGAAATGTAACTGCTGGGCAGATTCCTCTTTAGTCATCACTGAGCAATCGATTATTCATCCAGACAACCCAATAATGGGTTGGCATTAAAGGATCTATTATTTGTGACATTCCTATAATACACCACGGCTGCAGGAGGTCAGTGTTATTCTGTATCAATGGTTCTGCCTTTCCACTTTAGCATGCAAGGGAGGTGTTTTTTTTGAAGTGAACGGCTTCACAGTATTTAGAGATACTTTATTAAACTGAACTGCGAGCCATATGCAGACGAGAGCTTGAGATTGACATGTTTGGGATTAGTTCAGCCCTACATTTTTCAGAGGTCGTCGCCATGGATCTCAGAGGCTGTAAAATAAATGGGCCTTGCTTTAGCAGCGAGCCAAAAGTATGAAACCAATACATAACATTTAATTCTACTGTCTGCAAAGCAAGAACACCGATTATTCAGTTATTTGATTAATACTGGAATAAGCTTCTACTTGACGAAAACTATTGTGGTCTATTAATCATTTGACCTCTATTTTGAATAAGAGGTTTTAGAATGGGGGGTGGGGGGAAACTTAATTACATCTCAAGATACTGTATTGATACATTCTGGACATCAGCCCAGCTCTGGAACTGATGAAGAAGGAAATATTTATCCCAATAGGAGTTGGACCATCAGGGCTGATTTTTTTTCCCGATAAAAGTGTTTAGATGTGACTAGATTCCCCTCTGAATACAACCATACATAGGCAAGGAAAACCTACAAACGGAATTGGCAATATCAGCTCAGGAATTTACATTAATTGACCCAGGGGCTAATGATAGGAATAATTTGCAATCAATAGCCCTGCCTTGCCTGGTCTGGGTCTACACATAAACGTGCCTCGGATTGTCGCCACGCAGCCTTGGAAATGTTCTAAATCAGTTAGGTGTGCCTTTGTGGTGTGGCACACTGTTAAAATTATTTATGTCTTTGGAGCTGCTGTAGCTCAGTGGTTAGAGCGCTCGCCTTACAAGCATGAGACCTGTGTTCGAATCCAGGCAGGTCAGGGCGAAACCTTGTGCAAGTTTCCTTACTCCACACACACACACACACCTAATAATAATCCCTCAAAACGATAATAAAAATGGGTCATTTCACTCCACAACTGTTTGTGGGGGACGCAGCTGTGCGCAATTGGCTGCCGCGTTTCGCCCACAAATATACAGTCAATTCACTTTACAGTATATTCTGTGAAGCACTTTGGGACGTCTATGAGACGTGAAAAGGGTTATATCAAATGCAAGGATTATTATTAGTAGTAGTAGTATCACCTTTGTGTCGAAACCCTTTTGTGACTTGGAGTATGATCCGCTCACAATATTCCGGTGGCTTGCGTGAGGTTTTTCATTTCCGACAGTGATGAGGATCGTGTCGGGGGGAATTGAATGATATTTTTCACGCAGGTTTTCTTTTTTTTTCCCCTTGTCTTCGCAGTCCGTTCTGTTATCAGCACCGATTAAGAGGGAAGGAGAATCTCCCACAGTCTCGCCACTCTCCACAGATGACAGTCATCATTCAGACAGATACCAGGTGGGAAAGGCGCATGAGTAGCATTTGACTGTTGGCTATTACGGGAACATATTAAACTGAATGCAAAGTCGTCTTGTTACATTTGCTATTTTTTACTCTTTTAAATGTAGGAGGGTTACCACCATTATGTGACCTTTTAAACAGCGAGTCTTGAGTTCAAGGCTCCATTGAAATAGCAGATTTTACCACCCGCATGGTATTTAGAATAATGTAATTTGCAGATTCGGTCATGAATCTATATAGTCTCCAATTTATCACTGAACCGAGCAGTCAGGCACTCCTGAAGTGTGAGTACTTCTTATCTCTGGTGTGATTGGTTAGTTACCAGATATCACAAGCACCAATCTCAGTGAACTCGGGAACTTTCATGTTAAACAATTTGACTTTTAAAAATCTGTACATTTCGCTGATTCCAAGGATAAAATAACAGTCTGTAGAGAGGAATAGAGCCGGGAATGCATTGATGTAAAAACAAACCGAGGCTATTTTCGAGCTGTTGTGCTCGTTGGAAAAATAACATCTCGTTGTTAGGTTGAGTTTCCGTCTTGATCTTTATGAGCGGCTGGTGACAGGAACTCATCACAAAAGCGTCTGAGAAAGGAGAGGTACCAACTCTCAACAACAATGAGTGTGTTTGCGGAAACAAAAGTTGGACCAGGAATAGGGCAGGGGTCGGTGGATTGATGCCTCAATATGTTGTGCCATCAAACAGATTGGCCTCCTCGTTTCCCCATTGCCATTCAAATTCCAATCTTGGAACCCATCAGGGAGGGGTAGCAAATGGGCCCAGTCACAGGAAGAGGGATTGAACAATTATAACTGGTAGGAAAGACATCCTGAGCTGCACTGAGGAACGAACCTTCTAGTGATCAACCTGACGGCAACATTCAGATGTCTTGCAAAAGGGTTACTTAACTTCTCTTGTAAAGCAAAACATTGGGGGGTGGTGGGTGGGGGGAAGAATAATCTAAAGATGTGAGTGGGGGGGTTGGCGGGTGGGGGGTGGGGAGTGAGAGAGGGGAGAGATCAGAGGTTGATGTGATTTTGGCTTATAAGTGCAGCTATCATTTGATAGGCTGCAATGTGCAAATATACATTCACTACACCTCACAGTAAATCCCTTGAAGCACTTTGAGATGTTTAGATGACGGGCACTTTATGAAATGCATGGATTATTATACTATACACATCTTGTAATTTTCACACAAGTGGCATGATCTGGCCTAGGCCTCAGCACTTCGAGGCTACCGTCAGCTGTTTAAAGACACCATCTTTGCATTTATTTGTATGCACGAAAGTACATATTTTATAGTGCAATGATAAACATCCCCTCGATTCTGCTGACAGGAAGAGGGATTTCACCATGTCGTAGCACATAGCAAGTTACTGGTGTTTTGCATAGGAGATAAGTGATACATTATAGTGACAGGTACAATATGTCACACACCACACTGACAAAGGAATAGGCTGATGTGTACTTCCTAATTGGTGTTTGAGTATCTCAACAAATGAATTATCGGATCCACACTACTTCTAATTATAAATAGTTTGGATAATTGACGTTTTCCTGCAGTTGATGAAAACATGTTAGTTATTGTGTTATACTAACATTAACCTCTTACATGCAAAAGAATCACTTTGCCTAAAGGTCTTCTCTTCAACAAGAACAGTAGCTGCCCCCATCAAACCCAGGCCTTTTTGCTTTTTTTTACACATTGACAATTTTTTTCTCTTCCAATCTTTGTTCCCTCGTTATACTACAGGACTGTGTCAGCTGAATGTTGAAATCTACCGCCATTGAGGACCTGTTATGTGATATTGCCAATGAATATTCTTTCTGTTACTGCTGATTACTAACATTGTTGAATTTTAGTAGTATCATTAGGAATGTCACCATAGCAATGACAGTAATTTATATTAAGAATATAAAGTGGTAAATAGCTACCAACCAGTATACTTCAAAGCATTGCAGCATCTTTAGATTGAAGCTGATATACTTTGGGCTCTAAGTCACTGTGAGCAGCAATGTCCTCGGTTTTACACCAAGCATTCTTACTCAATGTCATTAATGTCTGATGAAAAGTGGAAAGAATATATAATATATGACACCTTAAAAGATGGTATGTATTTGCTATGTGTAGTTCAGAAAAGCTTTAGAACTTGTCCAAGTGCTGCGCGGCAGTCAAGTTTACGTAAGTCTTGTAACTTTCTCATGGATCTGTATTTTTCAATATATGAAAGGAAATGATGTTTTGTTAAACAATGTGACCTACAGTATTGTCTCCTAACCAATATTATCCCCAAACTACCTTTTTTTTCTTTTAGAAAATTCAAAGGCGTATTGCTACCCCTAAAGCAAGTCCAGTCTGAAAGGCAGTCAGTTTTGAAAGCACCATTTTAAAAGTGTAAACTTTCATAACATACTTTTTAAAAATGATCTTTCTTGGTAAAATGATGGTAAAGAAACCTGGTCTCTATTCAAGACCTAACTAAACCCTGGGAGAAGTTAAAATCTGCCCAGTCCACAGGAACAGACCAGTACCTGGATTTGGTTTGCTTCGAACAAAGAAGCACTTTTTTGTGTTCGTACACACCGATGGTAGAATTATTTCAGCGCGAAAAATGTGCTTTTGACAACAGGTTTTATTTGAACAAAAACAATAAATTACAGAGGACACAATTGACGTGAAAACAAAACTGGCTTTTTTTGGGGGGGGGGGCGATTGGGTGCAGGGTGGGTGGGGGGTGGGGAGAGGTGGTGGGTGGGAAAAAGTGTTGGATTGGAGACGCGCCTTTACAAGCGAATGCTGGGATGATTCTTATTGATATGAATATTATTATTATGATGATTATTACGGTGGAGTGCAATCAGTGGCAAGGCTGTGAGTGCTGGGGATTAGAAACCAGGGGGGGAGTTTGAGTGCTAGGCTGGCGCCACCTATGGGCCTCTGGCCGGCAGTGCACCCCCCCCTCCCCCCCCCTCCCCCCCCCCCTCCTCCTCCTCCGTAAGCCCCAATGCACTCTCACCTTGGGCTGCCGGTCATGTGACCACAGCGGTTCCCATGGCCTGATCTGAGCTGAACACACAACAGACAGGCGAGACAAGAGAGAGAGAGAGAGAGGCTTCCCCCCCCAATTCCAATCCACCGACATCCTCCCCGTCACCGGGACCCCCCGGGCCTGGGGACCACCCCGGAGCGGGGGTCTGCCTGGCGCCCGCATTCATGCCAGGCAATATTAGCCGCTTGGCCCATGTGAACCCAGCCGTGAGGCCGGCAGTGATGGAGGAGCCAGACCAGGCCAGTGGCAAAGAGGAAGTAGGTTTTTGTTTACGTTGTGGCTGGGCGAGGGTGGGCGAGCACTGGGGGGGGGGGGGGGGGGGGGACAATCCAGTGCCATCTCCCGGCTGGGGTAGCCCGGCTCGCGCGTGTGCTAACGCGCTCTGACTGTCTGAAGTGCCTCTTGCTGGGTTTTCACCTTCTTTTCTGTTTTTCTCCCTTCTTTCTTTTACATACGCAGACGTTTTTGCGAGTCAGGTCCAACAGGCAAGCGAGGCTGAACGGTAAGCACTTGTTCGCTGAAGATGCACTCGGGCGTGAGCGTAAGCGTGCACGCACGCGCAGGTACGCAGGCGCGCACGCGCACACGCACGCACGCACACACATGCACACACATGCACACGCACACACACAAATGCACACATTTGCACACACGCAACACGAGTGCACGCACACACACACACGAGTGCACACACGAGTGCACGCGCGCACGCACGCACGCACACACACCTCCTGAACCCTGATACTTGTTAATAAACAACTGGTGGGGCTGTGGGTGGTGGGGTGTAGGGGTACAGTGTGAAAGTTGAAACAATGTCTCCTGAAATGTCCAAATTCACTCTTTTATTTTTAGCTCCGTGCTTTTACCGTCTCCTCGAGCGCTGTGTCTTTCCCGCCGTCTCTGCGGCGTCTTGATTACCCAAACTTCCGATCCGCACTAAACAAACTTTTTAAGAATTTTGAAATTCAGGCAGGGAAATGATTTAGTATTTCAACAGCACATAGACCATCGACGTTGCAACATTTTCTCAGAGACCCGGTCCCGATGTTGACAAACCTGTCATATCCCGCGATTGCTTTCAATTCTTCACGCGATATTTTCTGCGTTTATTTTTTTTAAAAATCGTGCCCACTGACTCACTCCGCTGCGGGCTCCATTATTGATTGACAAAAGTGAAGAGATTGTGCCATAATTGATGATCCTTCACAGAGAATGTCGGCACGGAAGCCGCAATTGCCGTTGCCTGTCAGCATCCAGCCCGTCACAAACTCGCAAAACTTGAATACAACCAATGCAGAGAAGTTCACAAACTGTACGTTTCCTGAAAACGGAAGCCACCGCCCCTTCCTGGCACGATTTGAAGTGTGTGGCTACCGTTCTAGTCTATGCGTGGTCCTGCCGTCAATAAAAGTCCTGTAGCTCAGGGGTTAGAGCGCTCGCCCTGCCAGCGAGAGGCCTGGGTTCGGTTCCAGGCAGGTCAGGTTGAAACCTTGGGCAAGTTTCCTTACTCAACACACACTCACCTCATCATAATCCCGCAAAATACTAAATTGGTCATTTCAATCCACGACTATTTGTGGGGGGGACGCTGCTGTGCTCAATCAGCTGCCGCATTTCGCCCACAAATATATATATACACAGTCAATTCACTTTATAGTATATTCTGTGAAGCGCTTTGAGACACAGTCTAGAAGACGTGGTAGGCTCTATATCAAATGCAAGGATTATTATTATACAGCGCCCTCCACGCAGGGTAGCGTCTCAGAGTGTTTGACAATGGGGGGGGGTGGTTGGGGGATGGGGGGGGAAGTTGCCGTAAGTGCAGCCAAACAGGAAGGTCCTCAGGCGGGACTTGAAAAAGGGGAGTGGGGGTGCAAATATACAACAACAACAAAATTACACTTGTATAGCGCCTTTCACGTCAGGAGAATGTCCCAAGGCACTGAAACTATATCCAAATATACAGAAATTATCCTATATTTCACGTGCTACAGACATCTTTATGAACCCACAAGGCACCAACTACAGCACCGTGAAGCTTTTTAATCTTTTTGCAATAGTCTTATTTTGAAAAGATGCTTTCAAGTCGAGAGGTTTAATGCGTAGACGATTGATATATCAGCCGCATCTTGAATCTCTTTGGAAACCCCAGTAATGGTCACAGACCTGGTGACTCTGATCCTTCAGATGAAAAACAATTAGATTCGTGATCTTCAGCCTTACTGCACACACGCCTAATAATAATCCCTCAAAAAAAAACACAATTATAAAATTGGTCATTTCAATCCACGACTGTTTGTGGGGGACGCTGCTGTGCGCAATTGGCTGCCGCGTTTCAACCACAAATGTACAGTCAATTCACTTTACAGTATATTCTGTGAAACGCTTGTGACATGTGGCTCCTACCCCCATTACCCTTCCCTTCGTTTTTGCTGCTGTTTTGCCGAGAGAAAGTGTCTTCTCCCAGTCTCAGAGTGTCTCGAAGCTACAGAATGTTTACCTCTTATTTTGTTAAAAAAAACTATTGACTTTTGGGGAAAAATTAGTTAATGCTTCTTCTCTCTTCAATGTCCCATTACCAGTTAGCCAGCCTGGCCAGGAATCTGCTGTGCAGCAGAATAGTAGAATGTGCAAACCTTGTTGAATGTTCTAGAGTAAAACATCTATCACTGATTAGTTGAGGTAGTGATTGCCATTAGTTTGAATTTGAGGGCATTGAACTATACTTCCAAATAAAACATATGAACCTTTTACATGGTGTTCTCAAAACTGAACTATATTGGGCACCACATCATCAGAAGGACATTCATTAAGACATGGCAGAGGAGCCAAAAGGATTCCAAAGTGTTGTGCCTTCTTATTTAGCTCAGTGGTTGGAGTACTCGCCGGGCGAAACCTTGGGCAGGTTTCCTTACTCCACACGCCTGATAATAATCCCTCAAGAAAAAACTCAGTAATAAAATTGGTCTCTTCAATCTGTGAGACACTGCTGTGTGCAATTAGCTGTCACATTTCTCCCACAAATATACAGTCAATTCGCTTTACAGTATATTCTCTGAAGCTCTATGGGACATCTAGAAGACATGTTAAGGCGCTGTATTTATTAAATGTGAGGTTTGTTATTTATTATATTGAGAAGTTCACGGAGCTAAACTTGTCAGTTTGGGAAGAAGGCCTTTGTAACTTTTCCCACGAGGGCAGAACTAATAGGTTTAGAATAATCAGCGTCCAGCAGGCCGAGCTTGATAATCTTGTTTAATGTTCTCACATGTTCTCATGGTTCGCCTTGTCTTGTGTTCTGTCCGGTGCACGTAAGAGTTACGCAAATCCATCCCAGATATGGGAGCAGTGTTCAAATGAAATTGTACTAACACTTAGGCTTTATGGAGAGCTCAGAGATACTAATGAAAATATATATTTTAAAAGAGGAAATAAAACATATTGGAGGTCGCTTTAGTTTAACAATGGAGTAGTTATGAGAAATCAGTTTGAGATCAGAGGAGTTAGCGAGGCTGAGAATATCGAGAGGTTGCAATAGGATTAAGAGCAAAGCCATGAAGGGTAAGAAGTAGCAACAGATGATTAGATCTGTGAGACACATGAAGAAAGTGTAACTTTGAGGAACTGAGATTATCGTTCCACTGAACGCAGTTTAGTTCCCATAGGAAAAGTTTCCACTGAGGAATATTTGAGCCAATCTCTGCCATGTTTTTACCGAGTGCTACAAGCTTCTTCCTGGAAGCTCTTGTCAGTTTCTCCTGGATTCTAGATCACCACAGTTGCAGAGAATTCCTTCAGCGTCTTGGGACGTCCTCCCGACGTGAAACCCGCTCTACAAATTCAATGTTGTTGTTCTTGTTCAACAAGAATTGAGGGAGGGCGCTATATAAACCCAAGTTGTTGTTGTTGTTTCCATGTCCTGGGTGGTGGGTGGGGGTAGAGTGAGGGTGTTCAGTGACCTGTCAGTATTATTCATGTCAGTGAGATGTCTTGTTGGGACGAGAATAACAGTTTAATGCCTCGCAAAACAGGTTTCTAGGGTGTGACCCTTTCAGCTGCAGGTGTCATGGGCTGCCACCAATCACCAGAGTTTGTTCACATTGGACCTGCTTTAAAATGGCAAAAAGGAATGACCAAACTCCGCCATCCAGACACTTTTCAGTTTGCCTTAGTTTGGCCCACACTGATCATATCTTGTGATTATCGTGGCCTGTGAGGTTGAGCAGGGGCAACCTTCCTTGCCATATATATGTCGATAGACAAGACCCTGTCTGCATCTTGTCATTCCTTTGGGTTTGCATCAATAACAGGTTTCCTAATTAACCACAAAGAGCATTCCATTTTGGGGCAGATGTCCACTGAGAATAATGGATACTCTAAATAGCAGAATGCTCTCAAACCTCCAGCACCATTGTCCCCTGTTAACTGAGCTCACTCTTGGTGTAAATGTTATCTAGAGTACACAGGGATATGTTTCACGGTATTGGGGTGGGGGGGGGTAGTCCTGTGAGTGGTGATGGGATAGGTGTAACATTACAAGTGAGAAACCCAGAGCTACAATAATGGTACACAGCTCTTGTAAACCATTTGAAACCGCGGATAAAGAGCAGCAAAGCTCTGATGTTGTCTCACCGCACTTGTAACACACTTCTGCCCTTGCTTTTTGTTTGGAGATGGAGAGTGCAAAGGAGTTTGAAGGGCTCCGATCGCAACGTCCCTGTACAGCGGGGTGTGGAAACTTCAGTGACAGCACCACACCAGTTGTGTGCGATGTGAATTACATTAAGAGTCCCCTTTAGGATTGTTCTGCAAGAGCCAAACTGCAATGAGGGTTGTAGGTTAAACAACACAAATCTTGCGGTCAACTTGCAAACAAAATTCTACGATTTGAATTTTTTAATTGTTGTTCAAATGGTGAAATCATCGGAGAAATGGTTTATTGAGAGATACCGAGCCTGACGTGGGCAGAGATACAGACATTAACTTGAGGTGTCTCAGCAATCATCTCGTTTCACATTAATTCAACTCTCAGATGATCAGTTCTTTCTCAGCAACTTTCTCAATTGTGTAAATCATGTCAAATAACCGTGAAGCTCCTTTCATGGTTAATAAACACTTAAGTAAAACACAAGACGATTCCTTGCTATGCTCTCCCAAATTCTGCAAAACAGCAGCATTAATAATAATAATAATAATAATCCTTCTTCTTGACGTCTCAAAGCGCTTCACAGAATATACTGTAAAGTGAATTGACTGTGTATTTGTGGGAGAAACATGGGAGCTAGTTGCACACAGCAGCGTCCCATAAACAGTCATGGATTGAAATGACCAATTTTACTATAGTTTTTCTTCCCCCGTTGAGGGATTATTATCAGGTGTGTGGAGTAAGGAAACTTATCCCAAGGTTTCGCCCTGACCTGCCGGGAATCGAACCCGGGTCTCTCGCTTGCGAGGCAAGTGTGAAAGAGATAGAAATGCAAACATGTCTTGTGTATGGGGTAACTAATCTACACAGAGATGAGTTATGTAGGTGTGACATTTTCTCCAGGGTGATTTGATGGTCATAAACCATTTGAGATTTGCTGTCTTAGTTCAGAACATTATCCAAGCCCCGGTAATTGATTTTCCATTTTTAGACGCTTATTATTAAACAAGAATACACTGGACTCGATGGAGCCGAAAACCTAATGAAGCTCTTTTGCTTTTAACATTTAGTTAATTACATCCGCGGACATCAGTTTGCAAGCAAACTCCTCGCAAGTTATGTACTTTTAAGCACCTGTGTGACTCAATGTTGCAGTGTGCGAATCTGAAGTTGGCGTTTGCCAGATATACAGAGTTAACTGCCCTCACTTGTTCCAACGAGATTAGCAGATGAAACCCCCTTTTCCTTCCTTGGTAGACAAAGTGACTTTGTCAGTCCGTACATTTTGCATATTAAAAGGCCATTTTCTTTGTTCAGTCAGGTGGGTCAATATGGAATCTCTGTTGTGGTTATTATCTTGACCCTAATCAGAATTTACCCAATTAAATGCAACAGTATCCTTCACGTGGGAATGCTAAGCAGTGGGTCCGAAAGCCTTCAGCGTGCATTGTTTAAAGGTTAATTGGCAGCTTTTGTATTTGTGGTGATTGGCGAAGGTGGTGGTGGTGTGATTTTTAAAAAGATATATTTATATGTAATGTTTCATTCAACAATATTCACACAGGAGCAAATCATAAAGCTAGTGATTTTAAAGTACAGCATTGAGATTCACAGGATGAGTGGAAACTGTATTTACTCCCTTGGACCAATCCGTCCCACTCCCCCACCCACCCCCCCCTAAAAAAAATAAGTTGACTACATTTTTTAAGTACAAATGATGAGAAATGTACTTTTACCTTTGTTGACACAGCTGATTCCCTCAATACACAAAATCCCATTTCATCTTGAGATTGGTCCTTTTAGTGAGTTCCTGCCTGAGGGCGTTTTGCGGACAAACAGTACAGAGCATATTTCTAGATGTGATTACAAAAAAAGTAGGTGATTCTTCGGGGATATTTATTATTTGCGTGAATTCCAGTCGGTACGTCGCAGATGTGTACGAGTAATATCAAGGCTTTGGCCTTTGGTGTCTGACTTGCAAAATTTTAACAAGAAGGTGAAAGGAAACCGTGAACGGTTTTCGAGGCAGATCTGAGCCAGTTCTCTCCAGAAGCATCTGTTTAATGTCTGCCAACAATGGAGAGACTTCAGAAAGATTTCAGTTGATTCCCGGCCACCATGGGTTTGTACTTCTTGACAATTTGGGCCGTTCATCAGTTTCTACAGACTTGTTGGTTACCAGAAATCCTATTTTTATACACAATAATGATAGTAATAATCCTTGCATTTGATAAGGCGCTTTTCACATCTTCTGGACTTCTCCAAGTGCTTCACAGAATATACTATAAAGTGAATCGACTGTATATTTGTGGGCAAAACGCGGCAGCCAATTGCGCACAGCAGCGTCCCCACAAACAGTCATGGATTGAAATGACCAATTTAATTCTGTAACTTTCATTGCTGTTAATCACATTATATTTATAATCATTGCACCTCAGTGCATATCAATCTTTGATTTGAATAGGCACCTTATGATTTAATAGTTTGGTGCCTCACCTATTTCTCAGTTACCTGTCGAGTAATTGACTGCCTCTAAGAGGCGTTTCTAGTGTACAAGTCACTTTCCTGTGTGAAAAGGATGTATAACTTGACCATCAAATTTTATAGGAAGTTTATTCTATTGTGATCTTGGGTCGATGGGTTATAAGGGAATAATCTTAATAAAACTGTCCTGAGCAAATCTTATGGGAGACGTGTTAATTTCATGCATTCACTTCTCTACTGAGAAAACTCTCCTTTTCATTCATGGGAGCCACATGTTTCACCAGGTGATTTCTTGCCAGTTTGAATATCTTTAGCAAACCCTGAGTGAGATATGAACTAAGTAGGATGCATTCTCAGCTATCATTTTGAGATGCAGGATTTACGAGAGGTGGATTGCCCTCAGTTGACAACAGATCTCGCCATCTGTCACCTTTATATTTTAAGAAGAACAAGAAAATTACGGTTAACTGGAGTCCTGTAGCTTCATGGTTAGATCACTCACCGTACAAACGAGAGATTCGGGTTGAGTTCCCGGCAAGTCAGGGCAAAACCTTGGGCAAGTTTCCTTACTCCGCACACCTGATAATAATCCCTTAAAAAAAAAGCACTAATAAATTGGTCATTTCAATCCACGACTGTGTGTGGGGGGTAAATTCACCTTTGCTCTCTGCTCTGCTGTGGAAACCAAATTTCAACTTAAGGTGACCAACCTACAATGACTAGTTTGAGGGAAATTCCAGGATTCCAGGGTATTTCGTGTCATTTTCTGCAAACAAATCATTGGCAAAAATAAGAAAGAAAACTGAGAGTTCTACAGTGAGGACTATGTACATCAGAGCAGGTGTGCGTTTGCAGGTCACGAGAGATCGCAAAGTACCTTATTCCTGCTATTGCGAGTAATGGTACTCAAATACTTTGAGGAGGGGTTAATGTTGCCGAGGCTCCTGATGTAGTTCAGATCCAGGCTTATTATATGAACCAGAAACATCATATTGAATCAGTTTAAATAAATGGTCCACCTCGAGACAGGCAACGATTGGGGCGAGATTCTGTCAGTGCAACACAGATGCTGAAGTACACAGGAGTGTGATTACCAGATAATTAATTAATGATGATAGTGTAATCACTTCTAATTAATTCAGTCTTAACCGTTTGCGACACAATGTTCTTGAAAGTACTATATTACCAAGGGTGTCAGGTACGTAAAGTTGACACTGTTTTTACTAGTTCCTCATAACTGTTCAAAGTCTTGGACTTGAGAATGTTGTCAGTTTCGTCATTGGGACTCAGATTAGATTTTAAGTAGTAGCCACTCAACTATGGTGAAGGTTTTGTGCTTGTAACAGGAACCTGTGTAAATGTTTGGTGTGCAGGATGGGGACGGGAGATACAATGCAACAGGCCAGATGTAGTGGGTAGGAACCATTTATTTGATATTTTAAACAGTGCAAAACGGTTTGATCCTTGTTATCGCAACCTTTTGCACCTTATTGCAAGATTCTCTCTAACCTCCATGGCAAGCGGTAGTGGTTGTGTAAAGCATGAAACCTGTGTTCGAAGCCAGGCAGGTCAGGGTGAAACCTTGGACAAGTTTCCTTACTCCACAGACACCTAAAAAACCGTCCAAAAAAAACCCTATAATGAATTGGTTATTTCAATCCACGACTGTTTATGGGGGGACGCTGCTGTGCGCAATTGGCTGCCACATTTCGCCCACAAATATAAAGTTAATTCACTTTACAGTACATTCTGTGAAGCGCTTTGAGATGTCTGGAAGACGTGAAAAGTGCTATATCAAATGCAAAGATTATTATTATTAATAGAAAGAAGCATCTTCTTTAAAGCCACACCTACAGTCAAAAGATCAGCCCTGGTCACACCATTCTTATGAACCCCTGACCTTGATGATTGCGGACTGGCGTGTGATTTATTTCCCTTCCGAAAGGTTTCTCCTGTTGGCTGTGCTCAGGACTAGTCACTGTGACCAGTGGCAGCCGCTGTTCTGTGTCCTCAGAATTCCCCAATCAAGGAGAAAACCGATATTAAGATTAAATTTCAGAATCTGAAATTCCGGACACTCTATAAAGTGCTACGTAAATAGACCCAATTCCCATTTATCCCCATATACGTAAATATTTCGCTCATAGGTCAGATTTTGTCATATCACAATGGGCTTGATACACTAATTTTTTTATAGCTCAAATTGATAAAGTTTTGGTTTGTTTTCTCCTCCCTCCTTCCCTCCCCACCCCCCTCCCCCCCACAGGTTCAATGGGCTACAAATTAATCTTGTATCACATTATCATCCTGCTGTACAAGGTGCTGTTATCAGCTTTTCACTCTATTTGTGCTCCTGGAAGATGTGCAAACTTTAAGAGAATTTTTTTTTATCTCTCAGGAGTCTGGACATTAAGAATTCAGGAGTAGTTTGCACCAGTGAGTCCTGCGTAATTGAACTGGGTTTTTCTATTCAGCCGAGCCTTTCAAAAGTACAGAGTCGATTAGAGTGGAGATTATTCATTTAGTATTTAGTCAGAGACAGGCGAGTAATCTGCATATAGCCGTGGATAGCTTTCATTTTCCCCCTTTACTTTTCATATTACTTGTACCTAAAAATTAATGTAGCATCACTCAATTTGCAGTTAAAAAAGAACAAAGAATTACGATGTAATAGGCAGTGTTCTGCGACGTTAAATTTCTAATTACGTGCGGGACAGTTTTGAAAGAAAAGGAAAAGGGAAGCAAAATGCATAAATTTGTACAATGAGCGCTGGGAGTTGGGAGTTGATTGAGGACAATTTCGGAGTGCGACTGTCAAGGGAAACAGATTCAAGAAATAACCAGGTTTTTTCTACCACGACACGTTTAATCTGCAGCCTGATTGCTATTTAAATTAAGACCCTAATTGTCATGATAAATTATTTCTTCTATGAATTTTTGCGCAGGCAAGGAAGCATTTCTAGGAAATCTCTCCCTTTTTCATAAAAAATAATTTGACCCCCTGTCTTTACTGTTTGATTTCAGTTAACCTTTTCCTGTGCATCTTTTCACTGATAAAACACCCATTAATAATACTAATAATCCTTGCATTTGATATAGCGCTTTTCATGTTCTACACGTCCCAAAGCGCTTCACAGAATGTACTGTAAAGTGAATTGACTGTATATTTTGTGGGCGAAACGCGGCAGCCAATTGCGCACAGCAGCGTCCCCCACAAACAGTCGTGGATCGAAATGACCAATTTATTATCGTTTTTTTTGAGGGATTATTATCAGGCACGTGTGGAGTAAGGAAACTTGCCCAAGGTTTTTCTCTGACCTGTCGGGAATCAAACCCAGGTCTCTCACTTGTGAGGTGAGTGCTCTCACCACTGAGCTACAGGGAAGAAGTAACGCTTCTCTTGTTGTGAGGAAGAAATCCTAAGTAATCCTCCACGGTATACTCCGTGAAGTGCCCTGGGTCCTGCCCTGTGTGAAAGGGCGCTATATCATTGCAAGTTGTTTTAATCCCATCCTCCCTCTAAACCTAACCTGAGATGCCCATCTCCACCGTGTAAAACAACAAGAGTAAAAGCTGTGCTGGAGTGATCACAGCAAAATTAGATCACGGGGAAAGTTTTCAATTCGATTTGAAACACAATGATGATTAACAGGCTCAAGTAGATTTGACATCTTGTGGATCCCTTGTACGGCAGCCCCATCCATTCCCCCCCCCCCCCCCCCCCCCACTTCAAAAAAAAAGTTATTTTTATATTTTCAAGAGCTTTTCCACTTGTGCTCTTCGTGGTTTCCCAGCTTTAGCTACCTCACCAAAGATAGAATAGTTCGCAACTTGGATTCCCTGCTGCACAACGCTCAGCGTTGTAGCCATGTTGATCGACTGTGGCAGGCACCAAGTCTTTCCTACCCTCTCTGCTTTCTAACAGGAGAATTTAAAAACGTTTTTTGTTCTTTTAAAAAAAAAGATGTTTGAACAATTGAATGGTTTGAAAGAATCGTTTTCTAAGGGAGTGGGGGGGGTGGGAGGGTGGGGAGAAAATCCTGCTGCTTTTACCATGATATTCCCTCTCGCGCATGTCATAATCCTTGTACACTAGTTGAGATGGATCAGCGGGAGAGAGAGGTTCAGTTCCGACAGCTATAACAAAAGCTTTCTTTAAACCCAGACACAAAAAGCCAGAAATTTCCAGGGATACAATTCGATTAAATCGAATCCCACACTATTGTGATTGATATGTCATGTTATCAGCCTTGCTTTAAAAAAGAGAGAGCCAGGTTATTGTATTTTACAATGTGGACGAGTGCCACATTGTGGCTCTCTCTCTCTCTCTCTCTGCCAGCAGCCGCCTGCGTTTGATCATGTCCAGTCTCCCACTGATTCTAACTGGCCATCTAGTTGTTCTGTAAATTATACCTTGCGTTGGGCTCTCTGTAATCTGTCTCATTTAAGAAGGTTTTTTTATTTTAACCTGATGTGACTGTACCGCGGAAATCTTAATGCGGCAGTTACGAAAAATCCAGGACCACGCAAACGATAGCAGAAATAACACTTGTCCTTCCTGGGAGCCGGCCGGCCGGGAGACACTGCATTTTCTCATCTGCCACAAGGTTTCACCCTGACCTGCCTGGATTGAAACCCAGGTCTCTCGCTTGCAAGGCGAGGGTTCTAACCACGACACCCATGATTTGGGCACCACTCTAAATATTTCTTTGGTTGGGAAGGTGTTGCTATGTCGACTTTGGAGAGTTTTAAACCGTTTCTGACTTGTAGTACATTAAACTGCGAGGCTGTGTATATATTACAACAACAACAACTTCGATTTATATAGCGCCCTCCACACCGGGCGGCATCTCAGAGCACTACAGTATAACTGTAGGACTTAATTGAGTTTCCTAATTTGACTTCTTTGGGCCTCTTTAATTATTAATTGAAAGATTGCGCAGTTCCTTGTGTACAGTACAGCACTGACACCTTCCTTCCATTTCAATTTTGTTCTCTGAACTTTGAAAAATATATATTTTTATGAAGTGGCAGAGGAAGGTGTGTCTCAAATTACAGTAGTTTGTTTTGCTGAACTGTTATTTTGGATACCGAGTATTAATGACTGACATGCTGGAGAGTAACATGCAGTTGATGTCTTGTTGACTTGACCGATTGCGTTCCCGCTATAATGATCTGTTTACCTGTGTATGAGTTTCCTCGCAGGAGATCACTTGAGTGTCACTTTCCTAGTTCTTTCGCCACTTTTCACACTTCTTCTACTTAATAATAATAATCCTTGCATTTGATACAGCGCTTTTCACATCTTATCGACGTCTCAAAGCGCTTCACGGAATATACTGTAAAGTGAATTGACTGTATTTTTGTGGGCGAAACGCAGCAGCCAATTGCGCACAGCAGCGTCCCCTACAAACAGCCATGGATTGAAATGACAAATTTTATTATTGTGGATTTACTTCCTATGCTTAAGTGGAAATTTCCGGTCAAACTAAAATACTTTGGTCGATTTCTTAGGTGTGTATTTTTTTTGTTCAGTGTTCAGTCTCCGATAGAGACTTTGCTGAATAATAACCGAGACTTGCAGAAGACGTTTTACTCTGAAAGAACATTGACCCTAAATAGTCCTCCGCTTTTGTCTTCCAGCACGGATAGGGAAAAACAAGAGGAAGAAGGTTTCAGAGGATGGACAGGTATGCCCACTGTGCAATGCCGCACTCTCTGGAACAGTGGAGGAGATGAGTAGGCATGTGGAGGCCTGCCTGGATAAGGTAGTCAATGGGCATGTTGGTGTTTCAACAAGTCCCTCTTTTTATTGCACTTTTTTTTTTACCACTGAGCTGATTCGAAGGATCTAATGTAAAAAAAACAATGTTTATTTATTGGCGAGCTGCAGGGGAATTCGATGGGTTTATTTGCGAGAGAGGAGAGAGATGATTGTAAGTGGGTGTCACAAGTATTAAACATCTTTCCACGAACCTTGATAGCACTGAACCAGTTGGTGATGTTCTTTTACATATATATAAGTACATTTAAAGTATATTCTCATGGTTACCATCAACTTCCGATTTCATGGTTTGGGTTTTCGTACAAACTCCTGCAAAAGAGACTTTCTCATTTCAAAGATTTTGTAAAGAAAAAACCCATCTTATTAAAGATTTGTCGTTTCAAATGCGCACTGGAGAATATTAAACCGCTATCTTGCGAATATACGATATAAAAGGGAAAATATTTGAGTCACATTATAGTTTAAAACGCAGTAACAAATCAGCACAAGTTCATTTTCCATCGACAACATATCAAGATTCAAAAACCTTTGAGAGTCGGACTTAAATCACCTGGAAGTGAATAGACCACTTGTTCTGTACGGGGAAGATTACAAGGTAACAGTGGAAGAGCAAAATCAGAGGAATAACACGCTAAGCCCAATATGAAAGAGCCTTTTTTTGCTGCTGCACAATGTATCATTTTAAATTATATTGACTTATGAATGTAATATTCCCTCGTAATTTTCTGCCAGAAAAGAATATGGTATCAGTGTAGCACACAGTGATTTAGTGAGCTAAACCTCCACATCTATCTTTATTTTCACCTCTGTCATGTTGGGTCTCAATACCTGAGGGTTGCTGTTCTTTATGAAATACAACATATAAGTTTGAAGGAGGACATCTGTGCTATTTGGTCATAAAACCTTATAAGTAATGAAAAGGATATGTGTACACTTAGCTGTGTCTGTTACTCTTTTTGTCTTTTTATGCTTTAGTCCTGTCGGTTAAAGGCAACCTGATAGCACTCGTTTTGTCTAGAACGCCGTGATTGAAAAAATTCCTATAACCCACTGGCATGATGTCAGAGAAGTTTTACACAAAATGTTTGCTTCCAGATTGCCTTTAATAAGCAGTTCAGAAGCATGAAATGAAACCAGAGGTGACAGGAGATGAAGGTAAGTGTACAGATATGCCTCTTTATTGCACGGGGCAATTAAACAAGATGTACTTCCAAATTCAACAAATTCTTAGCAGTGAGTTCAGGGCCAACGATAAACATTCTTGCAGTTTAATTGACCATAAAGTTCTTTGGGCTGTGTTCTAGCATTTATGATTACCTGAGACACTACATGATTGTATTAGCGTTCTTTAACTTCCTGCCTGCCTTGCCTTGCCTACCATCTTGTCATTCCAGAATACATGCAGACTGAGGTTTTTTGCAATGGGAACATGCCAAACAAGTTTGATAGTAAAATTGTATTTTTTTAAAGACAAAACTGTTGTAAAAGGGGACGTAACTTTTTAAAGATCCTAGTGAGAATCCTCACGCTGTCTGTAAATCCATCAACAGTTGACATGGTGGGAGGGGGAATGATCGAGTCGGCCTCCAAATCGGTTTTAGTGCATTTGTGGTTATCTTTTTAAGCTCTCGTTCAGCAACATATGAGCATGGCTGGGACCACAGGCTCCAGCGGGACCTCATGTTGTGGCCTCCGTCACAACCAAATGACACAATTATTCCCCCGAACATTAAGAGATGCAACAAATGTAATACTATTAGAACACAACCCATTCCTGACCATTGTGCATTACCCCCATCCAAAACAGTTGTCCACCTTAGGCTGAGTGTTCGTATCGTAAGGGATATCCACAGTGCGATGACTTAGGTGGTAGTGACAAGTTAAGGCTAGTGTTGAGTTTGCAGATCTCGCTAGGAGTGAAATGTTTGATCAGTTGCACTGGGCTAGTAAAACTCGCGTATTAAAAGGTGGTGTAAGTTTCAATGGTGTTTGTCACAATTAGTTCGATTACAATGTACAGCTAGTCTTTCCTCTTGCATGTTTCACCCATCAATAATCAACTTCAAAAAGATTTAAAATAATAATTTGGTCACTTAATCCACTGACTGTTTGCAGAGACGCTACTGTGTGCAATTGGCTGCTGCGTTTCACCCACAAAATATACAGACAATAAATACCCTTTACAGTTTGCTTCTGTGAAGCGCTTTGAGACTTCTCGCAGACACGATAAGGCATTATATAAAATACAAGAATTATTATTAACTAAGCCTGTACCATTATCCATCATTTCACTCAACAGAAATTGATTTTGACTTTTTTCATACTGTCCTTTTCTATCAGAAATCCTATGTATTTATTCATTCATCTGACCTTGCAATACAGGGTACAGCTGGACTGGGTGCTGGCCTTGAAATGGAATTGGAGGCAAATATTTCTGCTGATAAATGAGTTCCGAAAATATTATAATTTTGGGCGGCGAAAAAGAAATCTGTTTGAATTGACAGCATAATGTTGTGAGCTCTGAAGGAAAAGGTACTTCCCGAAGTATGGAAAGTATATAAGCACTCTCTAAACTGAAAGTTTAAGAGTTTCAAACCGTCATTCTCATTGGCTTTAACCATGGGCGTATTCCTGGAATGGCTTTGAATAGTGAGTGAAGACCTTATCAAGAGAAATGGGCAAGGGGAAAAATTGCCACAGCTATTCTCCGCCTCGCCCCCTCCCTGGCTTCCGTCAAGTCTCGCCTCAAGACTCTCCTCTTCGATGGACCCATCAGCAACTCCTAATCCCCCCCTTCCCTCCCCCCCATCCATCTGTCCACCCCCTCCCCCGTCCCCAGCTCGGGTTGAAACAGTGACTGTCCAGCGCCTTGGAACGTCCTCCTGACATGAAAGGCGCTATACAAGTCATTTTGTGGTTGTTGAAGAAAAAGTATTCCACACAACAAAACACTTAAGTTAATTTGCAGTCTGTTTCTACCCACAGCGAGATGGATCCTACACAAATGACGACGAGTCGGTGGATATGGAGAACGAGAGTGCAAGTGGAAACAGATTTGAGGAGTACGAATGGTGTGGGCAGAAGAGAATACGAGCCACCACCTTATTAGAAGGCGGATTCCGAGGTATGCGACACTTCCCAATAAACTGACCCAGTTTGAGCAGTTTTAAAAAAAATCTAAGCCTGTAATTTTCTTTTTGTAACACCTATTTACGACTGAAGCCTTCAAAATTCAATCGGCTTTTCATTTGCAAGAGCAAACATTTCAAGTGTGGATCTAAATTTGCCCTTCAAAGGGGGGGGAAACCTGTCAGATCAGACCATTTGCTCATCCCTAAATATTTGACCTTTACTTGACCAGTCCTGGGGAATGTAATTTTCACAGGGATCTGTTCCCGGCTCACTGAGGGCAGAGGAGCTGAGAAATGAGAGCTTGTCAAACAAAATTTCCCGTTATCTCCCTTGTTTTACCTAAATGAGGTAGGGCAGGGAGCAGCGTGTCTCATTTCAGAAGTTATAAAATATTGAAAGAGCCGGGTCTGTTGGGACCTGCTGGGGGGATTGCAGGTACAAGGTTCTGCGATCAATTTGTACCGTTTTCCTAATGAAAGATTCAGAGTTTATGTCAGCTGGGCTTTCACACCGGGACCTATTTATTGTGTCAGCTAAGGAGCTGGTTTGTAATTTTCAAAGGGATTCCAAAACTAGCTTGAAAAGGAAAGAATAATGCGCTTGGTGAAACTTGGGAATTTCAAAAATATATGTCCATATATACAGTATTTATATATATTTGTATTAGATATATTTATATTATGGAGCTCCTGCAGCTCGATGGTTAGAGCATTTGCCTTACAAACGTGAGATCTGTGTTCGAATCCAGGCAGGTCAGGGGGAAACCTTACTTAGAATTTGGGCAAGTTTCCTTACTCCACACACACACACGCCTAATAATAATCCCTCAAAAAAAACATAATAATAAAATTGGTCATTTCAATCTACGAGTGTTTGTGGGGGACGCTGCTGGGAGCAATTGACTGCTGCATTGGGCCCACAAATGTACAGTCAATTCACTTTACAGTATTTTCTGTGAAGCGCTGTGAGACATCTAGAAGACGTGAAAAGCGCTATATCAAATGCAAGGATCATTATTATATATCTACATCTCTATTTATCTACATATGTTTTGCAGAGCTGTTGTGTGGGGTCCATTCAACAAAAACAAGTGGCAGACAACGTGCCATTTTAGCCTTGTAGAAAATAATTGTCAAAAAATTAATTAAACATAGTGTACAGTGGAAATTGAGTATATACTCTCAACCAAATAAAATATTCTGCAGTGCAGAACTAGGGGCGTAAAAAAAATCTCAGCTACATTGAAGCCATAAGTGATTCCTAGCCACATCACCCGCGTTCTGTATTCTGCACCAACTACTCATTGGCAGTGTTTCTATAATAATACATTGATTTGATATAGCCTTGGGATGCCTCAAAATGCTTCATAGGATTTTGCTGTGAAGTGTAGTGATTGTGTATTGGTAGGCGAACATCTAAGGCCGACTGCTGCGGCAATGTGTATATATTTTCCTTTTCAATCAGTCTCCCCTCATTCATACTTTAATCTTCCTGCTGAGAAGCACGTTCGGTTCAGAACTCTCTCCGGTTGAAGTTATGAAGTTTTGTTCCACGTGAAGCAAAGTCATTGTTCGAACCATCATCCCACAATGATGTGTGTCATTAGAGTGCAGATCCTAAACAAACATAACATCTGTCTTTATCCAGCAATTGTGCAGATACGTGTATAGATAGATAACCAGCCTTCGTAACATTTCCAATTATACTAGACATTAAACTACACTCTCCCTTTGAAGCTATGAGTGGAGGACAAATATCAATATCTTGCAACAGCAAAATGCTGCTTAAAGAGATCAGTCAAATCCCAAATCTTTTCCTTATCCTCGTTTCCAATATCTTTTAAAGCTGCTTTTTTTTATTTAACACAGCGTGCTCTTCAAACAAAAGGAAAAGAAAAAAAATCCATTCACCCAAAAATCACATTGGTTCATCTGTAACCGGGCCTATCATCTTTAAATGATTCATTGCGGTTTAAAGAAAGTGGCTGAGAACAGTAACTAACAGGCTGCTTTACAGATAGCCAGGCTATTGACAACATGTTGTGGATGAAACTATAGTAACTGTGGAAATGAGCAAGGAGATAAGAAAGTAACGATGGCATCAGAAAAACGTTTGAAGCTGTGCTTTCATACCATCTTTGTAATGTGACTTCAAAGCTCGGAGGGAGGGTGTTCTGCCTGAGCAAGTCCCCACTCACTGCAAACTACCGACTGAGGAAATCTTTGGTTGTTATTTCGGCCTGAGCAGATGGGACTAAGTAGATTAGGTAGCGATAGGTCAGAGGCGGCCAGTTGTTCCCTTCTGTTCAGTTCCATTTAGGGATTTTGGGTCGATTGGCATCATGTGTCATTCCTCTAGTGATATCGCTCGGGTATTGATCCAGTCTAGACAAGAGCTGGAGGCATTGCACTGAGCGCGTGCTGCACCATGCATAATGTGATTGAAAGGCAGTTAGAATGCCACTGACCTTTTCAGGGAGGATTAGATTGCCTGCCAAGTCTGTTTAAAGCAAGTGATAACGCGAGGTAAGGAAAACTGTCCGGACAACTTCAGAGGGGGAGAGAGAGCAGAAAGAGAGAGAGAGAGAGACACACACAGAGACACAGAGAGATAGAGACAGGTTAGGGAAGAATGTTGTGCAGATCTGCTCTGTGTTGTGCTGTGTTTGCTGAAATAGTGTCACTGTAAATAAAATACACGATTGAAGATGAGAGAAATTTGAGAGGAAATAATCTTCGGTGATTGAGATCTTGTTTTTCGGAAAACTGGAAGGACTTTACTTCACAATTGGCTTAAATTTGACCAGTACTGTACTGTATTTTTCAAGATACAAAATATCGCCCTAATTTCACCCACAAAATATACAGCCAATTTAGTTTACAGTGTGTTCCGTGAAGCACTTTGAGATATCTCGAAGACGTGATAAGGCAGCTATATCAAATGCAAGGATTATTATTATCATCATAGTAAGATTGAAACCAACTCTGGGTTAGCAAAATCATTTGATCAATTTCCTTACAAATTCAACTGAAATTAACGTTTTTTTCATTAAAAAAATTCAGTGAAAGCAGCTGTGTTGCTTTGGTTCCCTTTTTACATCCTTATATAATTTAGTAACAAAGGCCATAAAGTAAACCGATTATTAGTTAAAAAAAACGGTTTCCTTCCTGACTTGGCAGCATAAGGTTTTGTTTTAAAAATCCCCACAGATTTTACGAGTTCTGTGTGTGGTTCAGGGTTTCGGTTCCTGATGGTACCCAATCTGCCAGTTCCTTATACGGTATACAGAAGTGGCGTTTTTTTCCTGGTTGTCATATTCGGTGATTTGACCTGGGTCCTAAGTGTTTGGAGGTGAGAGGTAAGAGGGGAAAACCGAAACTGCTCTACATAAACAAACCTAGGTAATGCAAGGTGAAGCAACTCTGTGAAAAGTTTCAGTAAACCTGTTTTTTTTTTCTTTTTATTCTACGCAGAATTTTATTGCGTTTCAAAAGTGTTCCTCGCCTAGTTTGAGTCAGACTAGTTCACCTAGTTAGAATTGAGTACTTATCCTGTGATGTTTAATATGTTTAATAATAATGGTAATCCATGCATTTGATGTAGTGCCTTATCACGTCTTCGAGACATCTCAAAGCTCTTCACAGAATTATACTGTAAAGCGAATTGACCGTATATTTGGTGGACGAAACGCGGCAGCCAATGGTGCACAGCAGCGTCCCCACAAACAATGGTGGATTGAGTGACCAAATGATTTAAAAAATATATATTTTTTTTGAAGGGATTCTCTCTCAATGTTGGCAGAATGCTCTGAGAGCAGCTAAACATGAACTGTATTAAGAGATGTTTGTCAAAGCCATAATATAGTAATTGATCCCTATATTTGTACCTCTGAGGTTCACTTTGAGTTGAGTTTTAGCTGCAGAATTAAGACACTAAGAACTGAATTAGACATAGATGCGATGTGCATGTTACATTGGCATATTCCATTCTTCCTACCCTCATCCACCTGTTCCCAATGTTGCCTTGATGAGAGTACTGGACTCAAACAGACAGACTTATATTACATTTCACAGATATCAAATTTGAACTGAAATGAAGTTGTGATGAGAGTTGAAAGGTTACATTGAATTGAATCTCCAGTTTGTACTTTTAGACAGGTTTACATTAAAGTTACATTTAATCTACTTGTCCAAGTCAAGATAGTCAAGTGGTTATAAGTGACATGACTGTGATCTTCGTAGTACATTTAAAGGCTGTACAATTATTTAAGCTGTATATATTCAGCAATGATGAAACAACATGGTGACCTGCGGAATGCTGCCTTTCAGGTTGAATAATTTAAATTCTGAATTAGTTTAGGTGTTTCTGAGTTTGTGATTTTCTGAAGTCCAGAGTAATTTCAGAATTTTCATTTGAGGCTAAATGCAAAATATCTCTGGAGATGCAGTAAATTTGGACTGTGCTCGATGGAACAAAGAGCAAATGAAGTATGTGTGGATGTGCATTATGAAATACTATAAATACTGTATACATACATGGAAATATATACACAGAACCAAAGTGTAGGGTAACATCGACAACTTGGATTTGTATAGCGCCCTCCCTCCACCCTGGGCGACGTCTCAGAGCGCTTGACAACGGCGGAGCCCGAGCCCGAGCCAGAGAGAGGGGGGGAAGGTGACCGTAAGTGCGGTCAGTTGGTCGATGAGAAAGGTCTTCAGGCGCGACCTGATGATGGGAAAGGAGGGGGTGAGGTGAAGGGGTTGAGGGAGGAAGTTCCAAATTTCAGGGCCTAGTGGCTGAAAGCTTGGCTGCCTATGGTGGAGCGGAGGATTCGGGGGACAAGGCGGAGGCCAGACCCAGTAGAGTGGAGGCAGTAGGTACTGCTGTGAGGAGAGAGGAGGTTAGAGAGGTGAGGAGGGGTGCAGAGGAGTGGAGGGATTTAAATATAAGAGTGAGGATCTTGAAATTGATCCGCTTTGTGAGAGGGGACCTGTGCAGTTTGTCGAGGACTGGGGTAATTGGGGTATGAAATTTGGTGCGGGGTGAGAATGCAGGAGGTGGAGTTTTGGATGAACTGAATTTTGTGTTTGGTGGAGGAGAGGAGACCGGCGAGGTGGAGTAGTCCAGCCGAGAGGTGACAAAAGTATGGACCAGGTTTGGGAGCTTCTGGGGTGAGGTGTTGACGGAGACGGGAGATGTGGTGGAGATGGACGAGAGCGGTGCTGGTGAGGGTACTGGATGTGAGGGGATGAAGGATCAGGCAACGCGTTTTGAAAATCCTTAAATTCTGCAGTCATTTGAAGCAGGTTACCATGGGTTAAAAACATCCAAATTGAGATTGTGCAGAATTTGGGGGGGAAAAATTCCTCCGTTCAATCTTCCATTGGAAAGCGATTGTCTCGAGGCTAAGACCTTTAGTATTTGCAGGCCTCACGAGCCACTCTGCGAGCTCGGTGCTTGAGAGAATAATGAATGCCTAAAAATCATTCCAAGGAATCCGTTTGTTTTCTGCAATGATCCACGCTGATCACATGATAAGGCTTTATTACCTTTCGGTGTCACTTTTGTTTTGCCAACACGGCAATTGACGTGAGATGATATCTGCGCGGCAGAGTTAAGGACTGTGATTTAATCCCTGCATGTTTCGAGTGAGCTGATTACTGGGACGTAATTCAGTCTGCAATTGTACTTTGTTTAAAATAGATTATTAATATTATTGACCGTATCTTCCATTTTAAGGAGAGTAAGCCTCCGGTTTTGAAATTGAGTCTCTTCATTTTTCTTTGCCTCCACCATGGTGTCGTTCTCCGCGGCTCGATCACCGCTGTTCATTGTCTCTGGAATTCCATCCTGCAGTGCCCCCGCCTCGCTCCCCCCCCTCCCTGGCCTCCTTCAAATCCCGCCTCCAGACCCTCCTCTTCGACGGTCCCATCGGTCACCCCCCAAATCTCCTTTCCCTCCACTCTCACCGTCCCCGACCCCAGCTCGGGTCTAAAATAATGTCCAGCGCCTTGACGTCCTCCTGACGTAAAAGGCGCTACATGCAACTGCCATGTTGTTGTTATCAATTCACTTTACATATTCTGTGAAGCGCTTTGAGACTTTGATAAGATGTGAAAAGCCGCTATATCAAATCCAAGGATTATTATTATTATTTACAAGTAAACCAGCCCCGCGGTCCGTCCACATGTTCTTCCATCAAACGTTCTCCCTTTTTACGGTCGGTCACCTTGACATCTCCTTCGAGCCTCTTTTGTGGACCGCCTTGAGAATAATTGGCATGTCGTAGTCAGCGCTGAACCAAAACACACATGCATGTGCCTGCCTAGACACACAGACACACCAGTACGCACCTATTGAGCAGTATCTTACGGGGGCTAAACATTTTTGACACACAGCAACTTCTCGCCTTCCACACCGGATAATTGCATTGTCAACTATTCAGGAAAGTGGCAGGTGACATGTGAGGCAATTGACTAGCCCAGTTGTTCTGTGCAGGACTGTCAGCTGTCCAATCAATAGAGTTTACAGAAGACACCCTGATTGCATCTGTAACTAATTTAACTTTGAAACCCCCCCCCCCCCACACTCCACCCCCAGCTTCCCCCCCCCCCCCCCCCCCGTTGCACAAAGTTGCAATTCTATTCAGGATGTACGCTGAGTGGCAGGTAGAAAAATCAATGACAGCTTTCTGCGGTCGTGCAGTCGTGGGCTTTTGCTGTGCATGGTTAACTAGCCGCCTTGACTTCAAATCAATGAACTGATCAATTGATTAAATTAACAGTGATTTTCCTTTGGTTTAGCAGCCAGGGGCTCATTGTAAAGTGACATTATTGGTTGTGTTGTGTTTTGGGGTAACTCACATTTATAAAATTTAAGGCTTATTAACAGCTCAGCACTGGGAAATTCCACTTTTCCCCTCTCACATGTAATGTTAATTATTTGGGCAGAGGCCACAGCCTACTGGGAGTTGGGATATATATCTGTGAAAGCACTGGATTGGGTTACAGGCTTTCGTTAGGTCTCAGCGTTCTCTCTCTCAGCAGTTCAGACGCTGGTTAAATAGTCCTGATAGCTAGAGCATGATTGATGGGGAAGTTTGTCTCCAGTAGTGTCAGGGACTTATAGAGGTGTCAGTCAAGATTGGGGCCTGAATTACTTGTCACATTCTGTGAGAGAATGTCGAAGGACGAGGAACTGCCGCATTACTTTGTTTTTCTCCGCTAAATGACCCGTGTCTCAGTTGTTTGCTGTTTTTAAGTTGCTGAAGGTTAAAAACGACAGGTTCAAACAAGCTGTGCTTTTTTTGTCCAAAACAAATTTGTATCTGCTGACATTTTAATTGAATTAGATGCCTGAAGAATATGTGGGGAGGGGTGGGGGCGGGGGGGAAATATGCTGATTTTGCCAAATTTGAAGTAAAATGTTTAACGGTTCCCTCCTAGAAATAAATAACCTAACAGTGAGCGGGAAAAAAAAATCTTCATTCCAATCAAGGGAAAAATTGAATTGTATGTTTGGTGTTCTGATCAATTGATTGAATTGTTTCTGAATTGGTTCCTGTTCAATGAAACCCATCAAAATTCTAGGAAATTTGAAGGCAAATCAAAGCCACTGGAGAATTCTCCCAACTGCTCACCACACTGTCCCATAAACATTTTGCCACTCATCGTCCGATGTTCATGTGCATGTTGACTATATGGGTAATAATATGCAAGTCAGTCTATTGTTGCATTTTTGGTGTCAGCGTGGTTTAAGTTTTTAACTCTCATTTTATTGTCTTGCTGCAATGTGCTAAACTGACTTATAAATATCACACTTGTGTTTGTACTGTGACGCAGATTGAAGGCACATTGAATATTCTGCCATATTGCATATATTCCATTATGGTCCAACTTTGTTTCATGCCAAGATATATAATACAGACACACACATAAACACACACCACATGTAACTTCGATTAGAAACTCTTTTACAACATGGTTATGATTTCCGTGATGATGTAGAGTGTTCAGTGCCAATCCACACTCCGTGTTGTGTCCTTGTTCCTTCATGGCCTTGTTGTTGTGTTTTTACACCCAGGGTCCGGTTTCGTTACCTGTAGCAGTAAAGAGAATCATGACAGCGACGCAGATCTGGACGTGGATGGAGACGACACCCTTGAGTACGGGAAACCACAGCATCCTTATTCGACGGCTGTTTGTTTTAGTCCTGTTCTGGGGGGGCTTTTACATTCGTGGTTTTAGGCTTGAGCTGAAAAAAGGTTATTCCTTTACTCTCTGCTTTCTCATCTTATTTCGGAGCTCCTGTAGCTCGGTGGTTAGAGCATTCGCCTTACCTGTGTTTGAATCCAGGCAGATCAGGGCGAAACCTTGGGAAGTTTCCTTACTCCACACACACACACACACACGCCTAATAATAATCCATCCCAAAAAAACACAATAATAAAAATTGGTCATTTCAATCCACGCTTGTTTGTGGGGGACGCTGCTGTGCGCAATTGGTTTCCGCGTTTCACCCACAAATATACAGTCAAATTACTTTACAGCATATCCTGTGAAGTGGTTTGAGACGTCGATAACAGTCATGGATTTCAATGACCAATTTGGTCATTTTGTTTGAACAATATGTATCTTGCTTGAACAATGTGAAAAATAAATAGGGGTGGGGGGAGATTCCTTTACGATTGTGCTACTGTGGTCAGGTTGAATCTATGGTAAAGGTTGGAATGCATTTTCTTTGGTAGTTTCCCTATTTCCTTAACTCACATAACCAGGTACACGGAGGCAGACATTATACCTTGTACTGGCGAGGAACCAGGTGAAGCCAAAGAGAGGGAGGCGCTACGCGGTGCCGTTCTAAAGTAAGTGGCAATGTATCAACACAATGGAGGATTTCAGATTGTTTCTCTACTACGGAAACCGTCTCATTTCATCCTTTAGGATTGTATTTGTTTTGGTGTGGGGGTGGAGGGGGGCGTTTAAAAACGCTGCCACTTTAACCACATTGCATCAAATTTTCCCGTCTGATTTTCCCACGCTTTTGAGAATTTTTTCTTCTTGATTAAAAAGAAAGAAGGAATTTTGTTGATGGATCCACTTACTCATCTGAAATGGCCTCGACAAGTAACGGAGAGAGCAGTAAAATAGTCTCTGTCGGGACACTAGTTGAAATGAATTTGGGATCAACTCAGTTCTTTAATAGGTTTAAGTCTGCAGTGTAAAGTGTTCAGTAATTTACCACTAAATTGCCACTAAATTGCCAGCTTTGCGCCGAGAGGCAGCAGAGATGGCTCGTGCAAGAAATTGGAAATGTCATATTGTTTGAGGATTGAATGTTTTGAGTTCAAGGAGAAGGAAAAAGCCGGGGTGAAGTCCTTTCATTGTAAATTAACCATACAAATGAACTGTAAAAAGAAAATTGAGAAAGTTGCAGGTTTTAATCTTATTCCGGTAGTTTATAGTCCCATTATATTGTGGACTTTATAATCGCTTCCTCTGAACATTGAATTCTCCACAGCCCGACCATAGGCGACAGAAAAGGTTGGTAGGTTTAACGGTGATGACATTAACTAAGATGTATGGTCTCCCCTTTGCAGTGGTGGAACTCCAAGCAATCGAATAACGCCAGAGTTTTCCAAATGGGCCAATGATGGTAGGTAGTCAACAAAACTAACAAAGTTCCTGCTGACGTGAAAGGCGCTATACAAGTGTCATTTTGTTTGTTTGTTTGTTTGTTTGCTTGTTAAAGCCGGTTTATAGAAGGAAGGAATTGCCTTTGTTCTTGTGATTTGCCCCCTTTTTAACACAATGTTGGTGACTAACACTGAGGCGATCTGACTGACTAGTAAAGGCCAAATGGACGGAGATGGCTATTGTGAGTTGTATTGATATGAATGTTGCCTCCGATTCCTCCTCTTTCCCTACGATCTCGTAGACTGGTTTCTGAATGAAGGCCTAAATATTGTGGCAGAGGGAATGGAATTAAAATCCTTTCTCACCCCTGACACCTAAGTTAACGTCAAACCCATTCATACCAGTGGGATAAAATTCTCTTCTGATCTCTGCTCGCTTTAAGTTCAAAGTGAAATACATTTCAAGTTGTTTTGGGGATTTGGGAATCATATTAATTCCGAACGCCCAATCATCTGTGCATCTAATTTCCCCGTCTTATTTTTTCACGCTTTTGAGAATATTTTCCTCTTGATTTAGAAAAAATGAAGGAATTTTGTTGATGGATCTACCTCCTCAGCTGATTTCCATTTTTTTCCCTTAGAAATGCCCTCAACAAGTAACGGAGAGAGCAGTAAACTAGAGGTGCAGACACAGAAGACGTGTAAAAACAGCGAGATTGAAAAGTAAGTGTCGGAGCGTTGACAGAACGGATCAGTCTGTTTCTGCCCTGACCGACTTATAGAACAGACAGTTTGTGCTTCTGTTCTCTACAGCGACAAACTCCAGGTTGCCTGGTCCCGGTAATACTAATCCGTCCCACCAAAAAGACACACAATATTGAAAATTGGTCATTTCAATCCATGACTGTTTGTGGGGACGCTGCTGTGCGCAACTGGTTACCGCATTTCACCCATAAATATATAGTCAATTCACTTTATGATATATTCTGTGAAGCGCTTTGAGATGTCAATAAGATGTGAAAAACGCTATATCAAGTGCAAGGATTATTATTATTATAATTATCGGTACATTTTAAGTGGAGTTGTCACAAATTGCAATGTGCTCAAACCAGTTGATGATCTCTTGTTGGCATTATTTTGATGGTAGAGGTTGGAGCGTCTTGAGATTGCAGTAAGGTATTCTAGACATGCACTTTGTAAGGAAAAATACCACTTGGAGTCATATGATTGTTTTGATGATTCCCACAAAGTTATTACTCAAAAGTAATCACTCTGGGAGGCTATTCTTGCGTGAGGGGTGTTATTTTAAATGCAAGTTGTTTTTTGCCAATGCCTTTAATGTGGGGAAGGTTTTTATATTTTTTTAAATAAATCCGTTCATTAATTTTCTCTTTCCTCCAATCCTCCCACAACCGAAAAAGATTTGTTTCAAACTGGCGATCTCAGACCGGTGACTGGCTTATTAGTAACGATAAGCATTATTTCTCAGTGTATTCAGTGCTGCATGCTAAACGGTCACAATCAATAGATCAATTATCAGCGCTTGTCGTATAAATTTCAAAGTCAGTCGTCTCACTAAAATGGAATGGATTTTTTTTATTTTAAATTACTTCGTTATTTTTTTTTAACAAGTGCCAATGATCGAAATATAATCGGGCCAGGCGGTTTTAAAAGCGCCTGAACATATTCCATCATTGGAATGTATTTTTAATGTAAATATGTGCGGAGCGTTTCATTTTACTGTTTGTTTTGCGACAAAATTGATACAACACCAGAGTGCTATTGACTGCCATAATTGGTTTCTTTATTGGTGAGATTTGTGCTGGGTTTTAATTAGTGCTTGGCTGATTTACATGAATGGGGTGGGTGGTGGGGGCAATGGCTGTATGACTGCGGACAGAATAAATGCTGCCCAGGCTTTTAATTCTGCTCCGTGACAATACCCCACATAGTGGGGGGGGAGAGACGGGGCACAGAACCATTGGAGAAATGCTAATTGTTGTTGTTGTTGTTTGCGGGGGGAGTTGAGGGAAATTTGGTGACACGAACGGTTCCCACTTAAGTTTCATTTCAAGTCAAGACCCATAATGAAAAGCACCCCATTTTCCCGGCTGTGCATTACCCTGGAACCTTTTCAGTCGTTTTGCTTCCCACAGGCTCCGCAGTGAGGCGTGGATCGGATGGAATTGGTCACTGAGAATGCGCAGAGTGTAGCTTGTCGTCGTGTGAGCGATGCAATAACCTCATATGCGTCTCGAAGGCCTCCCCCCAAAAAAAACCCACGGGAGTTTGATTTTCCCTGTTGTTGCTTCTGCTGTTCAATAAAGGGCAGCAAACCAGATAGAAAGGCCGAGACTAAAGTGTTCTGATGTTCAGACAACAACAACTTGGATTTATATAACGCCCTCCACGCTGACTCACCTTGTGCCCTCTTCCATCATTACGTTTGGTTGAAGCTGGGTGTCTGGTGAGAGAAAGAGAGAGATTGATTGTTGTATGATGGAAAGGACTGTGATCTGAGGCTGAGTAAATAAGGTGCAGGAATGGTATACAGTAGAAAAAATGATGCAGATTTTACTGGGACACCAGATGTAATGAATTTGGGAGAATGCAACAAAAAAACCTCAATGTATTGAGAAAATGTGCAGCCATTCCCTGTCTCCTTACCAAAACATACATCACCCTTGGTTTCACTGCAGCATGTAATGGTGGAGGAATACTGCTGATAAGGCTCAAACCATTCTTAGCCTCCAAGCTGGCTACAATCTATGGTATATTTCTACACCAAACTGATATGAAATTTGGGCATTCTCTCTCTCCCGCCCCCTTCCCCTTCCCCTCACCAAATATGTCGTTTATATTTCACTGAATGTCCGTTCAACCTATGGCATTTCTTGTGTACATTTTGATACGCACCGAAGAATTTTACAAATTAAAACGCCAAATTGTTTGAACTTCTGACTTGTTCAGGTTTTGGTGAAAAGTCGCAAGATATCAAATGCAGCAGTCCGGTGCAATCCATCCCGTATCCATTGTAAAAAGGACAATTTGCCGAAGAATATATCACTGTAGCAAGAATTTACAGCTGAAAGTTTTTTTTTGGAGTTAACCAGAATAAACACAATGGATTTTTGTCATTTCTATTCACTAAACAGAAACATTAATCAGAAACATCAAGTACATCAAGTGGAATCAACTGTATCATTAATATGAACACAATCTGTCAGCGTTTGATATATGAGCATCTAAAACAAGAGAGAATTCCCTACTTTTTAGAAACGCTCCCCAGAGGAAACCTTAAAAATTGCTGTAGAGCTTTGTCAAAGTGAGCCAGGAACTTTCTTTCTCTTTTTCCCCCCTCTCTTTCCCCCGCTCTCTCCCCCAAATCTGCCACATTCTTTACCAGCGTTTCTTCTCACTCCATTCAGGAGCTCCTGTAGCTCAGTAGTTAGAGCACTCGCCTTGCAAGAGTGAGACCCTTGTTTTGAATCCAGACAGATCAGGGCAAAACCTTGGGCAAGTTTCCTTACTCCACACAGACACACACACGACAAATAATCATCCATCCCTCCCCAAAAAGAAACACAATAAAAATTGGTCAATCCACGACTGTGGGGGACGCTGCTATGCGCAATTGGCTGCCGTGTTTCGCCCACAAATATACAGTCAGTTCACTTCACAGTATATTCTGAGAAGCGCTTTGAGACGTCGATAAGATGTGAAAAGCACTATATCAAAATGCAAGGATTATTATTATTATTAGTATTATTAGTGTTATACTCTGGAAGCCTTAGCCAGCTGTGGGACGAGTGGTACCTGACATTTTTTTCCCCCTTTTCAAACCGGGTGGGTGATAGAGGTATGATGTATGCCCATTGTGGCAGCTAGAGGCCGTCAGTCGAGATTGATTCATCCCGAGCCAACGTAAGGTACTCTGCGAGCTGGGAGACGACCGGTGGCATGATGTATGACATTAAGTGTTTTAGCAAGTCGAGGCATGAATCATTCAAGACGCTGCGTGTCAGACTTAAAGCAAACAGTCGCTGCCGCTTGAATTCCTATTGGAGTCAGTTGCATTTTGAGGAGTGTATGAAACAGACATGACGTATGAATGTTTATTTAATAATTCTCTAATATTTTCAGTGTGGCTAAGGCTTGTCCAGCGGGGAGTTATAAATCAGGGATAGGAGGCCATTAATCAGGGGGAATAAAATGGAGCGACACGCACGCAGCTGCTGCAAATGCAAGGGGGTTTTAATATTCATCTCCCAGCCCTCGATGAGGCTGGCTCGTGTACCCCTGGCAAGATAAATGGGGCTTACAAGGCTGGCAATCTGATTGTTGCCAAATTTCATGCTTGCTTGAAACAATGAGAATTTTTTGTGTAGCCCTGGTAATTGAATCTGTCTTCCAATTTATACACGCTGACAACACTGGCTTTGAGACAGTCGAGAGGAGCTTGCCTTTCGCAATGTGATTGCGATGCTAAAAGTGGCTGCACATCACAATTTTGCTGCTTATTTTTTTTCCCCAGTCGTGTTATCATTTTTATAAACCACAAAACATACAAGATGCTAATAATTCTGAACACCGTTGTGCTACTGTAATATTTAAGGCTAAGTCTTTATTGATTTTAAAAGACTATACACTTCCAGTGTGCAATTTTACTGTTCAGCTGCTATGACTTACATTCATTTCTTTACTGAATGCTTTTTTTTAAGTGCAGATTTGAAAACAAAATTATGAAATGGGCAGATTATATAGATTGCATACAAAATAATAATCATATAACAATCCTTGCATTTGATATAGTGCTTTTCACGGCTTTCAGATGTCTCAAAGCGCTTCACAGAATATACTGTAAAGTGAATTGACTGTTTATTTGTGGGCGGAAAATACAACTTTATATTTGAATTTTTTTTAGTTTTCTTAAAAGTTTAGTCATCGTTAGTAAATTATCTAAAATTGTGCATATTTCAAGTCATCTGCTTTCCCTGGTAATCATATTTTTATGGTAATGTTTCAGGTTGTGAACTTCAGCAACATAGTCCAATATATAATCAATCTTACATATCTTTGTGCAGGTATTACTACATCTGTTTTGGTGCTTTTAAAAAATATATTTTTGAAGCATAATTTTGTGAGTTTTTCCAAGTCATGCCAAACCTAACATCTCCTACATCAACCTGTTTGGTTCTGTCACCTCAGGAGTTGACTGTCATTGTAGGCAACCTCTCTTTACTTCTAGCCCCCACCCTCCCTCCCCCATCTCCAACTGCGTTGGCAAATTTCCCAGTCTGGAGATTACCTCTCAGGTCCTTGCTTCTGCTAATGATCTCTAATGCCCTGATTTACAATGAAAACATGCTCTTCAAAACACACAGGGAATCATCAATTTATGATGGTACATTATCATGTCTGTCAGACAAAGTTTCGTTGTATCGGAAAGTTTATTGGAGAAATGTTCTGTGTGGTTATTGTCGTCCAAGCGAGAGACCTGTGTTTGAATCCAGCCAGGTCAGGGTGAAACCGTGGGCAAGTTTCCTTACTCCACACACACACGCACACGCACTTAATAATAATCTGTCCGCCCAAAAAAACACAATAATACAAATTGGTCATTTTCAATCCAGGACTGTTTGTTGGGGACCCTGCTGTGCGCAATTGGCTGCCGTGTTTTGCCCACATATATACAGTCAATTCACTTTACAGTATATTCTGTGAAGCGCTTTGAGACGTCGATAAGATGTGAAAAGCGACCATATCAAATACAAGGATTATTATTATTATTATTATTACATGGGACCATGGGACCAGTTGAGTGAATGCATTTTCTGGTCAGAAACTCCTTGATTTAAGCACAGGACATCCATTACTGAGCACTGTTTGCACCAGCCTGAGTGTGAGCTGTCTCACTAATTCAGTATGGCTGTCGGGAACATGGTGTCTTAGTGGAACGCTGTGCATCAGAAAAGTGGTGAAGTGGTCAATACTGCGAAGGGCAAATGCACTTTCTGTGTTGGGACCATTTCAAATCTCTGCTTTACCCTCTGGCTCTTGCCGCTGTTTTAAAAGCTGTCGTCAGGATTTAAATAAGACTTCAACACATTCCATTCCAGAAGAATTCTCTTAATCTTAACAACAACAATGGGAACAACAGTTTGCGTTGATATAGCACCCTTCATGTTAGGCGGATGGAAGAGAGAAGTAATTCGGTACATCCTTTAACACTGCTTTGCTGTGCTTGTAGTGCAAGTGTTTCAAATTGCATAAAAGCAAAGGGGGAAAAAAAATCATTGAGCCCAATCAGTTCACTGCTTTAACAGGCTAAGTGGCGTAGTTCTGTCATGGACTCGCTTGAGAAAGTCAGATGAAACCTTGACAAAGACTTTGAAATTCCTCCCTATCCTTAACCCTGTGTCGTAAACTGCTTTGGCCTCTCGTTTCTTCACACTGAGAATCTGTGATCAAATATTCCACATCTACAGTCAGTTCTTTGTACTTTGCTTTATCCACAAGTGTAAAGGTTACGCAGAAAACCAAATGCATAAACACACAGGACAATTTAACCACTTTATCCTTGTGAGAGTCAAATATCCCGAGCACAAGTATTTTTTGGCATACTTTTAGCTGAAAATATCCCATAGATTTTCTCTGGAATATTTTTTCTTGTCATCACTTTTTTTTGATCTGTGCTATTGGATGTAGCTCGGAGGTTAACTCATTGTGCATTGAAATATCTTAAAAGCAAAAAACAAGGATCTTTGCAGGAATCATTATGCATCACTTGGTAGAATGTAACTTTTCAAATGATCGGTTTCCATATTAATATTATTTATGGAATCACATGCTGTTGAATGATGTTTCCTATTTTGATTGGAACTCAAGCAAATCAAATGTTTCTGTTTGCAAACTGTTTTTTAATCCACAGGCGCACATAATATTTTCGGCAATTATGCTTTGTAATGAAACTGGCCAAAAGTGTCATTTGTGATAGTGCTTTGAGATTTCCAACGCACAAGATGCTATATCAGATGTGAGGGTTGTTATTTTTACATCTATGCGCCTACTTTGCAGACTCATCACCATTTTTCAGTACTTTTTTTTATTCTTAGTAGCTATTTGCAGACTCCTTCAGTGTAGTGAAAGTTCTTATTTTGAGTGTTTCTCTGAGACGCCGTCCGGCGTGGAGGGCGCTATATAAATTGAAGTTGTTGTGGTTGTTGTTCTCTGGGTTTTTGACTTGCCTTCGCTTGTCTTTAATTTACTCACTCCTCCTGCCTCCCAGATGCTATTAAAGTCGCCAAGTTAATGTCTCATAATTCACTCAATAACATGCTGCTTACGCAATCTTATCGCCTTCATTCAGAATTGCTTTTAAATGTAATTATTTCCTTCTTGCCCAATCCAGTGCAGACATCTTAATGGACTTGAAAACCACATGTCATTGAAGGTTATTGAGGATTTAAGACCATGAGAGTTTGCAAACAAAGTTTGTTCAATTGTCTTATGACATTCAAAACTGGTGTAATTCTGCTACCGATTCGTGTGGGTTAAGGGTACTGTGGATTTGTGTCTACTAGAATGTGTTTTGACCACACCTACAGTCACCTTCCCCCTCCCACTGGCTCGGCCTCTAGCTCCGCCATTGCTTAGTGCTCTGAGACACTGCCTAGCGTGGAGGGCGCTATATAAATGCAAGTTGTTGTTTTGAAATCGCTTAAAGTCCTTTTACTTAAGTCACTAGAGAGTGGAAGTGTATTTTGCCTACCTAGTCGTTTGCTAATCAGGTAATGAAATACAATCACTATCTTTGAATTGACTCCTTTACAGTTTGATAAACCTCCATCTTGTGTCCACTGAATCAGAAAATGATCATAGTTGGCCGCAAGGAAATAAAAGGCTTTGAAGGTTACAGTTCCAAACTTCTAAAACTGTAGTAGTGAGCGCATGTTTACCAATGGTTGAAATGTAACACGAACTCCAAGTTAATTAACAACAACAACAAAATTACATGTGTAGAGTCCCTTTTAACGTTGGGAGAATGTCCCAAGGTGCTGGACAGTCAGCTGGAGCCTGGATCAAGGAGGGTAGAGGGAAGGATGGGGGAAGGGGGGTGATCGATGGCACGGTTGAAGAGAAGGGTCTTGTGGCAGTGTGACTGAGCACTTTTAAGAGGGCAGGGAAATTTGAAACCACAGTGACCAGTCTTCCCAATAAACAGTTTTTATGGAAACTTGTTAAACGTCCTCGATCTCCGTTCATGTTAGGAGGGTGTCTGCCATTTCACAGGAATCACTGAAGTGCAATGTATTTTGCAGACAACGTCCGACAAATAGCCACAAAGTGAATGACCGATTGGACTGTTGGCCAGGACACCAGGAGAGAGAGAGAGAGAGAGAGAGAATCTCCCTTCTCTTTTCAAATGAGTGCGTTGGGGATCTCATTTCAATCAATCAATCAATCAATCAATCAAAACTTACATTTATAAAGGATGGCGTCTCCAATGTTCTTCGATGCCATGCTCAGAAGAGCACACCACAGGTGTAAAACCTCGATGGTTTTACTCATTCCTACGCCATTTATCCTATCTGCACAAAAGTGGGGTTGCCAATTCACACCTTTTGATGGGAGCTGAACAGCCAAATGTGTGATAGGATGCCTTCAAAGTTAGAAAAAGAGCGCCGGCTTTCATTTTGTCTGCCTGGATTTGGCTCAAATAGCCTAGAGGTAACAGGGTAGTTTTATTGATTTGCTGTAGAACACAGGGCCCCCTCCCTCCTCCTGCTCCCCACCTTGTGTCAATGTTAGTTTTAACAGGAGGAATATTTTAAAGGGTGAAACGGTTGTGAAGTTTGCCCAGCGCATTCCTCTTCACCGTTTATGAGCTGTTTTTAACACTGCTGCTCTTTTTTTGAACGCAACAGAAAGCAGCCGTTCAAATATTTCAAATATTTCAGGTTTCCGAGGGGGTGTAATCTAATATGATTTAATTAATGGCTTGCATAGCAAAGCCATCTGAGATGCTAATTTGGGAATTCCTCTGTTTAATTTGAGGAGCAAAGAGCACACATGTGCACTAATGTTTGACAAATGACCTGCTCTGCGTGATAGACCTAGCTGGGTCCACTGAGACTCTCCACCATGATCATTATTTGCTAATGAAGTTAATGGATTCCGTTAGAGGCCGCATTGTCGCCTAGACAGAGGCACGGTATGAGATAATTAATTCAGTGTGTGAGTTACTGGCACAAGTGCGAGAATATGCTAGTTGTAAGTGGGTTTACCTCCCAGTTTCTCAAGAACCATGGTGAAGGCAAATCCAGTTGACGAATCCCCTCCTCCCCAGTTCTCATCTTTTTACTGATTTTGCATCTGGACAGATTATACAGAATATACAGTCAATTCACTTCACAGTGTGTTCTGTGAAGCGCTTTGAGACATTGACAAGATGTGAAAAGCACTATATCAAATGCAAGGATTATTATTATTATTGTTAAACCCTCAAATACTTGACATTCGCCCATAAAATACACAGTCACTTCACTTGTCAGTAAATCAAATGAAGCACTTTGAAATATCCTGATGTGAAAAGGCACTCTTATCAAATGCAAGGATTATTACTATTTCTGGAAATTCTTCTTGGTTTAATAAATAAATAATTAACATTGGGAAATAACAGATTTAATGCCCCCGCACCCCCCTCCCCCCCCCATTTAAACATTCACGGGAATTAATTTGCATTGGCTTTAAAGTCAATCATTAAAAATGCTGCACTTTTCCCCCACATGCTCTGCCCAAAGCCTCTCTGCAAACAACAAATTGGAAGAGATTTTGACCTTTGCTCCTAACATCTGATCTTGGTTTCCATTTTTTCCTCCCTTTGAGAGAGGAGCAGGGTGATTCCAAAGGTGCCAACAGCTTTCTGATCCCTTGTCTGAATCTAAGAATTTTAGCACTAAAGCTATACTATCCTGGTGCATTAACAAGCCCAGAAGGGTTAAAGTGGAGCTCCTGTAGCTCAGCTGTTAGACCACTCGCCTTACAAGCGTGAGACCTGTGTTCGAACCCAGGCAGGTCAGGGCTAAACCATGGGCAAGTTTCCTTACTCTAATAATAATCCCTCCAAAAAATCCACAATACTGCAATAAAATTGGTCATTTCAATCCATGAGTGTTTGTGGGGGATGCTGCTGTGCGCAATTGGCTGCTGCGTTTCACCACATACAGTCAATCCACTTTACAGTATATTCTGCGAAACGCTTTGAGACACTCTAGAATGCGTGAAAAGCGCTATATCAAATGCAAGGATTATTATTATAATTTTACAGATTTGCTCTCCCTACACCTTACCACGGGCCAAATGAAGGACACTGCCACAACAACAACAACAGTTTGAGTTTATACTGCGCCCTTCTTGCCTGTAGCGTCTCGAAGCTCGCCAGCTGAGATCAATGCAGAGCAAGAATAAACTCAATTGTTGTTGAACAAACCATTGATGTATTTGACACGCCACAATTGATGTATGTTTAAAAGTTAGCTGGTTTAAACATCATTTATTCTTTTCCTTCCAAAAAGAGCAGCTGGCTATGTTCTGGTTCCAACACCAGCAGACATTGTTGGAAATGAATGGCCGGCGGTCGTCATTAAGCAACTAAGACAGAGACTGTTTTGGCAGTTAGGTCATCACCAGTGGGCATTTCTTAGCCAGGAGGTGTAGAGGAACACAATTGAGTGAGTGGCTGAGATGTAATAATAATAATCCTCGTGTTTGATTCTGTACAATAATAATCCTCGCATTTGATATAGCTCCTTATCACGTCTTTGAGATGTCTCAAAGCGCTCCACAGCATATAATGTAAAGTGACTTGACTGTGTATTTTGTGGGCAAAAACACGGCAGCTAATTGTGCTCAGCAGCATCCCCCACAAACAGTAGTGGATTGAGTGACCAATTACTATTTATATCTGTATATAGCATTGTATCACGTTGTTCAGACATCTCAAAACGCTTCACAGGATAAACTGTAACGCTGAGGGTGAAGAATTTTGACTCCCAAGTGAAGAACCTTTCACTTACATGGATCTAAATCGGTTTGTTTTATGTATGCCCACAACTAATAATATAATAATAATCCTTGTGTTTTGATATAGCGGCTTTTCACGTCTTCTAGACTGCGTCTCAAAGCGCTTCACGGAATATACTGTACAGTGAATTGACTGTTTTTCTGGGTGAAAGTAAACCAGCCATGTTCACAGTAAACATGAACGCCACATGTCAAACACATGTTGGTGATACCTTTGTGAAGCTGGGGGGAAGGAAGTTTCGCTGAAATGGTTAATTTGAGCGCTGTCCCTTAATAAATGTATTTTTAACAAGGTCTGCAGCGTATGAACCTACAATAAGTAAATCAATAGCCTTTCTAATGATTGTGCAGGAATCACATATTGCAATGATCTGTGGTGAGCCTGGCAATTTTTTTTTGCAAGTAAATCAGATCTCGATGTGGTAAAACTCATTGGTTATACAAGGTGGATCACACCAGCTACTTGATGTTATTTCCTGCTGGTTTGACCTTGGATCACCTTCAAATCCCTCCGGCATTTCGCTCCCCCTCACAACATCCTCCCTCCACCCCCCCACCATTTGTTTGCCACGTCCTTTGATCTGACCATTCCCTTTGCTCGGTGAACATTGGGCTGCTCTCTCTCCACCCCACGCTCAGCAGGTGGGCTTTCAGCCAGCCATCCTGAAATGGAACTCCCATCATGGAGTCTCTCTTACTCTGTAGCTCAGTGGTTAGAGCACTCGCCTTACAAGTGCGAGACCTGTGTTCGAATCCAGGCAGGTCAGGGCGAAACCTCGGGCAAATTTCCTTACTCCACACACACACCTAATAATAATCCGTCCCAAAAAAACACAATAATAAAAATTGGGTCATTTAAATCCACGACTATTTGTGGGGACGCTGCTGTGCGCAATTGGCTGCTGCGTTTTGTCCACAAATATATAGTCAGTTCACTTTACAGTATATTCTGTGAAGTGCTTTGAGACATCGATAAGATGTATCAAATGCAAGGATTATTATTACTCACTCATTTCCTTCTTGCTCTTGATTGTGCTTTTGGTCATGTTTTCTCCCTCAGCTGCTCAGCTGGCAATGCCAAGTGCTTTGAGATACCCCACAGACATGAAAGATACTATATCAATCTAAATTGTATTGAAGTTGATTCACACTCTTCTTTAACTGAGGACAGTTTTGTGACCTGGCTGTAAACCTGTGATATTACTGCTATTTACTTACCATTAGGAAGTGCGAAAGCTTGTTTACTGGATGATTTTGCTGTTGGGAATCCTTATCACTGACTTTGGACAGTTAACACACTGCACCATTGGAGCTGCTGGTTTCAGAGTCTTTAATTTGTGGTGCTTTCCTGATCCTCCAATGGCTATGTTGGGTGGCACAGTTTCTTTTGTCTGTCTACACGTTGCAACATAAATTTCTCGTGTGTATTTTCCACATTTATTTCAGCAGTAACGCTCACAGCCATTTTGCCAAGATTTGTGGAGTTACCGTTGCAAACTTCCTTAAACTGCAAAATCAATGTGCGACTGTTGACGTGTGAAATTCGGCCAGACCTCCCGAGTGCTGTGAATAACTGTAGCCAGGCTAATTTGAGCAGCACTAAATTTTCAGCAAAAACAAATGCCCTTTCAAGTCTTGACGCTAAGGCTTGCTTACTTGCACGAATAGATGTGTTTTATAGGGCCGCTACAGAAGTGATAGATGACTGCTTGGTTGTGCAGAAACATAAAGTGATCAGCTCGTTCTTTTGAATGTTCTCACTACGACTTGAAGGTGCTTGTTACACATGAGGTGTTCTTTCATAGAGTAAATGGATATTTTAGATCACTCACTTGATTGCTACCTGCTTTGCAAAAGGGTTGGCTTTGAATCCTGCCCCCACCCCTCTCAACTCCCCAACACTGGAAAAGATTGTTGGCTGCACTTGAGTGTGTTCTTTCTTTTCCTCCCAGATCTAGGTTTTCCACCAAATTGTGCCATTTAACCAACTTGATCTTTCTAATCTGTGTTTTTGTTTTGGGTGGGGAAGGAGATCGAGAGGTAAATCACCTGTACTTGCATGGCTCTGGTCAGATCGAGTCTTAGTTGGCAAGCAGAAGATGTAAGCAGCTTGTACAGTGTGCCTTCTCATGTATCCCAAGGCACTTAACAAATATAATGGAGACAAAAGCACAGGTAAAAAAAAGAGGAGATGTTGACCAAAAGTATGGTGGAAAGAGATAAGGTTTTAAGAGTGTGGTGTTTTGGAAAAACAGTAGGAGAAAAAATGAGGCAAAATTATTTTGGAAGCGAGTTGCAGAGGGCAGAGGAATGATTACTGAAGGCTTGGCTCTTGGTGGTGGGGTGGAAGGAGTGAGGCAAATTGACCTACATATGTGAAAGTCTTTGTCTTCAAGCCTCTTTGTTTTCAAGCTTTGAGGGTAAAATAGTCATGCGTGTTGTTGTCGTTCTACATTAACAATCTACTGACCTATTAGGATAGTATCACCCTTTCTACGCTGTTTCCACTTACCCAATATAGCAGGAAGCCATTCGTACAATAATAATAACAATCCTTGCACTTGATATAGAGCTTTTCACGTCTTCTAGAGGTCTCAAAGCGCTTCACTGAATACACTATAAAGTGAATTGACTGTATATTTGTGGGCGAAACGCGGCAGCCAATTGAGCACAGTGGCGTCCCCCACAAACAGTCGTAGATTGAAATGGCCAATTTTATTTATTATTCATTATTATTATATGAATTCAGATCTCATGGTACATATTATTAAAAAGCTATTGCTCAAATTTCTTTCTATCAAGCATTATGTTGAATTGAATATACAGTATCATTATATATATATATACAGTATACACACGAGCATATATATATATATATAATGCGCTTAGCGATGTGAGTTAGTAATGTGAGCCGCTGTACTTTGCATGCTCAGGCTGACTCTGGCTTTGCTCACCCGGTGATGGAACTGTTAGGGGTTTGGGTGCACACTGCCTTTGCCGCAGTAAATCACACCACTTCACAATTACCATCTCTTCCCTGTGGCCACCTATGCCCTCAAAGCCCAGGGCCTTCTGACTGTGTGTAAACAAACTGTCAGTTGGTATTGCATCAATCAGACTGCGCAGCTCGCTGGTGCAGCGCTGCCCGTTCCTGCCTCCCGTTTTGCTGTGTTTGAAAATGCCATTTCCGAGAAGATGTTATTGTCTGAACCGATAGGAGACAGAGAGAGAGAGAAGAGTCTGTGTCTGTCACTTTGCCTGTTCAAGCAGAGACTAACAATCAGGGCATGATATTATCAACCTTGTTGTTATGACATATATAGAGGATGCAATCCGCCCTCAAGTTTGGCCAAATCAAACATCTGCTTGTCTCTCCCCCCACCCCCACCCCTCCCCTCCCTCCCCTCCCTTTTGTCACTCTGTGTAAATGTGTTTCCTTTAGTGGGGGATTGAGGAGCGCAATCCCGTGACCTGACTCGGTGGACAACATTTCCTCTCTTGGATATTACAAAACCTGTTTAATTGAATGGTTCTCCATCCCATTATGAAACCCAACTTAAGTTGAAATGGCCTTAAATACGATCAATACTGTTGGTATATTTCAATACCTGATTAATTAATAAGAATACTAATAGTTAACAATAGTTAAAATATTATTTCTGTTCTATCCTGGTATGTATCTTCCAGGCTCCTAGATTCTGACTGTAAGGACAGTCCGGTAACTATGGGTACTCCATGCCTCCCTTCCACTGTTGTGGGCAGTGTAGGGTCAGCATAGGGTCTGCAGTAAGAATGTTTGTCATTAACTTCTGCTGCCGAAAATGTGATCCAATCCTAAATGGGAACTTTAGACCCTCTGTTTGTGGTGCTGGCACTGCTATTTGAAGGGAGAAGCAGAGAGTGTCCTGGCCACCAGCCCCTCAGGTAAACTTGGGTCATTCACATCATGGCTGTTGGTGGGACATTGCTGGGTGTGCAAATTGACTGCCATGTTTGCCTACAAAATAATAATAATATTTGCATTTGATATAGCGCTTTTCACATCTTCTAGATGTTTCTTTGAGACGTCTTCTAGACATCTGCGATACTATCAGACTTCTAGACGTCTCAACGCGCTTCACAGAATATGCTGTAAAGTGAATTGACTGTATATTTGTGGGCGAAACGCAGCAGCCAATTCCGCACAGCAGTGTCCCCACAAACAGTTGTGGATTGAAATGACCAGTTTATTTACACAATTTGCAGTACTGCGAGAAGCACTTTGAGCTGTCCTCCTGACGTAAAAGGCACTATAATCAAATGCAAGGATTCATAGAATCTTATGGCACAAAAGGAGGCCGTTCGGCCCATTTAGTCTGTGCCGGGAGGATTCTTATTATTATTATTATTATAATCTGTTGTAGTCTCTCTCCTCTACATTGTCATTGGTATCAGAAACATCTTCAGGTAGATTCATGTTCCTTGCTAATCTCAGACAGCGAAATACGTGGGAAAGATGGGTCGGGGCAGATGGATCCAGGCCTTTCCCGTATGCTTTTGTGTAAAGCTCATACTTTTTTTTCTTTCTGCATTCATCTTCGTGACTGGCATCGCAGTGTAACATAATTATTCTTAATTTGACTCTCCGTTTGACACCCTCTCTCTGCTGCCAACTGTTCAGTGACCTGACAAGTGTGAAGATCTAAATACAAGGCTGTCACTTAGCATTGTAGCACTTACATTTGGGCACTTTCCAGAGGTGCTTTAAAACTTTCGCCTGATTTCCAGTGACATGCTTGTTAATCACTCTGCAATTTGTCAAAGGCAAATCCTGCTGAGCTAAGATTGTTGACTGTAACATGGTGCTCGAATCTCTCTCTCTCTCTCTCTCTCTCTCTCTCTCCTGCGATGATGGTTGGGTGTTGCTTTTTCAAAACCCTGTGACAAGCTTTGAACTATTAATGGTTTGAAAAATGAAACAAAACAAACCGACAGAGTTCAAACAGACATTCAGAAAGGAACCATTTCTGTAACTCTTAGGTAATTCATATAATTTCCAGAATTCCCAAAGAAAGCTGGATTGTTTTTCTTAAACCAGGATTTTAAAATAATTTGTGAGTTTATCCTCAAAATATTAATAATAGTAATAATACTGTACTTGCATTCGATATAGTGCTTTTCACATCTTATCGATCTCAAAGCGCTTCACAGAATTTACTGTAAAGTGAATTGACTGTATATTTGTGGACGTCCCCACAAACAGTCATGGATTGAAATGACCAATTTTATTATTGTGTTTTTTGGGGGACGGATTATTATTATTATTAAGTACTGTAAATATTACGGTAAACTCACAAATGATCAGACCTGTGCCAATTTTTTTTAAAAGAAAGTGTAAATCTATTATGACTCGACAAGTGATTCCCCCTTTGACTATTTCCCTCTTCTGTTTTCCTTCCCAGAATATCGGAGGATGCCACCGTCACGACAATCGAAGCGTTGAAAGCCCGTATCCGTGAATTGGAACGACAGCTGTCTCGTGGGGATCGGTATAAATGTCTTATTTGCATGGTATGTGTGGTGTGTGCCCTCGCTTTGCTCCACTGTGGAATTGTTATATATAAGAAAAAATCCTCGCCTCGTCTCTATCGCTGCCAAACAATCAGTGACTAGCTCGAAGATCTATTTCTTTTCACATTAATTTGGGGGAAGTATAATTTTAAGCGAAGGCAGTGGATGGAGGCCCTTCTTCTCTCCCATTACTGTTGTGGTCGGAGTATTCTTGAGAGAGTACTTTTTTACACTTTAACAGTGATTATGATGGAGTTGTGGAGCTCCTGTAGCTCAGTGGTTAGAGTACTCACCTTACAAGCGTGAGACCTGTGTTCAAATCCAGGCAGGTCAGGAAACCTTGGGCAAGTTTCCTTTCTCCACACACACACCTAATAATAATCCCTCAAAAAAAAACACAATCATAAAATCAATTATTTCAGTGCATGATTGTTTGTGGGGGACCATTGGCTGCTGCGTTTCGCCCAGAAATATACGGTCAATTCACTTTACAGTACATTCTGTGAAGCGCTTTGAGACGTCGATAAGATGTGAAAAGTGCTTCATCAAATGCAAGGATAAATATTATTATGAACACTGTAAAATGCTGTATTTCATATATGTCTTTAACCTGATGAGACTTTACTACAAATCATTTGCATATATTGGAAGGCTAGCTTGACCATTTTCTGTTTGCTGCATCTATTACTCGGTCAGTCAGTCTTGGGTGTTTAGACCCTGTGGCTTGTGAATCTGCTTTGCAATGTAATTTTGACTACAGTACTGCAATCTTAAATGGAGGAGAGAATCAAAACACAATGAGCTTATTCTGTTGTGCAGCTCCAGTAGCTCAGTGGTTAGAGCACACGCCTTACAAGTGTGAGACCTGTGTTCGAATCCAGGCAGATCAGAGCGAAACCTTGGGCAAGTTCCCTTACTCCACACACACACACACGTCTAATAATAAATCCCTCCAAAAAAAACCCAATAATAAATTGGTCATTTCAATCCACGACTGTTTGGGGGACGCTGCTGTGCGCAATTGGTTGCCGCGTATTGCCCACAAATATACAGTCAATCCACTTTACAGTTTCTTCTGTGAAGCGCTTTGAGACGTCGAAAAGCTATGAAAAGCCGCTATATCAAATGCAATTATTATTATTGTTCCTCATTTGTTCAATAGGAATTGTCATTATCTTACAGGAGATGTTTCTCAGACTGTTAGGTCAGGTTATTTACCCCTTTCTCTTATGCCTAAGGTGTTATGCAGATGATGCCCTGGGTTTGTTTTCTCTCTCTCTCTCTCTCTCTCTCATACATAGCAGACTGTCTCTGTTTCATGCTTCCCAGAAAAAATTAAACAACAACAGCAGAATAATCACATTTCTATATCGCCTTTCACGCGGGAGGACGTCCCAAGGCGCTGAGTTTGGATTTGAGTCGCAGCTCACTGAAGCCGACTTTAGTCAGGTTGGCTTGGGTTGATAGGTAATGTTGGTTTGGTAGCTAACCTGTTACGACCAGCTCAGACTCAGTTGATTTCGGATGATTTTCCCTGTGGGATACTGACGCCTTCAAATTTAAATCACACCCCCCAGGGTCCTTTCCAGTGATGTATTGTTATAACCCCGGTCTTTGCTGTGTTCCATTGTTACACTACTGTTTGACGATGTGAAGGCTGGTTTTCGAGTCAGCAACCAAGAGAGGTTTGTTTAAACCCCACACAGTACAGAGGCAGGCAAGGACAAAAGCAGCCAGAATGCAATTTCTCCCCCAAAACACCAATAAAAAAAATCTCCTGTTCTTAAACAGGTTTTGACTTATTCAGTCACTGTAAAACAGTAGCTAGTGGCAAGAGACCTGACCTATTGCATCTAATCTGTGCTGACTATTCCTTACACCCTGTGGGCTCTCTAGATGAGCACTAACAGCATTCCATGTATTCCTCTCAAGCATTTTCCTGCTGTTGATGTTAAGACAATTTGTGTATAATTCCCAGTCTCGCTGCGCAATGGGAATAATTCGATGGGAAGAATATCTCCCACCTGGAGATAGAGCCATGTGGTTTATCCACTTCAAGAAAATGTTACGCGTTTTTGAAAAGGATTGAGATGTAAACTTGGAAATTATAGACCATCTAACTAACATCTGCAGCAGCAAATTGTTTGAGAGGTGAGATTAGAAGCAATCCCTCTCTCAAATAAATAACAGTGCTTTTTTTTTACTGCCACTTGCTATATCACCCAGTGAAAGGAGTTATCGCTTAATGAATAGGCTCAGGGCACTAGCTTTTGATATCAATAGAATAAAAAGCATTTTATCGATCTCGACAGCTAGTGTCGTTTGCAGTTCGGAGTGCTGGGTGGAACACTGGTGATTCTCCATGTGTTATGTACCAGGACACAACTTGCTTTCACTTAGCAAATGTTAAAGCCTTGACTGCTCAGGGTGAGAAATGCTTTAGTGCTGTGACAATGAGCTCCTCAATGAGTATACTCAATATGGAGCTCCTGTAGCACAGGGGTTAGAGCACTCACTCGCCTTACAAGCGTGAGACCTGTGTTCAAATCCAGGCAGGTCAGGGCGAGACTTTGGGCAAGTTTCCTTACTCCACACACACACACACACACACACACACACACACACACACCTAATAATAATTCCTCCCAAAAAACAATAATAATAAAAATTGTTCATTTCAATCCACGACTGTTTGTGGGGGACGCTGCTGTGCGCAATTGGCTGCCACATTTCGCCCACAAATATACAGTCCATATACAGTCCATTCACTTTACAGTATATTCTGTGAAGCGCTTTGAGACACAGTCTAGAAGACGTGAAAAGTGCTATATCAAATGCAAGCATTATTATTATTATAATAATTTGTACTGGATTGCCATTCGAGGCAAATGCTTTCCTCTTAGACATTTTTTCTGTAAGCAAAGATGAACTTCCCTGTTTGATGTTTCCCAGTTTGATGGGACGTCCTCTCGACGTGAAAGGCGCTATATAAATGTAAGTTTTGATTGATTGATGTCCTGGTTTCTCATTGAGATTTCTGGTTGTTGTGTGTGGGTCTGGTTCTCAAAGCTGCCTATTCCAGGCAAGCGACTTAAGTCATATGTGTCTCAAAATAGGACCTCGTGTAGGAAGATTGAAACATAACCTGACTGCCCCTAGATCCAAAGTATCAATGGTCGCTCAGATGATTTTCCCTGTGGGATGACAACAGCAATAACTACCTCTCGATCGCATTCGAAGCAATGCTTAACATCCTGCTTTTTCTTCTTATCTGAAATAACTGTGGGACCAACCCAAAAAATGAATTGCTTATCATATTCAAGGTGCAAGTCAATTCATTTTTTAGTGCCAACTTTATGTGAGTCTTCCAACAGAATCGGGTTGCGTAGGTTAGAAACAGGACCATGTCTTTAACAATCAATACCTGTATAATTATACAAATCTGTTAATCATTTAACATTCGGACTTGCCACAAGTCTGGATTTAGATTTCATGCGTGCAAACCTTTAACCCTTTTAAAACGCCAGTCACTTCATTTGCTGACAATTTTATAATGTTCCGTTCAGAAGGGTCAGGAGCTCTGTAATGTGACGGGGTTACATTTAAATCTGTGCGTCTGAATGGCCCTGTTCTTGGATTGCTTCATTGAAAATAATTTGAGTTCCTCAGAAAGCGATGCTGCGCAAAATGTTTCTTGCCTGAGATTCTGAGGTGGCCCTGGACAGAATAATAATAATCCCTCAAACAAACCCCCCCCAATAATAAAACCAGTCATCTCAACCCACCACCACCTTTTGGGGGGATGTCGCTGTGCGCAATTGGCTGCCGGGTTTCGCTCACAAATATACAGTCAATTCACTTTATGGTATATTCTGTGAAGCGCTTTGAGACACAGTATAGAAGACGTGAAAAGTGCTATATCAAATGCAAGGATTATTATTACGGGATATTATTATTCTCTTAATTTACAGTACAATTATTTTGAAACTTATTGGAGGGGGATAGACAATAAGGGGCTTCAGAATAACTGACATGTAAATACATTTCACATCTCAATGAGCTTAACTCCCACACTACATTCATGAACGCCAAACAACTTGATCTTCTCCTCTGCCCCGAAAAAACATTCTGTTCCTCACTTTTTAACATTAATTGCTGCTGTATTAAATGCAACCTGCGCATGCAATGCTCTCCCAAGTAGTCGGAAACCAAAATTACGTTTCCTGCACCTAAGTTAAATTTTTTTAACTCTAGAAGTTAATTTCCAGTTTCCCCTATGTTCGTTCGGCGCAATTTCACACAGGCCTTGGCCTTTCCTAACTGAGTTACTGAGGAAGCTTTTTAAAGACTCGATTGACTTCCATATTTGTTTTGTTTGGTAAACTCCACCGATTGTGCATTCCCCCTCTCCAATCTGAGATATTAAAGTTTGCTTTTGAAACGGTAGCGGTTGTGACCTCATATTACTGTGCGACTAAAACCCGATCGGAGGCCTTTGAACGTAAAAGGAAATTCAGATTGATTGCAGCAACAAATCATAAGGTGTCAAATGACCATTGTTGAGGCAGTTGAGGATTACATCATGGCTTCTAGTCAATTTAGTAACCTGTTTATTACCTCCACACCAACTTTTACAAGATGATAAATGCTTTTTTGTTTTCCAATTGTATTTTAACATTTGAATTTGAACTAAGTGACAGGAAACATTCCCGGGTGGACTTAATGCATTACTCAGTGTCATTATGGCATTTTCCAATATAGGAGATCTGTTTTGGTTTAGAATGTCACCAATTTAGTGTCCACATGCATGTAGAAATTTCACTTGAATGCAAACCTAAGCGGGGAAGAAATTCTCCTGAAATGCATATTTCAAAGCACACACAATTTAATTAAATGTTCCATCAGGGCTTCTTGCTTGATTTCACCACGAATGTCAGAAACCATGTTATCTCCTGCCTTCCTTAATGACGCAGTGGTCTCGCTCTGTATTTCAGAACGCTTGAAAATCATCTTTTCATTTCTGAAGATACTGAAAGGTCCCCATTGGGGTTTACAGGAATTCCTGTATTTCCCTTGCAAATTGCGTGTGATTTGTAACATTTGAATTTTAGAGAAAGGAGTTCATTTTCATGAATTGCAGTCAGTGTGGCTGCTGATTAGATGCAGGTCGGGCAGAGAAGGACAAATGCAAAGTTTCTGCGTTTGGTAAAGTTCCTGAAAATATTACAAGTCTTTTTTCATGACAGAAATACTCTCACACTCACTATTAAATATACTTATTAAGTGTAGGTAGATACCTCTGTATACATACATTGTAAGATGCTACAGTTATCCTTGAATACAGAGCAAATTTTCCATTAAGAAGCATTAAGTGCTATATTTGATTTTACATTTGAAAACAACACCACACACACACACACACACACGGAAACCCATCACCGTGATCAGCCGGGTATTATATTATTATATTAAAGGCGCTATACAAATGTAATTTTGTTGTTCTTATTATATTCTTATTATGTTATAATATTATTACATTATTATATTATTCTTATTTTATTATATTATGTTCCAATATATTATTATATTATTGCTGTGGAGTCCCGTAGCTCAGTGGTTAGAGCACTTGCCTTACAAGTGAGAGACCTGGGTTCAATTCCAGGCAGGGGGTGAAACCTTGGGCAAGTTTCTTTACCCCACATGCCTAATAATAATCCCCCCCCTGAAAAAAACCTATAATAATTTGCACAAATGGCTGCTGCGTTTCGCCCACCAATATAGAGTCAATTCACTTTTCAGTATATTCTGTGAAACGCTTTGAGACGTCTAGAAGACATGATAAGGGCTATATGAAATGCGAGGATTATTATTATTACATGGGCTTCATTAATCAGAGAGCAGACAGACGTTGCCCATGAAAATGATACAGTGGTTTCCCCCAAGCTGTCGATACTCAATAGGCCTATTTAGGGTGTGACTGGGAGCTGGATTAGGCTCAGTCTCACTCCGCACAATTACCTGTGGTGGAAGCACTTCTGGTTAGTCTCATTGCAATTATGTAGGTAAAATAATACTGTCCTTTCCGCAGACTCTCCCTGGTTATCGAACAAATAATTTGCTTGTGAAGGAGGCGTCTTGTGCAAAATCACTTATTTTTGGTGTCTCAGCTCCTCCTAGTGGCGGAGAAATGTGTGTGTAAACTTCAGCTGCTACAGGAATGTTTGAAACAACAAATAGTTCAGGACTGGACGCGCATCTGGGGAAGAGTTAGAAGGACAATTGTAAAGATAACAATCTTATTATATTCTGTGAAATATGATGGCTTAGTCCTGTTAGGCTCATGGGATGTTTGTGGAATAGAATTGGCCGTAGTTAAATAGTACAGATTGTAATTTTGGACAGATGATTTGGAGTTTTTTTTGTGTGTGTTTGGTTACCTCCAGCGGTATGTTTGTTTGTTTGTTCGTGTTAAGTTTTTGAGCTCTCTCTTGTCTTTTTCGGGAGGTTTTACATGTGGTTATTTACACTCTTCGGGAGACAAAGTAAATTAGGTCAATCGGTGTAGCAGCTTGCCACAATCTCATGATAAGTTGTTTCTTCTGAAAGATCGCTAATTGACTCTAGGTTTTTTAAATTAAAAACAAAGCTTGCGCAAAGATGTTTTTCACATACCAACATTTTCCTTCGGTTTTCTTTCATTCAGAACTTGAAATGTTCTACTCTAATTTGCCTTGTTTTATGAATGGAATATTGTTTCATGAAACGCATCTTAAAAAAATCCATTTTTTCTCTCCCTCTCCCCCCTCTCACACTCTGTAAAGACTAGTTAATTATATTTGAGCCTATATTGAAATATTAGGAGACTAGCAATCCCAAAGGTAGTGATTTTAGATGGATGTCACTGTAAGAGAGGATAATGGCTACTACAATAGAAGTGAATGACTTCAAATTGCTTCCTGGATCAAATGTGTGCTCAGTTCCTATGGTGCTAACTGTTTTAACCCCTGGCCTAACGGGTAGGTTTAAATGAAGGCGCTTTGTTCTTTGTTTGCTTTCGGCCCAAACAAGGGATCCTCAGGAACAGAGTGGTACACTTATGAATCGTTTTAAGAGTAGCCACTGTGCATATACAATACTGGCTTGATTTATTTCTCAAATGAGAATGACGGATCAAATGGTCAACACAAAATGTTACGTCAGTTAGCTGCTCACAGCCTCGAATCTCAAGGAACATAAGAGAACAAGACAGACGCTGGATGAAAAAAGACCCAAGATCCATCTAGTTCGACTTCCGCCATCCCGGCGGTCATATACACACATATGTCCCAAATTAGCTATCATCTCCAATGCAGAGAACATACCTTAACAGTAGTGTTATCTTTGGGGGGAATGTAATTTTCAGCTAGCTTTATTTTAGTCGACTAAAATAAGTTCAAAAAGTATCTGGTTGTTGCAATAGGAGCTGGTAACCAATTTGGATCTTAACTTGCAAATCTGAAGCGCTTTGAGACATCTCGAAGACATGATAATACGCTATATCAAATGCAAGCAGTGTTATTGTTAGAACTTCGAACAGTCAGGAACAGCGTTAGAATATCACACCTGTTTTTTTACAACTTTGTGTACTTTTTTCATTATATTTTTCATCTTTTGACATCAGACTGCCTTACCTTTCACATAGGATTCCTAGAAACGTTTGCTTGTACAAATGTACCTTTGTATTTGCACAAAAACATTCAGAAATATCCCAACAACAAAAGAAAAACTCAAATGGAATCATTTTGCCATAATGCAGGGTGACCAAAAAGCCGTGATATCTACCCTAGTTTTTTTAAAAAACACGCACAAAAATATATCATTTCATTTTAAGACTTATTAGACATTGTGATGGTATCATGACTCGTTGGTCACCAAAATATATATAATGTATATATGCATATTATATATATATATATAATATACGAAAGCATTCCTGAATCTGTAGCTAGTTCTGAATTTTTTTTAAAGCATTCTTCAAAATTATTCATTTTTAAAAAAAACACTCTTGTTTTACTTAGGACTCCTACTCGATGCCCCTCACATCAATTCAATGTTGGCACGTCCACTGTGAGGAATGCTGGCTGAGAACACTGGTAAGAATCTGCTTCCATTTCTTCATTTCCTTTCTCTCTCTCTCTCTTTCCCTCTCTCTTTCTTTCTCTCTATCGCTCTCTTTTTTTTTCCTCGTTCTGGCCTTATAGTGCCTTCAGGGGGAAATGTTCTAATCTGTTCAAACATTGCAGTACAGAAGGAAGCAATTAATAAGAAAATGCTCATCTGTTTCGCAGCCAGACTTTTCCAATACACAATTTATTATATAAACACTTTCACGACATCCTTTAAAATTTGCTTGCTGTGGCGGCTTGTTACTAATGTTACCATTAAACCATACCCCGAAGACAGCAATAAAGTTGGAATGCTAGGGCCCTTGCATCTTTAATCAAAGTGAATGCGTGTAATCTCGTTACTCCGGTCTCTTTTTTTTATGAAACTCGCAGAGTTTTACATGGCAGCTGTGTGTGTGTGTGTGTGTGTTTGTTTGTGTGTGCATGCGTGCAAATAGAATACTCATGCAGGTTATTCTCATTAAGTCTGCTTTGTTTTATCATAGAAAGATTTGTTTTTTGCTTTGCCAGTTGAGGATGCAGCGGGGGAAATTGCTCCACGGTTACATAACTTAGATCATGTAACTCTATAATTGCTGCCGTGGAAGATTGCAGTAGGGATTTTTTTTTGCTTTTCTACGCGTGCTGCCACAGTCCTAAGTAGGGTTTGAAATATGAAACACTAATGAACCAAAAGGCATACATTTATTGTGGGGTTTAAGCACACCAGGGTTGAGATAAGTTTATTGCTGCAATTAAGATACTCTTTTAGATTTTGATTAAACATTTCCTTACTTGTAATCATTGCTTACCCCGACATTGACGGGTGGGGTGGTGGTGGGTGCAATGTATTCTCTCTTCACTCCTGTAGCTCAGTGGTTAGAGCATTCGCCTTACAAGCATGAGACCCATGTTCGAATCCAGGCAGATCAGGGCGAAACCTTGGGCAAGTTTCCTTACTCCACTCACACGCCTAATAGTAATCTTTCCAAAAAAAAAACACAATAATAAAAATTGGTCATTTTCAATCCTCGACTATTTGGGGACGCTGCTGTGCGTAATTAGCTGCCGTGTTTCGTCCACAAATGTACAGTCAATTCACTTTACAGTCTATTCTGTGAAGCGCTTTGAGACGTCGATAAGATGTGAAAAGCTCTATATCAAATGCAATTATTATTATCATTATTATTATTTTGCAGTTCATTTTCTTTAGATTTTCCCACAGCACACATGTAACTGAGGCTTTCAGATTTGCAGTGTTCTGCACTGTACTCTTCACACTTCACTCCCCACCTCCCAATAGATCAGAAATCTGAAAGACTCATAATCTGCTTTGAGTCCAGTTTAATGTACCAGTTGGTGTTTTGGGTGATGTCTAGTCTGAACGTAGCGTCCACTGAGAGGTATTATCTGGCCTGGAACATTAGGGGTGGGAGGTTTGATTTGGGGCAAACTTTGATCCCGCCACATGGAGTATCCAAATGATTCCACCACCACCACCACCAACAACAACAACTCGTATTTATATAGTGCCCTCCACCCTGGACGGTGCCTCAGAGCTTCCCAGAGCTCCTGCTTAATGTTATTTTTCTTCATGTTATCATTAATCGCTGTGTCTCTGACCACCAGTTGTGTTTGTTTGTGTGGCAAAAGAGAAGCAAATCTTGGATCTTGAGTTGAGAGGGGACAAGGTGGTGGCAAATTCCCTTTGTGTCCTGTCCCTGTGTTTAGCAATGTGGAAACCGGCTTGCCTACAATAATCATAATAATAATCCTTGCATTAGATATAGCGTTTAGTTAAGTGTTTGGGGGAGGTTACCCCACGTGAAGTTGTTGTTGTAGTGTGTTAACAACAACCTCAGGGTGCGGAGGAGAGGAGTGAGTTTTAGTCAGCTATTCGATGGTACAGGCAAGCCCGGTGTGATGTGGGCGGTTGAGTTAAAACGGCACGAGTTTCAAAAGGCTTTCAAAGGGCTTTTTGCATGGCTGGGTATGCGTAATGTATTGAGGGGGCACAGAATAGTTGTTATTCTAGCCTAGCTGAAGAGCTGTATCTTTTAAGCGGGTATGATATGGAAGTATGTTTCAGTTGGATTTCCTACACTCAGGGTTACAAACCGTTCGCTTGTGAATAATGCCCCTCACCGTGTAAAGCAGGGTTGGTGGTGTCCGACGCTGCAAAGACTTGCTTGTCAGGCGACCAGCGCAATCAATGGTTTGCGAGAATACAGTTTGTTCAACAGCCTCGGAGTTGAAGAAGATGCGCAGAAGCAAAATGTTCTCATGAGAATAATAATAATACGAATAAAAATCCTTGCATTGATATAGCGCTTTTCACGTCTTCTGGGCGGCTGGATATATAAGAGGTTAAAAACCAAATCTAAGTCGTTAGATTTACACTATGTGTTAAATCACTCCCTGGTCCTCACTTCTGGACTCTGCTAATTCTCTATACGATAATCCTCACGATAAATGTGCATCAGTACTACAGTATTAATATAATAGTCTGCTATTGCCGTTCAGAATCTGGATTTAAGAGCAAACGTTTTGTCCCCAGTTTGGTGTGGTATTACCAACGCAATTTGTTGTTGTTGGTGGTGGTCGTAAATTGGCAGCTTCTGGACAGATCTCTGCCAGGAGTGGACAGATCTCATTGGTCCATGGTGATTAGGAAGGAGTGTTTGCGTTCCTGCTGTACATTTCTTCAGTTGAGTTATACACAATGCATTTACATTTTATTTCTGCTGGAAATGGCCATGTGGTGTACGCTGACAGGGGTTAAACGTTAGACTAGTTTGGTTCTTTTTGTGAACTGTTAGCTCTTAACTCTTACCAAACTGCCGTGACTGAATGGAAAGGCTGTGGACTCATCATCTAAATGGAGTTTATATAAAGATGGCGTTGTCATTTATACTATTTATTTTTACCGTTCCTTTTTGTTTAAAAAATGTTTTTGTTTTTCTTTCTGCCATTCCTTTTTGTATGGACAGCCTTGTCTTTCTAAAAGCAAAGTACCCTTTCAGGGTTTCTTAAGAGTGTAATTTAAAAAATATATTAAAATAAACCTTGCATTGGACATAGTGCTTTTCACGTCTCAAAGTGCTTCACAGATTATACTGTAAAGTGAATTGACTGTACATATTTGTGGGCGAAACGCGGCTGTCAATTGCACCCAGCAGCGTCCCCCACAAGCAGTCGTGGATTGAAAATGACCAATTTTATGATTGCTTTTTTTATTTGAGGGATTATTATTCGCCGTTTGTGCGTGGAGTAAGGAATCTTGCCCAAGGATTCGCTCTGACCTGCCTGGATTCGAAACACAGGTCTCACGCTTGTGAGAAACTATTTGTGATCCAGACAACCTTGAGACACTAAACAGGAGGCTGCCATTTGCACTCGCTTTAATCCTCTTAAATAGCAGTTGCCATCGAGTTAGGAATTTGCCAGTTTGCAGCAAGGAAGACAAGAGCAACGCAGTCTCCCGCAGTCAGACTCAGGGATGGAGTCACTTAATGTTTGACCATGTTGGCTTTCTGAGGCAGACAGCAATGTATTATTCAGCTTGCCTGCTGTGCTTCACTAAGTGACATTCTGCTCTACCGTGCGAAATGCTAAAGAAACTCGGCCGGCTTTGAGATTACACCCCGTTTCTGACCTTTTGATAAAATCCTCATGACTAAATAAACTGAAAGACCATAAATCTATCAAGCTGTTAGTAAAACTCGGTTCTTCACTTGTGTGTGTGTATGTGTGTGTGCGAGTGTGTAAAAAAAAGAGCATCCAAAAAGGTAGGCACGTTTAGCTCTGCGGGAGAAGCCGTATTTTGTAAGTTCTTGATTTATTAGGAGCTGAACAGTGGAGGTTTTCCCCAATGAGGTATTCTACGGTGGTAATAGGAAGTTCAGCGAGTGGCTAATCCACTCCCCTGCAGCAACTTGTTTAACCTCGCTGTGCAGAGAGTGGCGAGACGGTATTTAGTTTCAATTAAAAATGGTGAGAGAGAAGCCACTGTGTGTTATTTGTCAGCCGCATATCCCCTCCCCCCCCCCCCCCACCCCACCCCCACCCCCCCCGCAACAGCTCCTGTAGCTTCAGTGTTAGAGCACTCGCCTTACGAGCGTGAGATCTGTGTTCAAATTCAGGCAAGTCAGGGAGAAACCTTGGGCAAGTTTCCTTACTCCACACACACACGCACCAATTAATAATCCCTCAAAAAACAACACAATAATAAAAATTAGTAATTTCAATCCACAGCTGTTTGTGGGGGACGCTGCTGTACACAATTGGCAGCCGCGTTTCGCCCACAAATATATATACAGACAATTCACTTTACAGTATATTCTGTGAAGCGCTTTGAGACATCGATAAGATATGAAAAACCACTATATCAAATGCAAGGATTATTATTATTATTGTTAACAGGCCCTCGCGATACAATCAAATTAAACGTGACTTCTGTAAAGTATGTGAGAGGTCCTGGTGGACTGTGTAACTCACTGCTGATAGTGTATCCGAGGCCTACCACACCAAAGGCCCTTTCTTCCCATTCTAGTCAGGCCAGCTCATACTGGATTGGTATCCTGCTGGTTAAACTCCAGCAATGCCCCCGTGCACACTCACTCTGGGAGTCTTATGACTTCTTGTCGATCTGTACTGTAATAGTTTTAGAATTAGATAACAACAACAAAACGACACTTATACAACGCCTTTCACGTCAGGAGGACGTCCCAAGGTGCTGGACAGTCACTGCTTCAAACCTGAGTGGGGGAGGGGGATTAGGTGTTGCCCACGGGTCGATCGAAGAGGATCGAGTTTAAGATCCTCGTCCTCACCTACAAGGCCTTACACGGCCTTGCCCCATCCTACTTAACCGATCTACTCTCCCCCTACACGCCCAACCGGACCCTCCGTTCAGCAGGACTTGGCCTGCTCCAAGCCCCCCGCCCGAACCGCCCCACCATCGGAGGCCGGGCCTTCAGTTTCTCCGCTCCCACCTGATGGAATGCCATCCCTCAATCCCTCCGTTTCGTCTCTTCCCTTTCCTCTTTCAAGGCCGGTTTGAAGACTTTCCTCTTCGATCGTGCCTTTTGTTCCACCCCGAACTCTTTTACCTCCCCTTCGTGTTTCACCCCTTCCCAATCACTCCCCTCCCAGCTCGGGTCACACGCCTCCTGTTCAGCGCCTTGGGACGTCCTCCCGACGTGAAAGGCGCTCTATAAATGTAAATTGTTGTTGTTGTTGTTTGTTGAGAGTCTCTGAGGAGAGACTTGACAGAGGCCAGAGAGGGGGGAGAGGCGGAGGGACTGCGGGATGGAGTTCCTGAGGTTGGGGGCAGAGTGGCTGAAGGCTCGCCCGCCCATGGTGGGGTGGGTGGGTCGGAGAACATGGAGCAGGCCAGAGCCTGCTGAGCGGAGGGAGGGGGGTGCAGATTGGTAAGGGGTTAGGAGGTCACGGATAAACACAAAGGGCGTCCCTTCCTTTCCTCCAGAGAGAGTGTCCATCCACAGATGGAGACATTTCCCTGAATAGATGAAGTGGAACTGTGTCGGGATAGGTTTCTACTTGTGTCCTATACTCGGCTGATGAAAAGAGTGACTGTTGGAGGGTTGTCTCTGGTTGATTGACCAAAATATATATCAATTGTTTCTCAGGAATGTGTGGGGTTTGGACCCTGTGAGTGTGGAGGGTAGCGGGGGAGAGAGGGGAAACCAAACTGTAACTTGCTTCAGGCAGATTGGCTTTGTGATGTTATTTTGCTCTGACGATGATCTTGATGTTTTAATATCTTAGCAATTCTTGAGTTTTTATATACAGTATATTTTTTTCACCAACAAATATACAATCAATTGACTTTACAGTATATTCTGTGAAGCGCTTTGAGACATCTAGAAGACGTGAAAAGCACTATATCAAATGCAAGGATTATTGTGTATATATATATATATTCCCGTTAAATGTTTTCCTTCAATAGGTTACATTCACCCAATGTCTCTCAAAAACAGCATAACTTCAGGAATTGACTGTGAATTATTGTTGAAGGCAAATGTAATTAACTGTCCAGGTTGTCAAGTGAACTGGAGCCTCCCCACTTATTTCACTGATAATTCTGTTAATATTCAGCCTTGGCAGAGCAGTTAGCGGTGATCATTCTCACATTACCTCCCCTTACCACTCAAGCTTCTGCTGGTAATTGAAAGTAAACACTCATTCTAATGCTTGTTCACACCTTCTTACTGTCATCTTCCGTGACAGATGAGTTGATAGTGGATTATTTACTTACTTGCATACATGGGTCACTATGATAAACCATTGCAAGATCTGAGTGAGCGATTGACATTGTTTGAGCATTTTGATGACTAATATTTGAATTACTTGCAGTTTAACCATTAGAAGGCTTTGGTACCAGTCATGAATGTGCAGTTTATTAAGCCCAATGCCCAGTACTTTACACACTTTGATTATGATAATAATTTGGTCACTCAATCCACGACTGTTTGTAGGGACAATTCTGGGCGCAATTGGCTGCCGCTATTTAACCACGAAACATACAATTATTATTACTATTCCACTCAACACAGATTAATGTTCAATTTACAAGCTCGGAGCAAAAACCATGATGAGGTGTGCAGCTAGACTCTTAACACTAAACTACAAGGATATTTCTAATTGGAATATGTTTCCTCTCGCTCTGCGAAACATCTGAATAGAATTATCTTCCCCTCCCACCTCCTTTAAATCATAACAGCGTTAAAAGCAAAAGAAACGGAGTAAAGCCCCTTCATTATTCATACTGGCCCGTCATCTTAAAAGGATGTAATAAAAAGGGTATTTCATACATTTTCTGTCCTTGGAGAGGAATCTTGAAACTATATGCCTCTTATGTATTGTGTTCTGGTGAAGGTTTAGTGTATTTAGTTGATCCACATTATGCATTTAAGAATTGAAGCACCCAAATCATTATTATTTTAAGCGTTTTGATACAAAAAATGTTCTGAATAAACTCTTGCTACATACACTTTTGTCATTCTGCTTTACAATATGCAGCATTGGAAACTGGCAGACAATCTTTCCCGATGTTATATGATAGACGGGGGCGGATCCAGGATTTGGGGAATGAGGGGGCAGAGTCTGACTTCAAAAGGGCTGGTAAAGTAATATTTACTATACTCTGATACTCTGTCCCTACAGTACGTACACACACCATCAAAGGCAGGTTATGTGGGCCAAATTGTTAATGACAATACCGTATACAGGAATCCTGTAGCTCGGTGGTTAGAGCACTCGGCTCACAAGCGAGAAACCTGGGTTCCATTCCCAGCAGGTCAGGGCAAAACCATGGCCATGTTTCCTTACTCCACACGCCTGATAATAATCCCTCAAAAAAACATTAATAATTTGGACACTCAGTCCATGACTATTTGTGGGTCACTGCTGTGCGCAATTGGCTTCTAGATTGTGTCACAAAGCGCTTCACAGAATATACTGAATTGATTGTATATCTGTAGGCAAAACGCGGTAGGCATTTGCACACAGCAACGTCCCCACAAACAGTCGTGGATTGAGTGACCAAAATATTGACCTCAAGACTTTAGAACACCTTACAGTTTATTTGGTAATTCCATATGAGCAGAATATGTGACTTGCTTAATGTGACTGATAGCACAAATATGGTTTGTTTTGTGTTTTTATATGGCGAGTAATCATGAATTGTGGTTTTTGTAGGCAGTTTTATCATTAGTTAGGCATGTGAGTTCTGAATTTAAATTGCGATTGACTCTGTCTACATGATATTGTGGTACCTTTATTTTTAAACTAAAAGTTTTAAAACAAATGTGATTTCTCTTAGAATGCTTTCTCACCAGTTTGTGTTTGTCAGAGGAGTACAGATAGAGAATTAAAGTATTTTGTGGACAAAAAGAATTGTTTCTCTGGTTAAAAAAAAAGCTGTTTATTTACCGAACATCGGGATTGTTTGAGGGCATTATACAGACCAACTAATACATCAATCAAGTTACAAGATTAGCATGGAATGGACTGAAAAATATCGCTTGTACGTTGGATAATTTAGGCGATCGATGCACGTAAATTGTAGTTGCTGGAAATGCATGCAACTACATGAAATAACACAGAGAAGAAATGTGTGTAACTGCAAGAGAGGGTTATTACTTTGGGTTAGAAATTACTTGCAATTTTCACATAGCTAAATATATAAGAATATGTAGTACCTTTACTAAAGGGTACCGTGTTTCAGATTGTATGTATAGATTATTTTACGTGAGAGCTCTATATAAATACAAGTTATTATTGTGGGATTTTCTTTTTAGTCAGCGAGATATCTGACACATGCAGAAAGAAACTCATCACTATAATAATAATAATCCTTGAATTTGATATAGCGCTTTTCGCGTCTCAATGCGCTTCACAGAATATACTGTAAAGTGAATATTTGTGGGCGAAACACGGCAGCTAATTGCGCACAGCAGTGTCCCCACAAACAGTAATAATAATAATAAATCACAATGCTTAAGAGAATCAAACTGAGAATTCTATGTATCCCAACTATACATGTAAAGTCCAGAGATGTTTATCGGAAAGGAATTCAAACTCTCCCTGCACACACATCCTGCTTATCTAATTACAGAAAGTACTTGGTGCATGTTGGCAAGAACTAAGGCACTCCAGGGCTCAAGTGTGTGTTTGTTCTGAGTTTCTAAGCAGCATAACCCATGTAGCTTGCCATTGAAAGCTCAGTCTAGCCAGACTTTCCCGTTGCTTATCCAGCTCTAACTATCCAGGGCTTTGGCTGCAGGGTTAACGGGACCTGTATCGAGAGAATTCCCTGCCCCCCAGTGACTGGTCTGCCCTTCCAGGCCGTGCTGATGAGCCAGGGCTGTCATCAGCAGCGAGAGAGAAAGACAGAGCGAGAGCCCTGGATAGAATCCTTGCATTTGATGCAGCGCTTTTCACATTTTCTAGACGTCTCAAAGCGCTTCACAGAATATACTGTAAAGTGAATTGATTGTATATTCGTGGGTGAAACGCAGCAGCCAATTGCGCACAGCAGCGTCCCCCACAAACAGTCAAAATGGACCCAGACTAGAGACCGTCACAGAGAGAGGGGTTGGGGCTCGATTCCGTCATTCCGTTGGCAAACCTGACAATTCAGCTCCAAGGAACCCCTGCTTACCTCTTGGCCTTATCGGGGAGGAGGGTAGTTACACTGGAAATAAATCATCTTATGTTAACAGTTGTCACCCTTTGCTGGTACATTAACGCTTCATTATTCTTTTTCTCCTTCTTCTACACAGGGCGCAAAGAAACTCTGTCCACAGTGCAACACCATCACATCCCCTGGAGATCTTAGACGTGTGTATTTGTGAAGAGCTTGGGGGGGGGGGGTGTGTGTGTGGGGGTGGGGGTGCTGGGGTGGGGGAGGGGGGGGTTGGGAGGGGAGAAGGGGGCAGGAGTGTGTGTGGGGATGGATGGATGGAAAGGCCCCGTCATCGTGAAGCCTAGCTAGTTTCAAAAAACCTCCCGACGGGAAGAGAAACGAGAGCCTCTGCGCGAACACTTGTGGGTGGCACCAACCAAAAGCCGACAAAAATTCAGTTTTGGAAGGAGAGAAGCGTCCCAGCCGGGAAGGAGAACCTGATAATAAGCCGTTTGTTGTATTAATAAAAAAAAGCACCCCACCCCACCCCACCCTGCAATTTATCAGATGGATTGACTGACGCCCAGAGAACGCACAAACTCCTACGTGTAAAACCCTATTGGCTGGAGCTGTGATTACCAAGACACCTTCTGGGGCTGTGCATTGTGAATGGACCTGTACTGTGTTCTATTGTGGTGTTAGTAACAAAAAAAAAAAAAAAACGAAAGATGAAGCACATGTAATATAAATTATGTATGTTTACACCATTGATTGTGTATAAATGGAATAGACTTATGAACAGTGCATACTGATAAGTCCTTAATTGTTTTCAAAGAGAGAGAGAGAGAGAGAAAAAAAAACCCGAAGTGAGGTACATTAAACCCACAGTATTTTTTACCCAGGCTGTCAGATTTAAATGTCTTTAGCTGTTGGTTAAAAAAAAAAATCTGGTTTAATGAATGATTTGTGGTGTATATTTCTTCATTCGAATTCAAGTAACAGCTTCAGTAACGGCTGTAGTAAATACCCATAACTTAAATACTAAAGAATATAGACAAGTCGGCTTGTCTTAGTTGTTAACAAATGGGCTATTTGTCCTAGAAGCCTGACCCATTTAAAATATCAGGCAACCGCAGCAGCCTCCGCCGGAGGGGAGAATTAGCCCCGAGCCCTCCATACAGGCAGTGGCCATTCCCCGAGGTGAGAGAGTCTGCGTTAGTTCTTGTGGACCAGCAGTGTGTGCTGTGTGTCTGTTGTACCAGAATATGTAATCAGTTATAATGTTTGTTATTCGTGTGAAAAGTCCTGGACAATACTGAGGAACTGGAAAGTAGATTTTTTTTGGGGGGGGTTTTGTTTTTTGCTTTTTTTTGGTTTTGTTGTTGAAAGGCTGGCAGTGTTTGTTTGCAGGGGGCGGAATGCAGTGACTCTGCAACGAACAGCCGACCCGCAACTCTCGATGGCGGATGGCGGACGCCTCCGCTCCGCGCAAAGGAAAAGCTGATTGAATTGGCCGACGCCGGCCAACAACTCCTCCTCCGAAAGAACGAAAGAAAGAAAGAAATATCCTCAGCATTTACCAGTCGCAAAAGATGTGTACAGTCCACCCTCAAAAGTGGTTGGGACTGTTTTTTTTTTCTCTCCCGGCTCTCCCTTTCGTACCACATTGACGCTCGCCGCGTTCCTGGGACGCTCGCCGAGCGCGTACCGTCTCAACGTGGGAAATGCTGAGCTTCCAAGGACGGCGTTGCCAAGGGTGGGTGACGTGAACTCAGTGGGTTAGTGCAGGGGAAATGGGACCTGAGGAAAGACCTGAAAATGACTGTATCTGTCGGCGGTATTTTTTAAAAAAACACAAAAAAACGCACATTCAATGCCCCAAAAGTGGTAGTAAGGTGACCATTAAATCCTTTTGATGTAGTTGCAATCTCAATTTTTCTCTCGTTCTTTTAGTGGCTGCCATTGCCATTTTAATCTTTCCAGTCATCCCCCACCCTGAATGCTGGACTTTTTTTAATTTATTTTTCCCCCACCGCCGTTTGTGCAACATGGTGTTTACTGGAGGTTTCCACAAACACACTGATGTTTCCTAATAAAAAAAAAGTTCAAAGTTCTTGCCGAATAAAATGTGGTTGTCTGTGCTAGTGCAGAGCCAATTGTTGATTTAATTGTAAGGTGTAAAAAAACTCTCAAATGACTCTCTGTATGTTGCTTATTATTAGGGAATTGCTTTAAAAGGTAGATTCACACGACTTGTTCTCTTACACTATTAATGCAATGCGGAAGGGTTCTTGACTGTCACTCTCAGAAAACTGCAAACGCATCTCCCTGGTTAATTTGGCATCGGGTGCCAGAAACTCACTCACACACAGTGCTGTCCGTGGTGGGTGAGATCTCGGGGTCAGTTGGGACGACGGAATGTCTCGTTCTGTCTTTGATGCTTCAGCTATTCTCACTGAAGTGAGTTGCTGCTCTCAGCAGTTCCCAGTGGAAGCAAGTCCGCGATTCAAAAGTGCCCACACTCAACCAATACTGTTTTACATTCTCCTCTCCCCCTCCCTTCCACCATTCAATCACACAAAACATTCTGTTAACCAACTATCGAGAACTGTATGTATGTTAAGTGTCAGCTTTGGGAGAAAAGATAGACTTTGACAACAAAAAAACATGGTTATGTATAAAAATCTGTGGATGTCCTGTGTATGACTCGAGATTAATCACTTGCCTTTACATCTCCTGATATTGAGCCAAAATACTGATGTCTGGGGTATAATTGAATTTCTGCTAAAATTCATACACCTGCTTATTTACACACTTTGTTGTGTAAACATGTATTGTTGGGCGGATGATACACTAAGTTGTTGCCAAGTCCTTTATTCCCCTGTGGGTGGATCGAATTCTGACTAACAGCAATCACCATGTAGAGTGAGTAGGGCACATTGAGATAGGTTCTAAGCATGTATGTATTTGGGCCTTTAGACAACCTTTTCCGTATGTTCTTTGATACTTCCATGAAATTCTTCCTTCACCAGCTTCTCCCATTCTCTTTGATTTCTGAGCAAATGTATTTTTTAAGTGAACACATCGCAGAAAGAGGTTTGGCCACATTCTGTTCCTTCTTTGCGTCGAAAGACTGTGGGTTTTGTTTCTCTTCCTCTCCCCCCCCCCCCCCCCCCCCACCCCCCAAACAGTATATATATATATCATGTGCACAACAGGCTTGTAATGCGCAGATTGATAAAATGTAATGGGATTAAAGACTCGGCAAATAGCTCGGTGTACGTTTGAAATAAGCCAACACGGTTTGAGAGTTTGGCCATTTGTGTTTTTTGTTTCCTTTAAAACATCTCGTAGGTTATACCTTCATTCACTGCGGTGGAGGGAGTGACGTGTGTATGCCTTCCTCCAGTGTAACTGAAGCCGTCTTGTCAGATGATACACTAAAGTAAAACAGGTACAATTTTCCTCTATCCCTAACATAAGGCTGCCACAGCACTATTTGGCTGTTTGTTCCAGAATTCCCTGCCATCAGGAAGATAATATGAGCTAAATACTCTTAAAAACCCTTCAGCCACTTGCCTCGCAATCAATTCCTTATCTGTTGCAACTTATTGATGTTTCTTCCCCCCCACCCCAAAAAAACCCAACAACAAAGTATATGAACTTTCAATCGCCCCCTCATGAATTTTCATCTAATTTTGTGCTGGAGAGTTCAAAGAATAGATTACCAAAGTGTAAGTGTGAGTGTGTGAGGCAGAGAGATTCACTCCAGAGGTTGAAAATATCTTTTGTGTTCATTCCTGGAACATGCTTTGTTTAATTTCATGGGATAATTCAAAGATTTGTTGGCTGCTACATACAAACCATAATTTGTTTGCAATCCCCAGATGCTAGTTTGGCTTTTACGAGACTAGCCTAATAAAAACTGACATGGATGAGTGTCAGGGTTGCATAATACTATACACATGCAAGGAACGGGCCCACTACAGAAAGCAATAGAATTTTATTTAATCTGTGTTCCTCCCTCAATATTTGTTTTAATGATATTCGTATGTTTTTATTTAGCAAGAGTTCCCGCGGATCTTTTTCCGCAGTAAAATCATTCTCAAATGTGGCACTATTTCAGGTGGAAGGATTTAAAAAATAATAATAAGATGTTGATGTGCACATCGCCTTTCAAACCCCAACAGAAGGGTGAGCTAAGGAATAATAATAATAATATTAATAATAATAATCCTTGCACTTGAGATGTATTCAAGATGTCTCAAAGCGCTTCACAGAATATAGTGTAAAATGAATGGCCTATATTATACTTTGTGCCATTTACACGTACGCAGAGTTGGGGTCTCACCCTCCCCCCCCCCCCAAACCCAGACACGGAGATCGGGTCACACACACTCTCCACACTCTGCTGTCTCCGTTGCCGCGGATACGCACGGTTTACGTCCAAGGTTAGACCTTGGATTGATTCTCAGTCTCGGGTCAAATCTGCCTTTTGTAGCTGCAGTCAGTCGTTCCTGCACATGATCAACTCTGATTGCACTGACACTGGACTCATTGACACTCAGCCCATTTTGCTGCCGAAAATGGTGGGGATAAGATTTCTTACCTTGTTTTTCCATGTTCCCTCAGTTTCCCCCCACCCACCACCCGCCCTCCGCTCCCTCGTACCAAATACTAGCACAGTTCCTCAGGTAAACTATTCTATTGATTTAAGTAGATGGAGAATTATTGACTTTAAAGTAAACAGGAACCTTAATTACATGATGATTTGGCAAAACTAGACTCTGGAATGGAATTTTTCCCCCATTTATTGTAATCCTCCGCCCGCCTCCCCTGTCACCAAAAGAGCTAGAGGCTGGTGCTTTTGTCACACTGAGTAATTGTAAATGTTTGTTCTCCCACTTTTCCCCTCTGTGGGGAATTGGTTGCACCTTCGTCCAAAATGGGGAGGTTCGTGGAGGAGGGGGTGGGGGTGGGGGTGGGGGGGAAAGGGACGAGTTATATCAGAACGCTCACAGTAGTGAGAATCCATCCACTTCCACTCATTTCCACCGAACGGTTTTGCTCAGTCCCCCCGGCTACGTTTCTGCTCGGTGTCAATGTCGGCGAGTTCAGATTCTCTTCGAGTCGAGGTTTAACTGAGATTCATTTTGTGAAGTGGGGGCCAACCTTCAAACCAACGTGGACATTGGCAGGTGGTGGGGGGGTGGGGGTGGGAGATGATGAGGATTCCAAAGTCTTTTACAATATATTCGAAAGAAAAAAAATCTTAAGCGCGGAACAAAACAAAACATGAGGCCAAAGATGTAACAAGTTAAAACAGCATTTTACGAGTATGGTTTCCCGCCCCCCACCCCCCCCCCCCCCCAAAACACCCCCGTGCCCCCCACCCCTCCGTTAAACAGTTAAACAGCAGGACTGCATTGTGGGTAAGACAAGGCTACTGTAAGGTTGAGTGATTTAACCACCTCTGTCTGGTTTGCGATGTAAAGTTTATGCATTCTGTGACGTTGGCATAGACCGAAAGCCTTTTATTGTAGAATTTGCGCTTTTATTGTGTCTCCGTGTGAAGCCTGTACCTTAAAGTATTGGATTTCTGAGTCTTGCTGTTGAAATACTTGTAAAGAAAATAATAAATTTTTTTGTAACTCACAATATACAAAAGAGGAATGAGATTGTACTTTTTTTGCCCGCTGTAAAACGTAGCACAAAACACTTTAACTGGCAGGTTTGAACACTGGCCGACGCGAGAAACTGGTATTAATGGGCCTGTACAATGTCAGATACAACAAGGGCTCGAGTCAAACGTGGTTTGAAAACTTTTTTCACTTCTGGATGCAGGGTTCAAATTCAGTCCACACACAGAAAGGTCTGAAGGGCCAACCAGTCTCCACTCCAGTGATCACAAATCCACAATACAACACTAACATTATTATTATTATCACGCGTGTAAGGCGAGTGCTCTAACCACTGAGCTACAGGACTTGCTGAAAAGGTTTTTGCTGAATTTGGAAGATCATTCCAGCGCCTCTGCTCTAGGGTTCCTGTGTAGAGATTATCAGAGCTTTGACAGTCCTGCTGCACGACCCGGGTTTGCGATGGGAAAATCAAAGACCCATTTCAAAGAGTCTTCTAATGCATCCAGTGCGGAGATACTGAGGCTCTGGCTACATCTCTGAACACGATACTGTTGAACGCACTGACGTGACCTGTGTTCTCTCAGCACCACTATCCTAAACCAGATGTTTATTCATTATTGCAGTGTGACTGCCTTAAACCAGAGTTCCTAGATACACAAGTCAATTGGCTTTTCATGCGGCAGCAGGAAAAGAGCCAGTTAATGACTGGACATAACTGTTACTGAAATCCATCTCCTTCCATTCGTGCATCTCTGTCTGCCTCGCCAGCACTGACCCTAATGCACACTCTGAGGTCCCCAAGCCTTGGTTGCTGCCAACCTGCGCCTAATATGTTCCAGAATTAGATAAGTAGGATGCGTTGCTTCCAGCGGGAGAGAGAGAGAGAGAGAGAGAGACATTCTATCTGTAGCTCAGTGGTTAGAGCACTCGCCTTAAAAACACGAGACCTGTGTTTGAATCCAAGTAGATCAGGGCGAAACCTTGGGCAAGCTTCCTTACTCCACACACACACACACACCTTTTTGTGATGACAGGAATGATGGTGCTCTTTCTAAACGCTTGTGTGTAAGACATTGGTTCAGTCACGATCAATAGTGCAATTATTACATGGGCGTTGTCACCAACAGCACATTGGCAGGTTAACCAATCAGGTAAAGCGATGAGCAAGGTTAGCAATAACAATAATATTAATCCTTGCGTTTGATATAGAGGCTTTTCACATCTTATCGATGTCTCAAAGCGCTTCCCAGGATATACTGTAAAGTGAATTGACTGTATATATTTGTGGGTGAAACGTGGCAGCCGATTGCGCACAGCAGCGTTCCCCCCACAAACAGTCTTGGATTGAAATGACCAATTTTTATTATTGTGGGTTTCCTTTAATATTCCTTTAATAGCCGAGGCGACGGTAAACGAGAATAGAATTCTACAACAACCTCAGCAGAGCGAATAGAGATTTTTGTTAAAAAAAACTTTTGTCTTCCCAATTCTGTTGAGAAGGATATTTGCTCATTGGATATTTAATTAAGTGGAATCGACTGTGCAATGACACAGTTAATAAACTGCGAGGGTTTTGATTGAAAGTACGAATAAACATTTGGACAAAGATGTCCTGTTCATCACCCACTCACTGGGAAAACATACTAACTCCTTGTTCAGCCAGTCACAGCAGTAACAGCTGTATGCAGAGACTAAGCAACCTAACAAGTGCGTTAATTTGATGGGTATCCAAAAGAGAAGCCAATAGAGTAAAGGATATGATGCACCAGGGTTAATCTAGTGATTTAGTTTGTTTTGTCTGTGGACCCGAGCGAGCGAGGGATACAGATAGACAGAGACCTTGTGGATCAACACCAAATTTGCTCCCCCAAGCATTTTACAGATAATAATAATAATAATAATCCTTGCATTTGATATCGCGGCTTTTCACATCTTATCGACGTCTCAAAGCGCTTCACAGAATATACTGTAAAGTGAATTGACTGTATATATTTGTGGGCGAAACGCGGCAGCCAATTGCTCACAGCAGCGTCCCCCACAAACAGTCGCGGATTGAAATGACCAACTTTTATTACAGTGTAGTGTGTTTTTGTTTGAGGGAATATTATTGGGCGCGCGCGCGCGCGTGTGTGTGTGTGTGAAGTAAGGAAACATGCCCAAGGTTTGGCCCTGATCTGCCTGGATTCGAACACAGGTCTCATGCTTGTAAGGCGAGCGCTCTAACCCACTGAGCTACAGGAGCTCCACAGAGGCCAATGAACAGGTGCTCGTTTACTCGCTGTCCACACGACATTTTGTTGAGGTGCAGACACGCCCACCACACCTGTCACTCGTTAGGACTCGTAGAAATGAACTTCTTGGGAAAAGCAAAATGGAGCAGAACAAGATCTCACATCTCCCACCAACAGCCCGGTAAGCAAGTATTTGAATCACTCTTGTTTAATATAGAAAACACGCACACATATCTGGTAAGGAAATGGGACTTGCGGTAACAAGAAAAAGGGGAAAACAGCAACAGACATAATTGAATATTGTTTTGGAACATAAAGATTCTTTGACATGTCCGAGACCTTGGAAGTTATTTCTCCGAGGAAGTCGATCTTCAAGGATGTATAACACAGGACATGAGGTCAAGATAAGGAAGAAATCTGGAATTTTGCTTCAGTTATCTGTCAGGCTCCATTGGAACAGCCAAGAGGAATGTTGTATCTGGAATGTTAACTGAGTGAGAGTTATTATATATGGTCAATGACAGGAACATGGTGGATAGTAAACATTTGTACAGATTCGGGCGTCGTTTGAGACGTCAAAAACCTAAACGCTCAGGAAAAACCTGGGTGGGAGTTTGCGAGGTTTACTTTTGTGTTAAATTGTGCCACATCAGGCCGGGTATAATCCAGGTATAATTTAACCGTTGGGGTTTTTTTTTAAGTTATGAAGTGAGGGAGTGAGTTTAGAGATTGCTGACTCGATTGCCTATTATGTGTCGCGATGGTTCCCACTGAAACGCCACTGAAACCATTCTCTTGGTGTGATATTGATCCGCCAGTTGAGCCCGCTGAATCAAACTCGGTTTCGGGAATTTCCGCAGCGTCTCGATGCCAAATAACGGCAGGTTTGGGTCTGGTGAAGAATGCGGTTACGTTAAAGCAAGAATGGGTTTTTTTTAAAAAAAGAGTCAATCCTTTCCCAACGTCAACCGTTTAAGCAGGCTGTACAGTTAGCCGATTATAAACTCAGATTGGTTTAATTTGTTAAAAATCACACACTTTTCATTTTTATTACAGTACAGCGTCTGTCATTTTTTTTTCTCTCTCTCCGTTCCAAACCTCCATCTGTCATACAAAGTGCAGCTTGTTTATCAATTCACTAAAAAGCTTAATTTCATTTTAGCGCACACGCAGTCTGTCAGTCTCGCTCCGCTAAAAGCTTTCATGCTGGGGAATGTGAAGTGTAACTGTAAATAATGGCTAAATGCCACCTCGATAGAGTATTTTCCTTACACTTTGAAATGCATTATACGTCAATGCCCTGTGTGTGTGTGTGTGTGTGTGATATCAGTTCGTTATTCCTGTCACTATCTCATCAGAACTTCACAATGCTTGTAACATTACATCCAATCAGTCTCTTATTTCCCTGCTGTTCTGGCAGTTTAGGGTGTTACATTACTATTGACTATTGAATTATACAATATACAAGGTGGTAAAATTCCTGTAGTTTACTGCAAAAAAAAAGGTTCGATATTCGTATTCGAACCTCTCATCCCCTCAGAATTCACTTTCTTTTATACCCTGGTCATGAAAATAGCAGGCTCCCTCACCCCCCCCCCCCCCCCCCCCCAACCTTCCCCACACACCAGCCCCCTCCCTTACACGTCCTTATTGTCAAACGTTTGAGAAAAACTTTCTTATTTTTCTTAACCAATCATCTTAAAAAAGATTTTTTTTTCGCAAATGGATCTTCACATTATTACGACTTTATCCACTTGAGAACGCAGTGTTTCTGGGTTGGCAGGCGCGGTTTTCACCGTGTCTTGATCATTTGGTTGAATCTGCTGCAAAAAAGATCGTGGTCTAGGCAGTGGAGTGCTGTAGCTCGGTGGTTAGTGCGTCCGACTACTCACAAGCGAATGGACCTGGGTACGATTCCATGGGGAGGGCGAAACATTGAACAAGTCTCCTCACTCCACTCCACGTTCCTCCGTTTTCCTGGCATTAAGCGGGGATAATATCCGATTTTTAACAAAAAAAAAGGTCACTCAATCCATGACTGGTTTGTGGGACACTGCCGTGCAATTGGCTCTCGCGTTTCACCCTCTAAATGGCAGTTAGTTCAGTTTACAGTATATTCTGTGAAGCTCCTTGAGACGTAATAATAAGAATAATCCTTGCATTTGATATAGCGCCTTATCGCGTCTTCTAGGCGTCTCAAAGCGCTTCATGGAATACACTGTAAAGTCAATCGACTGTATATTTGTGGGCGAAACGTGGCAGCCGATTGTGTCCCAAGAAATGTGTCCCCACAAACAGTCTTGGATTGAGTGACCAAAATATTATCATTTTTGGGTGGGGGGGGAGGGATTGTTATCAGGCGAGTGTGTGTGTGGAGTAAGGAAACTTGCCCAAGGACCTGCCTGGAATCGAACCCAGGTCTACTCGCTTTGTAAGGCGAGTACTCTAACCACTGAGCTACAGGGTTCACACGAAGCTTTGGGTTCACACGAAGAAAGTCTGGAGTGTTGGGTCTGTCTGTCTGTCTGTTTGTCTGTCTGTCTGAAGGCTTGAGAATCTGATCATTTTAATGGGATCATTGCCAGGTGCTCATTATGGAGTGCTCCAATTGTTTGATATACACTTCGCCCGAAACCGGCTCCTTATTAACCATGACAAAAAGTGTGAGTGAATAAATGTGCAAATGTTTTACAGCCTTGAAGACATAGCGCAATCCCAAGTGAGATATGAAAAACCCATTTAAAATTGATTGCTCTCTCTCTCTCTCTCTCTCTCTCTCTGTGTGTGTATGTGTGTATGTGTGTGCGCGTATGTAAGCGTGTGATTTTTTTTTCCTTTCCCCCCCAACCCACTCCACATTGGTATATAGCTTTTTCTCCCGGTCTCCATGGCTTTGAGGAGGTCAAAAAGGGTTAAAGTCACACAAAGAGTGAGGGTGGTGTCGGCTTTGTAAATCAAACAGTAATCAAGTGGAGTTCTACATTATACCGCAATTCTCTGGGTGGGAGAAGATTTTTCTTGTGTGTGTGCGCGCGCGTGTGTGTGTGTGTGTAGCCACACTCGATCTATAAATGGCACATTAATGGGGCATGTTTTACTTCATTGCCAGCGTCGCGTTACACTTAAGACAAGGCTCCCTGCCTCCCCTTTCGTGCACCTGAGATCTGGTTAGGAGCAGGTACAGATCTATACTAATTGCCTTTGGAGGTCAGTGGCTTCGCTAACAGGGGGAACCGCAGAGTGCAGGAGCCATTATTGCCAGTTTACAAAACATTTGCAGACCAATCAATAGCAAAAGTCTCTCTGCTCTGTGTAGCCTAATTCCCCCATTACATTTGCTGTCTGTCATAATGGTAATTCACACCGTATGTGGGATTTTCGTTGGTTTGGTTTTCAAGCCGATGTCTGCCCTCTCCCACTCTCGCCCCCCGATACCCCCCCCTCCCCCACCGTCGTCCCCCACCTTTCCTCTCTATTTACATGTAGTCTGTTCACTCCATTTACACAACCCGCCATTAAGGATTCTTCCTCTCTATGCATCTGTAGTTTCATTGGAAACTCTTCAAAGCTGAGACCAAATGTCTGTACTTTTGACAATAACTTTTTAATTCTTCGTTGAAATACGTTTACAATATTACAGTGCAGTCAATTCACTTTACAGTGTATTCTGTGAAGCGCTTTGAGGCGTCTCGAAGATGTGATAAGGCACTATATCAAATGCAAGGATTATTATTATGTTTGCGTTTTTCCCACAATAATGCTTCAAGTAATGAAGGAAATGCAATAGGAGCGATTGAAAACAAGAAGAGACTTGCAATGTGAATTTCAAAACACTTGCTTTAGCTCCTGTGATTGCTACCTGTACTACTACTAACAACAACAACAAAATTACATTTGTATAGCGCCTTTCACATCCCGAGGACGTCCCAAGGCACATTCCTTCACACAGAGTAACAGATCACAGACTGAGGAGCACACTCGCACTTACAATATCATGCGAACATTTCGATTTACTTGATCAGACCGGATTACAACCTGGGAGTGTTTCTCTCTCTCTCTATCTCTCTCTCTCTCTCACACATTTCATTTCATTTCATTTGGCCCCTTTTTCTCTCGAAAGTCCGTGTGAATAGTGCCCCCCGGGGAGGTTAGTGAGACTGAGCTTTCTGAGAATGAATACTCAGCCATTGCAAATCTCTGTAGTTTTTAACCTGTTTTGTTTTAAAAAAAATAAAAGTTGTTGCGTTGTAACTTTGACAGAATCTTGGGCGTATTAATACTGGATGGTTTCCACGTTCAGTTCTGCAAAATAAGAATTGCTGGACTGCAGGAGAGGGCTGATCTTTGCTCTGATTTAATAATAATAATAATAATATTAATACATCATTTTCCTCTTTAGTGAGTTCTGCCACTCTTTGGTCAAGCTGTCTGGTGGACAGTCATAGAGAAAAAGCCTCAGGCTTTCGACCTCATTTGTCCGTTTAATAATAATGATAATAATCCTTGCATTTGATATTGCGCTTTTCAGGTCTTCTAGACGTCTCAAAAAAGTAAAGTGAGTTGACTGTATATTTGTGGGCGAAACACGGCAGCCAATCGCACACGGCAGCGTCCCCCACAAACAGTCGTGGATTGAAATGACCGATTTTATTCTAGTTTTTTTGTGTGGGGGAGTGATTAATTATTAGGTGTGAACACTCTAACCACTGAGCTACGGGAGCTCTCCACTCTGATCCACTCTGAGATAATGTCCTGATTGGTTTTTCTTCCCAGCGTAACACACAGCAAACAAACAACAAACCGCCACAAGACTCGACAGTCACAGGGGTGCTGGTGGGTGGGTGGTGTGGGGTGGGGGGGGGGGGGGCTGGGGTGGAGAAATAGGGCAAAGCATATTATTGCTGGCCGCTGGGAAGCAATTGAGGAGAGGTGATGAACGTATGGTTGGATCTGCCATAATTCTCGGTGTTGCCGTACACTGAGGTCACTGACACAACTCTTAAAACACTTTTCATTACTCAGTTTTTTCAGTAAAGTTCCTTTTAATTAAGTGTCTGCCTGGTGGCTCACACTCATTTCAATAACTAAGATCCACTCTGACCTAATGTACAGCCACTCGTACATTATTGCTTAATTGGATATGGATTACTAAACAACTGCATTTCCTTTGACAAATGAGCCCCACAAGGCTAACAATTACACATTAGCATTTTTTCAATACATTCAATAGTTAATTTTCTTCTTTTATCTGTTTTAAAAAAAAATAATAATAATCCAGGATTTCCCCTCCACCCGCCCCACCCCCACCACCACCTCTAATCATTTCATAACAATTCGAAGTTGACGAGGGAACACTGGGGGATGTAGCTCGATGGGTTAGAGACACTCACTCGTCTTACAAGCATGAGACCTGTGTTCAAATCCCTGGGCAAGTTTCCTTACTACACACCCCCCCACACACACACACACACCCCCACACACACACATACACACACACACACACCCCCACACACACACACACACATACACACACACACACAAGTGCGCTCGCCTAATCATAACAATCTGTCCAAAAAAAACAAACACAATAATAATAATAACAATAATAATAAATTGGTCATTTTCAATCCACGACTGTTTGTGGGACGCCATTGGCTGCCACGTTTCGCCCACAAAACATACAGTCAATTCACTTTACAGTACATTCTGTGAAGCGCTTTGAGACGTCTAGAAGACTTGAAGAGTGCTACCTGTGTATCAAATTCAAGGATTATTATTATTATGATTACACGCGCGATAGTAATCAGTGTAGGCCTGATTGTATTAATCAGTTCAAAACGTGAAAATGGGCAACCCTTTTCTCCTCTGCGTGAATATCTGGGACATAACATTGTCTAAGTTGGAGTATTACGGGGCTTGTGAAATCTGTGCTCCTCAGAGAGAAGGTTATCAGTATTCCTACTCCACACACATATGCGAAGTGACAGCATTAAGCAGGTAATAGTACAGGTTAATGCTATGTAAAGGCTCCAGCAAAATAGCTTTGTAGCAAAACCCCCATAAGAGTGTTTCTTCTGCAGACAAGTGAATGTACCTAATTCCCACGGCAGTTATTTTATTTTTTGGAGCGCTGTATTATTCATGTACCAGACGCCCTGGGAAACATTAGTGCCTTCATTATATGTAGCATATTGCTCGTCTGAAACAATTTACAAGGAGCTTTTTTTTGTTAAGCTTTTTACACTTTCTCAAGACTGACGCACGGACCCTGAGCTGTTGATATGATCTGACACATGCCATTGGTGAGGTTTCAGCCAGCGCCACGAGATTTAGTATCACAGCTGTCAAGAGTACCACTTTGTCTAAGTGTCAGTCATATTTTCCCTATTCAAATTATCGAGTGTAATATCTCTCTCCCCCCCCCCCCCCCCCACCCCACCCACCCACGTTTTTGCTCATCTCCGCAGGTCCTTGTGTTAAAACGGTGGGTAGAGCGCTGTTGCCTTACAAGCGTGAGACCTGTGTTCGAATCCAGGCAGATCAGGGTGAAAATCTTGGGCAAGTTTCCTTACTCCACACGCACACGCACCCCCCGCACCCCCCTCCCACACACACCTAATAATAATCCGTCCCCAAAAAAACACACAATGATAAATATTGGTCATTTCAATTCCACGACTGTTTTGGGGGGGGAACGCTGCGCCCACAAATATATACAGTCAATTCACTTTACAATATATTCCGTGAAGCGCTTTGAGACATCGATAAGATGTGAAATATCAAATGCAAAGATTAGTATTATTATGATTAAGACGCACCGTTCGAACCCAGGGCAAGGATAAGTGCTGAATGTAAGTTAACTAAAGACCTTGATTGCATTTGGGGGGAATTATTCCTTAAATGGTTCCTTGGTCATGTTTACCGCAAGCGAATACCTGAAGCAATGCTACAAACTTTACACGTGGATTTCATTTTTTTGAGGGGATGGGTTCGGTGGGAGGGTGGAGGAGAGAGCGAGAGAGAGAGAGAGAGAGAGAGAGAGAGAGACAGAGAGAGAGAACCTGGCGAGCTGTATGAAGTTTGCAGCAATGAATCAGAAGGATTTTGGAGTTCCTGTCTCAGAGCCCAAAGGCAGGCAGGCTGGCTGGCAGTGTTATTGTGAACAACGTGAGCCCCGTTAGGAATGCTGTCCGTAGCGCTTCGCAGGAAGGCGCTGGCATCGTGGGACTGTACTCGCACAGTCACTTGGCACCGTGTGTTGTCTTCAGGCGACCTGGGTCACGGCGCGGCTTCTGGAGGCAACTTTGGTGAGGAAACACATTCCACATCAACAGTAACAGCACCATCTGCTGAGATGTTGAAAAATGCCCCATGTAAATACAAACACGAGGCAAGATTCGATTGAACTGAAAACAATCATATGCGTAATAATCCTTGCATTTGATATCGCGGCTTTTCACCTCTTCTGGAGACCGTGTCTCAAAGCGCTTCGCAGAATGTGCCGTAAAGTGAATCGGCTGTGTATGTACATATTTGTGGGCGAAACGCGGCAGCCGATTGCGCACAGGCGGCGTCCCCCCCCCCCCCCCCCACCCCCCACACACACAAAACAGTCGTGGGTTGAAAAATGACCAATTTTAATTCTTGTTTATTTTTGAGGGATTATTATTGGGCGTGAGTGAGTGAGTGAGTGAGTGCGTGCGTGCGTGTGCGTGGTGGGGGTGGGCGGTAAGGAAACTTGCCAAGGTTTCTCCCTGACCTGCCTGGATTCGAAACGCAGCTCTCTCGATTGTAAGGCGAGCGCTCTGACCACTGAGCTACAGGAGCTCCATTTCTGGGCGGTGGTGGTGGGGGTGGGGGGGGGGGGGGGGTAGAAAAACCATTATTATTTTTAATGGGAACCACATATTAGAGGACCTCTGAGGCTGGGAGGACCTGCACCGCTCAATGTGCTTTTGTTACGGTTCGTTATGTCATAAATCAGCCCGTTCCTCCTCACCGACATCTGATACCGTGTATTAGCTTTAATTTACAACACTCAGAATGTATTGACAGCCACTCCATATAGGTCGGAGGTTAATTCCTTATCAATATGACATCACCAGACCATTAGTCACAGTCGGTACGTGGCAACACGACTCGCCAAACCCCCCGACACTAACCCCCCACCCCCCCCCCCCCCACCCTCTCCCACCAGACACTGTAGGGACGAGGTTTCGTTTTATTAAAAACTATCAGGAGCTAAAGTAGATTTTAACCTAAGTGTATTTGTACGAGATAAGAGCACAAATTAGATCGAGCGGATAGGATTTTGAAAAACCAAACTCATTTACTTTGCTCCTGTTTTGCAATAAGTCCGTCCCTCCTCCGGACAGTGCAACCGGATACATTTACTGCATTTGGCGTTTACATTCACTGTCCCAGCTCCCAGATTCCCCCCCGTTCCCCCCCCACCCCCCCCCCCCAACCCCACCACCACCCCAGCCTCATTTTTGCCACTTGCTAATCCCCCCCTTTCCCTCTCTCCCCGTGTCCTCAGCTCGGGTCTGAAGCAGGGACTGTCCAGCGCCTTGGGACGTCCTCCTGACGTGAAAGGCGCTCATACAAGTGTCATTTTATTACTGTTGTTGTTGTTGTTGCTGGGAGAGTTGTGGTCTCTCTCTATCACTCGGCTTAACCACCGTTGACCAATGCAGCTCGAAGGAATTATCTCCGATGACTTACGCAGCTGAGTAACTCTTTGCCAAAGCCTTTATGCCGATAGTTGCTGTCACTGTACAGTGTCTAGAGGAAAGTTTCCTCGCGCCATTGCAATCTTCAGGCTTATTGGCTGCAGGAAATTGTCCATCTCTTTCAGTGCCTGGGAATGTCCTCCTGACGTGAAAGGCAAGCGCTATGCCGGTGTACTTTTGTACTGTATCCATGTATCATTGGGTTGAAGCTCCTGTAGCTCAGTGGGTTAGAGCGCTCGCCTTACAAGCGTGAGACCTGTGTTCGAATCCAGGCAGGTCAGGAAACCTTGGGCAAGTTTCCTTACTCCACATACACACACACACACACACGCCTAATAATAATCCCTCCCCCCAAAAACCCCACAATAATAAAATTGGTCATTTCAATCCACGGCTGTTTGTGGGGGACGCCGCTTTGAGACGTCTAGAAGACGTGAAAAGCGCTATATTAAAATGCAAGGATTATTATTATTATTATAATGAGGTCTCCGCTGGTTGGATAGCCTCTGGTTGGACGGTTGGGAAACTTCTTCTCCTTCGTTGGCTGCTCTGTAACCTTTCCAATGTCCTCCTACCCCCCCCCCCCCTCGACAAGAACACTTTTGCTCTAAAGCTGAAAATAGAGGAGGGAAGATTTGTGGATTCAAAATGGAATAATAGCGCGGTTGATGATATTAATTAGCGATGATGTTCTGTGCTGCAGCAATTGCGAGATTTACGTTCCACCCCAAAGCCAGGTCAAGGCACGTCCAATTAAATTCCCAGCAAAGTCGGTGTTAAACACAAGCTGATCTGCTGATGGGAATAAGTGTATAATTGCAAACCTGCCAGGACCAATTATTCTAAAGCCTTTGACTCCACTTAAGAGAAGACTTGAGTTTCACCCATTCTATCAAGTGCTGTTTGGCGTTGCGCTCGTTGACTTGTTTGCGCTGGACTTTGGCTCGGGCGTGTTCTGGGTTCGAATACTGACTTTAGAGCCTTCAAGGTGTCATCCTTGGGAGAGGAGCGAGGTGAGGTCGGCTGAAGCCAATTAACATCCATCGCCCAGTAATTCGAGACATTATTTGATGGCTCGTCCATGAAATTTGGGGTTCATTAACACACTCGCACTGAGGATGCCTGGATTCGAACACAGGTCTCACGCTTGTAAGGCGAGTGCTCCTAACCACTGAGCTACAGGAACAGTTCCGTGGGCAATACACATGACTGATGGCCCCTTTACCCTTTTGCCCTTTTATTGGAAGGAGACAGATTATAGCTTCAATGGAAAATATTTTCTCTCTCTCTCTCTCTCTCCCCTTGTTGTTAATACTTTCTGTTGCAACAAAGAGTGTTTGAACGCTTGGCCGCAGAAACGTTTGCTTTGCCCTTTCGCGAAAATATCACCAGGGCTAACCATTTCAGGTGGTTTATTCTCTGAGCAGCGAAGAGTTGAGAATACTTTGGGTTGAAAGTAGAGGAGTGTTTTTGCAGTAGAAAATTTCAGCACTCCTGCTAACCGTATACTTTGAAAAAAAACCATACCTTGAGCTTTCAATACAAAACCAGTCCTAGCAGTGTGGTTGCAGTCCAGAGGTTTTTCATTTAAAATGTTTACCGTAGTTTGGGGAATTAAACTGGCTTTCATAAACCATTTTATTCCAGGACTGGAACAAAGAAAAACCCACAATAAATTAGACTTCGTTGTAATTGCTCAGGGCCTCTGCTATTGCCAACTCATCCTATCGTTTAAAATTAACTTTGAAGGATTTTAACAGCAATAAAACAATTGTTCAATAGCGGTTAATTATTTATTTTTTAATATATGAAAACAACCGGGCGGCCAATTTACTGTCTAAAACCCAACGTTGGAGCAAACTCTCGAGTTGGGACTAAATGACGAGCGAGACTGAATGCTTCCTTTCATATTATTTTCTAGTTAAGGTCAAAAGAGTCCATGCTTGGGAAAGAACATTTGTCATTTTCCTGCATCAGGTACCGGGCCACAAGGTTTAGCGCAATGGGGGCTTTACACACAGGATCCAACTCTCTTTACCATATCCCAATAATGCACGTTATTATTAAATTCACTTCTCGGTCGCTAAAATTGGCAATCTGGTGTAGCGGTTAGACAAGCGAGAGACCTGGGTTCAATTCCAGGCAGGTCAGGGGGAGACCTTGGGCAAGTTTCCTTACCACTTCCTTTCCTTACCGCTTCCTTACAAGCGCCTGATAATAACCCCCTGAAAAATAAACAATAATAAAATAGGTCTTTCCAATCCACGACTGTTGTGGGGGGGGGGAACGCTGCTGTGCACGATTGGCTGCCGCTTTTCGCCCATAAACGCACAGTCGATTCACTTTACAGTATATTCCGTGAAGCGCTTTGAGACACAGTCTAGAAGACGTGAAAAACACCGTATCAAATGCAAGGATTATTATTACTGTACAGTCTTATTATTGACATGGTACAAACCCCAATAGAGAAATATTAAAAATGGAAACAATTCATTGGTAAGTGTTTATTAACTGTGCAGTTTCTGTGTTAAATGTTTCGGTTTAAGATCGCAGACGTGGGTATTTCGGAATGATGAGATCAGACGCCACACTGATCGTATGGTATCGTTTAGGAATAGGCTGAAGTATTTTGGAGCGAATTTACAACTTGAGCTATACTCTGCAGAGGCTTTGTGTATGTGTTTTTTAAGCAAGGCTTTGTTTAAGCGCTCTGAGACGCCCGTGTCCGGCGTGGAGGGCACTATATAGATCGAAGTTGTGTGTATTTGTGTGTGTATGTGTGTGTATGTCGTGTGTGTATGTGTGTGTATGTGTATGTGTGTGTGTATGTGTGTGTGTGTTTGTGTGTTTTCTCCTCAATATTTCATCAGACTAATACAGTATTCAGTAAATTTAGAAA